>OX438814.1:15697137-16265014 GCA_949316475.1 Hypomecis punctinalis | reverse complement strand
TACACGAGTAGGCTCTTAATATTAATAAGTGTTCTTCATGATCTTCACTTCATATCCAAGTGAAGTTCATATTCAGCGCCGTGAAGCGTGAAGCGTGCCGTTCCCACCCCGTAAGTAACTTGAAGCTAATTGCAGGCTCATTCTCGGACGAATTCCATTTGAACTTTGTGAATGTTTCGGGATTACTCTCGGTTCGCGAAAGCAATTTGATAATAACTTAATTACCACTAAATACATAATTAGAGCAGTTTTAAAAACTGATATTACTTTTAGACGTTTTAACTATCTGTATTTATTTATGTATGTAAGTAGGTTTATTTTTATTGTATGTACTATAAGAAGTATTTGTGTATGCCTATTATTATGTAGTGTATTTTATTGTTTTTGGATATTTATAGCTTTACTTTATTCATTTATGTTTACACCACCGTCCATGTCAATTACATGTTTCCACACAGTAGAGGTTGTCTGGAAGAAATCGCTTTTAGCGATAAGATCGCCTTTTGTACCATTCTTCTGTCGTTATTTATTTTTCTGTTATGTTTTACTACTTGTGGTGTCAATAAAGTGTTTGTAATTATTTTTTGCAAAAAAATAGCATGAGCGACATCAACCGTGTACAGAATTCGGGAAAATTTCGCACGGATCGATGTAGCATTTTTCACATTATTGTTATTTTATCAAAAATAGCTCAGTTGATTTCGACAAAATTTAAATGGGAGCAATTTTGAAGTACATATATACTCTTTCCAATAAAAAAAGAATTATCGAAAACGGACTACAATGGAAAAAGTTATGCGTGGTTATAGGTACATAAAAAAAAAGCTTCGAATTGAGTACCTCCCCCGTTTTGTCAGTCAAAAACTTACATATACAATCTGTAATATTCTAAAACTATATAAACTACGAGTACTACTACATAATAAGCAATTGGATCATCCACAGACACTAAAAGGTCTAAAGATAATCTAAATAACTTAATTTGTTTTCAAGATTTTGATATTCCAAATCGATTAAAGTAAATAGGTAGTGAGTAGGTATAAAGGAATCATCTTATTATTGCGTTATTGCCAATACTTTGCTAATAAAACGTGGTTAAATATTTTGGTACCTTATTAAGGACAGGTAGGTAATAATTAACACCATGCTTAGACATAAATATTGTGGCCAATAGGTGCCATCGTAATTGATTAAATAAATATTATCTATAGATTTAGTAATTAATTTAGACGCAGCATTTTGTTATTTGTTTCACTTAATAGCATTTTATTATTGTTGTTAGAGGCATTCATAAGTTCAACGCGCAAGTAGATAATCCAACTAATATTATAAACGCGAAAGTTTGTGAGGATGGATGGATATTTGTTACTCTTTCACGCAAAAACTACTAAACTACTACTACTAACTACTAAAACTACTAACGGATTGAGATGAAACTTTGCAATAATATAGCTTATACTAATATTATAAACGCGAAAGTTTGTGAGGATGTATGGATGGATGGATGGATGTTTGTTACTCATTCACGCAAAAACTACGGAACGGATTGAGATTAAACTTTACAATAATATAAGTAACTTATATATCAGAATAACACAGGCTATAAATTATAATGATATCGCGTCAAAAATCAAAATATCACGCAGGCGAAGCCGCGGGTAAAAACTAGTAATTAATATTACTTAAAATTAAATTAAATATTACATTTGTTTAATTTCCAAACTGAATGATCCGCGCCACACATTAATTTGACCGAGATCTCTGTCATCTCGTCTCACCATCAGGTGAGTTGGTAGTCTAGCGCGGACTTTAAAGCGACATAAATCATAATGAGTAAAGATTATTTTTCGTTCGAGTTGCATTAGTACCCTCGCAGGATATTCTTTCTCACGCGCCACTGGCCATCGGTGACCAAGTTAGCACGGACGCGAAACTGGACACGTTAGAAAAAATCCAACCGGTTAAGGCCACGGGTGTCAAATTTGTTGCTCCTCGTCCCAAATGTTAGAGATGTCAATGACCATACTCGTATCTCGTATTGTAGTTAAAGTGCAGCTCTGGTTAGGCGTGTTACTTACTGTTTGTTTTAGGTTCTGTATGATATTGTGGATACCGTTTGTTTTTACCGTTCAGCAATGTCAAAGGCCTTCAGGCGGCTTCTGACATCCGGCCTATAATAATTTACTGAGACTCAGAGTAGGGCTGGAGCGGCAGCCAATTCGGAGCAGCACAAACGGCGCAAATATGCTAACCTCGGCAGTGGTTACATATTGAGACATTGAGTCCGTGGGGGCCGGGATCTCATTTTGTTTTTTTCAAGTCTTTCTGAGCGTCTGGTGGACGCGACGCGTGACCAAAATGCTGGTGTTTATTTGGCTCAACGTATAAGCATTGCCATTCAGCGAGGCAATGCTGCCAGCATGCTGGGCACACTGCCTACTGGCAGTGGGCTTGAGCATTTGGATTATATTTTATTTTGTGGATGATCCAATTGCTTGTTATGAAGTAGTAGTTTATGAAGTTTTAGATTATGTAAGTCTTGTATTTAGTGGTAGTTAATAAAGGCACTTGCCTTATACAAAAAAGAATTTACTAACTTACTTTTCTATGAAATTCGAAAAGTTATCTTTGTAGCATTTCAAAAATCTGAAGCGAACGCAGGATTTGAACCTGCCCCTTCGGATCACTAGCCCGACGCTCTAACCATGATTTTATATTTCGCTACAAGTGCTGTGACAACATTTTGTACATTTAAATTTCAGTTTTCACTATAGGTACCTATCCGGCATAGATCATAGGAATCAAATATCCATATCAGTTATGTTTTAGGCCGCGTCACACAAGTTGGCGAAAATGAAGTTAGCTACAAGTTGCGCAATATCCAATCCTGACTGAAGCTCACACACAGCCGCGCGTTGATTGGATATTGCGCAGCTTGTAGTTAACTTCAATTCCGCCAACTTGTGTGACGCGTTTGACGTATTTTAAGAGTTTCAATGATAGAAAAAACATTGGCCATTGTTTATTAATCTTTAGGTGTCAAAAATAATTACAGTGCTACTTATTTTTTTAGGTGCAAGAAAACATTGTGAGGTACATCTTGTAACTTGCATACGTCCTTCTGCATTGGGGCACGGCCAGCGTGGTGGTTACGGTCTAATTGCTCTTTGTTGGTAGGCCTATGTTCAAAAGAGGATGATAAGAAGTCCAGTACGGTACGGTACCATTTGGTCTAGAGGTAAGTAACCCAAAAACAACAAGCTCAATGGTGGCGTCCGATGCTATCAGACCAAGACATCGCCAACATAAGTAATGGCTAGTGGTTTTCTGAATGTAAAAAGTTGAATTTTAGAACCCATGTCCCATTTAGAGTTAAGAATTCTAGACTATCTTAGATGCCGCCTTTGATATTAAAAAAAACAGGCTCAGTTTGGGTAGTATTCCTGATTGTGCGTCTTGAATAACTTAATGTCTCAAAAAACCGAAATATTCTCACATGGAGACTACGTACCGGCAAGCACAGCGTACAACAGCAGTACAGCAGTACAATTTTTCACATTTTTCATTAGTTTTTTTTCAGAGTATCAGCCTATTCCGCAACTAACCTATCTAACAGTTGGCCGGGACTCCACCAAAGCAGATATGTGTGCGGTGTGCTTGAAATTGTTATGCTATTATTTTTATAGTTATGCATTATTAATTAGACTTTTGTGACATTAATTATTATTATTAATTTTTAATTGACATGATGAATTATTTGTATTTTTGTGACATTATTACGTATTAATATTAATTAGATTTATGTGATGAGTTAGTTGTAATCATATGACATTATTTTTAATATTCAATTGAACATTTTATGACTCATCATTGTTATGATGTGAATATTGTATAACTTATTTCGGAAGTAACTTTTTTCTCACACTATCACATTAGTTTTAGACTGTAATGGTAAATGTAATTTATGAAATAAATGAAATGAAATGAAAAAATAAAGAAGTACAGAAATACAGAAAATTTTATTCGGGACAAAACAATTAGGTACACAGAAACAAAACACGAAAAACAACTAAAAATAGAACAATTCACAAACCAAGTAAGATACCCAATGCTTTGCCACGAAACTGATCCCAACTCAGCATATTGCTGGTTATATAATATACAACCAGCACTAATATTATGTTGGGACGTCACTACCGCGAGTCTCTGCGCGAGCAGTTAATACGCGAAACAGCTATACGAGCGTACTATATTTTTATTATAGCTATTGACACCAAAAACAACATTTTGTTATAATGGGGTGAAAAAAGTTTTCTCTCGAAACGCAAATTTTATCAAAAATGTACGGGTGAAGACTCGCGAGAATCTACCGCTATTTTTCTCGATGTTCTTCAGAAAACGCGAAAACACTGGTCGATCAGAATCCTCAGAATTCAGAACGCCAGAAGGCTTTTAATTTGGCTAAACTGTTAAAAACACCCGAACGAGAACCACCATTAAACGTGTCATGCGCGCCTCGGTAGCGCTCAGTTGTAGGCAGATACCGCCCGTAGTCACCCATCCATAAATAAAGAATGAATCATTAAATGTACGCAAAAAATATAAAACAAATTTTAGATGTAGCATGTATTATATGAAGCTCCAGAATGAATTTGTAAACATATCCGTCTGTTCTGATAAAATATCTTTATCAATGTGTTATCAAACGCCTTCATACGTCTCTATCAATATTATGAATCATTAAGCTATATCAGTAGATTGCTATACCACCAGACGTTTCTGATAAGGATTAACACATTTGATAACAAGGATTAATTAATTCAAATTAAAATATACCTAAGCTGATGCAATTGAATAACAGTAGACTGGATTTCCTAGATATTCCAATATTTGGGGTCGTCCATTATTGGCGTGATATTATATTAGCCAATTTCCACCCCCAAGTTCCTGGTGAAAAGTGGTCAGGTTATATTTAGCGCCCATCTTTCCTACGATCATGATCACGTGTATATTTTTGATACAAGTGAGCACACAAGTGCTACAATAATAATTATTATGTGAAATGATTTTTTTTATCGTGCTTCAGACACTAGGTGTATAGAAACTTTCTTTTTGTGATAAACATTTCAAAAATTGACGCATTCGCAGGATTTGAACCTGCATCTCTCTGGGATTCCGGCCCAGATGTTTTATCCAATTAAGCTAAAACGCTGTCTGCGAAGCCGCCGAATTAGTGAAAGTGTTTATCATTTTTACCAACTACTACATTGTTGGAAGCGCCATTTGTGAGAACTGCTTTTTAAACCAGTCAGTCACTTAATGTGAAATTATTAGAACTTCTTAGTTCTTACCATTAACGAGAAATGACGCATTGCTTAATCAATAAAATGATTTTTTTTTATCGTGCTTCACACACTAGGTGTATACTTTTTGAAATGTTTATCACAAAAAGAAAATAATTATTATGTACCTACTAAATTACAGCTACATATGTATCTACATACATACATATCTGTATATGTATAGGTCAAATATTCCTACGGCCGATATTAGTGTACGTAAACACAGTACTTAAAAGTACTATTCATCTGATTTAAAATGTTAGTGGTGTCCAGGTAATCTATTCAGCAGAGGGTCCCGGAGTAATGTGCTACATGGTAATCTGTAAATATAGAGCCGTTTCGCTGCGGTTACTTACAGATTTTACACTTCAGCATGCTTTGTATTATTTCGAAGCGATTTTTCTTTTTGAAAGTTAATATACCTACCTAAATCAGATGGTTTTAGGCTGTATTTCAAAATACCTACTCTATTGTTGCGTGTGTCTTTGACTTGGCTCATATCATAAAACAGTTTTTACTATTTTAAAAGATATTTTTGACGAGCAAGGTTATCCAGAAAATTTTCACTTTCATTTTCACACACGTTTTAATCATGTTTGTATTACCAAGTAGCAATTTTTTATGCTTTATTTAATAGGAAATTTACCTCTATTGACTCTACAACAAAATAGAAAACTATTAAAACATGTACGAAAAGTTGATCATAGCTGCGCAATATTCAATCAAAAACGTCTATAGATATATCTTGTGCCGTCAGAACCTCTAGAAACCTTTTTTTTTAATGTAGAATAGAGCTACTTGTATATAATAATACTACGATATATGGTGTATGATTTGGTCACCAACTCGCCTGAAAGCGAAATTGTATTGTAGCCAAAGATGAAATTTATCTTAATTTTTTATGTTATTGATTGCTTATTTAAAAAATCCGATGTGTTATGGAGAGCTCATGATGAAAAATTTAAATCTACATAATCAAGAAGCATAGATCCGCCTCAGTTAACCAGGATGTTTGACTACAAACATTTGGCGTATTTGAGGTAAATGTGTATTCAACGCTCAAATACGTGATACAAATAAAATGGCGGCTTCAGTTGCACCAAAGCATATTAATTTGCAGCTTCACGCCCAATATGGTGTTTATTTATTGCTATTATACGTGATTTCAGTCAATTTAAATCGTGTCTGTGAGACTTTTAAATAATTTGACTTTAAAATATATAGACTGGGTCTAACGGTAATAAATACTAGACATTTCTGAGTTTTGTATATTTATTTAGTCACATAATTTAATGGCAACAACAACAACTGCGATAATTCGCCTGTAATTGGGCCAAGGGTGGTTTTGGTGACTAATATAGTACCTACATATTTAATTTATCATAGTAAGATAGACAAAAATAAAGAAACATGTCCTTAAATCGCTTTACAAAACACCTTTCCATTTTTCAGTAGCTGGACAAAAAGTCAACATTATCTTCATCATCATCCACAGCTTTCTTCATCCCACTGCTGGGTATAGGCCTCTCTCCAATAAGACCAGCCAGCACCAGCATCCAGCGTGATCCAACGGTCGTAATGAGGTCATCCATCCACCTTGTGGGTGGACGTCCTACGCTGCGCTCCGGTACGTGGTCTCCACACGAAAACTTTCCGACCCCATCGGTCATTAATCCTCCGCGCTAAGTGCCCTGCCTACTGCCATATTAACTTGCCAATCCACTGGGCTATGTCGGTAACTTTGGTTTAACTCGTTTTTTAACCTTAAAACTCCTCATTCCTGATTCGATCTCTCAGAGAGGCTCCGAGCATAGCTCTCTCCATAGCTCGTTGTGATACTTGGAGCTTATTAACAAGGCCCATAGTAAGCGACCACGTTTCAGTGTCATAATTAATTAAACGCACACTGGTCGAGCTAATAATTATACAGGGTTATTTCTAATCAATTAGCATCCTTTTAGGGGCTTATTCTGTACATCAAAACTAAAAACTTTTGTCAAAACTCGAAAAATAAAATCAGCTATTCCATAGATTTTGTCGCGGGTGAACAACATTTTTCTATGGAACAACAATTTTTCTTTTGTGTTTTGAGAAAAGTCGCAGAACAAAAGTTGTTAGTTTTTATGTACAGAATAAGCCCCTAAAAGGATGCTAATTGATTAGAAATAACCCTGTATATACCTAGCTATCAGTACCCAAGCAAAACCAGGACGAGCAGCTAGTATAGGTAATAATAATACAGTCATCTACACATTAGCATTTTTCATAGCTCACATAGTCACATTATTTGCGAGTCATCAATCCATTTCTTCGACGCTCGCGATTTCTTCACACCCCACTGCATTAACATTCGCGATTGAGTTATCATCTTAATGTGATTTAAATTGGCCCCTGATACGGCGACGACCTATGAGAACAACCATATTCCACAACACGTATTGCGTACAGGTTGACCACGCTGATATGAACGAAGGATTTATTTATTCCAGAGACTTTTATCTGCGTCACAAATTGTACACCTCACGGTCTTCTCTTAGTTTAAGTTTTACTTCGCTGGTGATGAAAATATCTGCATTTTATTTGATTATATCTAAGATGTCAGTTTTCCCTTTTCCTGCCATTCCATCTGGATGTGATTAGCATTTTAAATTTTTGGCATAATAGTTTTTTTTTTCATTTATTTACTACTTACGTTTATCTAAGTTATTTCTTAAATTTCTTTAAGAAACAAAGTAACGTTGTAAAAGTGAACGCCGACGTTAATAATTAATTCATACTCGAAGTAGAAGCCTGTAAAACTCTATATTTTATAATAATAGCGTGCGTGCTTGATTGATAGCGTCCGTAAAATAAGTAAAAAATATTTAAAAAAATGTTTTGGTACCTGCTGTATGCGCTGGATGCAAGCCGTTTTTTATTTTTTTCTTACTAATGATTACTAATTTGGAAATCTATATGAGAGATTAATGTCCAGAAGTGGATATCCTGTGGCTGATTTAATGATGATGATTACTGTAAGCCCATGCTAAGCTATATTTACGACTTTGCATTATGTGTAAACTATAACCACTCTTATGACGGCTATGCAAACGTTATAAATTCCTTGAAATCTTACTCAATTACAAGTTTGAATTAAATAATTCAGCTAGACTGATTAAACGAAGTCTTTACTAAGCGGAAGTTCATCTTCAAATATGGTTCAAAATGCGGCGATTACCACTTAACGTAGTCACACTATTACGTGAATTACCGCTCCCCAATACGCATGTCCGTGGCAAATGCTCTGTATGCAAGCAGATTGAGTTTTTGTCCATCTGTCTATACGGACTATTTGCAGTCGGCGGAATGTTTTTTATTCAAATTAGTAGTCATTACAGCTAGCATGCCTAATTGGTAGTTGTTAACATCGATTTAAAAAAGAGTTGTAGGCCTGCGGAACAAAAAGGACAAAAATATAACAGATTTTATTATATATTAGCTTTTGCCCACGGCTTCGCCGCCGCCAGCGTGGTATTTTGATTTTTGTGCTATATCCCCTACATTTATTCAGAATAAAAGTAGCCAATGTCACTTTCCGTATTTCAAACTATATTCATGCCAATCCGTTGCTCCGTTGCTGTGTGAAAGAGGAACCAACGGATAAACCAACAAATACATTTTTGGATTTATAAAATTATGGTAAGGATCTATGTACCGGTATATTTAATAGTCCG
The DNA here is from genome assembly GCA_949316475.1 of Hypomecis punctinalis. Classification (NCBI taxonomy): domain Eukaryota; kingdom Metazoa; phylum Arthropoda; class Insecta; order Lepidoptera; family Geometridae; genus Hypomecis; species Hypomecis punctinalis. The sequence goes on along the minus strand of OX438814.1, from coordinate 16,255,959 downwards.
CTGCTGAACACAGGCCTACTAACGAAAAGTGATTAAATCATATCTATCACGCTGGCCCAGTGCGGTGTATTGTGTGCCAATAACTTATTTGTCGTTTTAGCAAATAACATGAAAATCCTAAGATAATTTTATAATATATCGTTATATTTTAAAAATGTAGATCCTAGCCTAGCTTAAGCGTCAGTTAACTGAAAATTAGCTAGGTATTTAGTGAAGTAGAGTAAAATCAGAATAAATCACATCACGGGAGCTTTTCCAACGAGCTTTTAAATTTTAATGGTAGCTCCACATAAGTCGTAACATTACTCAACATGAACTAAAAGTTGCTACATATTTTCTGATGAATTTCTAATATATTTCAAGATTATGAAGGTCATTTTAAAACTGATCATTTGAAACAGTTTTCATAGTCAGAATAGAGAAAAGTCCATACCCAAAATAAATTGGCCTTCAATTGAATACAGTCGATATATTTTTTATTTTTCTGAATTAGTACCTACCCTAATAATAATTGTCTATTATCATTACTTGGCGGGTGCCACACCTCATTCCATAGACCAGCTCATTGTCACGTAATATTTCATTCCAATAGCCCAGAACTGTACAAGTTACCCGTCTTTATAATAGTTTTCCTCAGCCTACCACCCAAAAGCAGTATTTAAAAACAGTATATAAAAGGGCCTCTCAATGTTGGCTGGCTACGGCTCCATTGATACCCTTCAAAAGTCCGTGCCTCCGTCCGACCGTCCATTATGATGAAGAGCATGGGCTTTTCGTTAAAATACAGTCCTCTATTAGATACAAAATAAACTTACACCTCAATACTCTCAAAAGGTAATCTTAAAAAATTACTATTCAAAGTTACTTTCACAATTCACAGATTGTAGAGTATTGTGGAGCGACCATATTGTACATATTTATGTATTTTCTATGATTGCTTTGATGGGATGCGTTCTCTTCGCCCAGTTTATGCCTCGCTGAACGATAACTTTACTGTGCTTAGTGTATTATTGAAAACTAAAACGTGAGTAATAAATAACTCTGCCTTAGTTTCTCCAACAAAAATAAGAAAAATTGTTGAGTTACCATATAAATGTATATGTATGTACCTACATGTTTGTATTTTCTGAGATTGCTTGACCATTAAAGTAGTACCTAGGTAGGTACTATGATTTTTCAATTAAAAAAGTGAGGCTGCTTTTACTTAAAATCGTCTCGTTCTCTAATTCAATAAATGAGGCGGTTTTTAGTCTGATTTCAGTTTTTATGCAAAAAGCTGTACGTCAGTTAAAAAATAAACTTAAATTGAAAACTAAACCGTACGTACTTACCTACCTCTCCGAATATCTCGAATCGATCGAATATCCTGAGTAATACCTCTCCGAATTATAAATTAAATTATGCAAAACCTACGTTCCTCCACAATATGTACTTCATTTTTTTGCGCGTCGAATAACGTAGGTCTACATAATTTGACGCGCAAAAAAATTAAGTAGGTACATATTGTGGAGGACCATATAATGCACATATTTATGTATTTTCTGAGATTGCTTGGCCATTAAAGTAAATAGGGATGCGCCCTCCCCCTAGGCCCAGTTTATGGTTTGCTAAACGATCATTTTATTGTGTTTAACGATCTCATAACTGCTTATTTTACGACGTTTCATTTGTTTCAATGGATTGCAGACATTGCAATTGCTGTGATTGCAAAGACAGGATGGTGACTAAGCGAGTGATTTGGTATGATTCAAGGTTTAACATGTGCGGATATGTGCCTAATTCAATTGTAATTAGGTTTATTCTTAAATGTTTTACCTACTTCATTTGTACAAGAATATTATTAGTTTAAGATAAGCGAATATTATTAGCAGAAGATAAGATATTTCACACAACAATTTTATAGAAAAGAAAATAGTCAAACCGAAATCGTGAATACATCGACCTGGTATGTTTTAAATTTCATATTGATGGTGAAAATAAAAATCAGATGGAAAATAATCAAACCGAAATCGTGAAAGTCATTGACCTGGCATGTTTTCTGTTTTGAATTCTATATTAATGGTGAAAATAAAAATCAGATGGAAAATAGTCAAACCGAAATCGTGAAAATCATCGACCTGGCATGTTTTCTGTTTTAAATTCCATATTGATGGTGAAAATAAAAATCAGATGGAAAATAGTCAAACCGAAATCGTGAAAATCATCGACCTGGTATGTTTTATGTTTTAAATTCCATATTGATGGTGAAAATAAAAATCAGATGGAAAACAGTCAAACCGAAATCGTGAAAATCATCGACCACCATGACATGTTTTCTGTTTTAAATTCCATATTGATGGTGAAAATAAAAATCAGATGGAAAATAGTCAAACCGAAATCGTGAAAAAGCATCGACCTGGCATGTTTTCTGTTTTAAATTTTATATTGATGGTGAAAATAAAAATCAGCTGTTCATTACACATATTGACAGGTTAATGATTTTTTTGTATAGAGCAGCAGAATTTTTAACTATGTCGAGGTTGGTCCCATAGAAAAAAAATATTAAAGAGTGCAATGATATTCTAAAATATTTCCAGGATCTAGAAAAAGTTTATAAAAAAAGCATATTTTACAGATATGTATGTGTAGTAATACACACAAAAATGTGAATATAGCACCATTGATCGTCTGACTACTTACTAAAGAATTTAATCAGCTCTATCAGATCTCAGATCAAGCCAATCTTTGAAAATATAGAGACATCCAGAAGTTTACGACTTATAAATAAGAACAGGATGACTGCAATTAAAAATCAAGTTTTGGCGGATGTACCTCGAAAACCGACGAGATAATGAAATAATGTAAGCGTTAAATTTAACGTATCCACTGTTTATGGATTCATTAAAAAAATAACACTTTTTATGCACTTTGCATGAATTAACTTTAAAATATGTTACTTTCCAGAGTCGGATGTTAATTTTGGGATGTTACCACCATAAATTTAGATTAGCCAATTGTAGAAATAGTATTTTGGTAAATTTTAGCATAATTACAGTAATATTTTAGATAAAATATTTAATTTAATGCTAATGTTTGGACGCGACCGCCTTAAATTAAGATTAGTCAATTCAAGCAATACGTATTTATTAGCGATTTTAGTAAAAATAATAAAATTAACTAGAATGTCGATTAGCTGTTGATATATTATGTCAAATGCTAAAGTTTGGACGCCACAACCGTAAATAAGGATTAGCAAATTTTAAAAAATGTGTTTTGTTAGCTTAGATTAGAACGATATTATTAATCTATCTATACCTATATTATTTAGGAGACGGTACATTCTAGGCGTCAAAAGATTGGACTCATGTAGAAATGCCTTTAATAAGCTAGGTATTATGACAATGATAGGAGAAGTTGTGTACCAAAATGTTTTGTATATCATTGAAAACATTGATAAAAGGAATAAAATTAGCGTCAATGGTCGTAATAGTAGATACAAGAATCAAATAGCGCGGCCCCGACGTCGATTAAGTAAGACAACAAATAGTTTCTGTTGTTTGGGAATCGAATTTTATAATAAACTGCCAGAAGGTATTAAGGTTAGCCCAAGAAATGACATTTTAAATTTTGTAAAAACACTTCTTTTAGAGAAAAGCTATTATACTTTAGCTGAAGCTATTTCTGACAAAACCTTGTTTATTTATTGTTAATTTATTTATTTGTAATTTTTTTACGTTTCTAAACACATGTGATATGTCAATGGAAATAAATGAATTTTGAATTTGAATTTGAGACGATTTTAAATAATTTAAGCATAAGTATTCAGTATTACATAAAGATGTAAATTCTCTAATTAATTAAATTTAATTTTTATGTCATTAGCAAAATTAAATTCGGATTCCAAGTGATCTTTGCAATGCAATCGTAGGTATGTATGTGGGTACTAAAATATGTATTTTAAATAAAATAATTAAACGGCTTACGTAGTAAGTTTAAAAATCAGTAAATTAAATTTATTGCCATGTTTCTTTCAATCAAAGTCTTGTGATGAAAAAATTCATTTTTTTTATTGACCCGAAATTTCTGAGTAACATCTTCATATCACAGGTTCTGTTGGTTGTATTGACTTAGTTCAAAATTTCAAATATTTAAATGCTGACCAAAATACATTTTGAGAATAGAATGCATGCCAAAGTGGATGAATGCTTACCAAATTGCTTTTTCAAAAGTGTTTAAAATTTAATGGATGCTATGATGAGTGCATTTCAGATAATAAGATACCTATGCGTCAAATTCTCAATGGTGCAGACTTGTCATGGGTATCTATGCATAGTTCGGATAGCTCGTTTCGTCACTGAGTCATTTAAAAAAGTAACATAAAATAGTACTAGAACTACTCACTCACTCAGTAATATAGAAAGTAAAAGTATGAGTCATATAGTAAAGTAGTCTTTACCATTGTAGTCATATAAGCGTGTCATTTGAGCCGCCATTTGTGGCACTAATTTAAGATAACAATAAATAAATAATTCTTTATTTCAAATTTCTAAAACATTACAGTAATAAATAACATTTCTATTACTTAATTAGCTAGAATAAAATAAATTTATGTATTTGTTGCCGAACGAGGCCAGTGGCCTGTGTTTCGGCTTACAGCACTTACTTCTAGCATAAAAAAATTTTGAATTTAGGTTACAAATAAAATATAGATCGTGCCTTTAAAAATTGATTCAAATATAAATAAATAAAGAATTTTGTATCATTAATAAAATTATTATGTACAAGTAAGCATGCAAATGTAACCTACACTAAATAACATTAATTACCGATCTCACTAAATAAACAACAAAAAATACATTCTATATCTTTAAATACAGATGCATAGATTAGACCTAATATAATTTCAATAGCCAAGTAGAATACCTACAGTGTTGTATACATTACAACTAACAGGTAGAATTTATACAAGCATTTATACAAGTAGAAGGTAGGCTGCGTGCAGGAATACTTCGTTATAATAAAATGTAAAGTAGTCTTTACCATTGTAGTCATATAGTAAAGTAGTCTTTATTTACTATGTGACTACTTTTACTTTAGTGAGTTAGATCATTTTATTTTATCAAAATTATTTTATGTAATAAAGCGATCTAACTTGAATCCCAAGAAAGATCACTTTTTTCGTGATATAGTAGGTTGAAAAGCCCCAAAGCTACTCAATTAAAATGCAAAGCTACTGTAATGATTTATCTGGGCCGCACCACTGGGTGGTCCTATTTCACAACCTCCAGATAACTATTCGAAAGCTATAATTAATTAAAATAAAGAAACACCTGTTGTTTGCTGAAGATTGTTATTGATGACCACTGTTTAATTGTTAAAAATAAAAGTGTAAGAGGAAGCGGTTCGAGATCGCTTTTGGGTAATTTATACTCGTAACATGATTTGGTAGCTCGAACAAAACTTTGAACATTAAATAGACCATTTTAGAATAAAATTTCTTCGATTTCGTTTATTTATCTAACTTTCAATAAATTTGACGTTTTGTATTAGATTTTTTACGAATTATGTACCTACGGCCTTAATGAAGCTCTAGAATAAGATAATACACCAGATCTTGATATTTTATTTAAATACAAAAAAAGGTATACGTATATGCTAACAACCGGCCTATAATGAACTTACTAGTGTTTCTAAAATTCGCAATTTGTCTTATCTTTTCTCACTGATTTATGCAAAAGTACTGTTTGTTACGCCCAAACCCTTCGATCAATTATACTTAATCTTAATTAAACTAAATTAATTATATTATAGGTATAATTGATCGAAGCCAAAACCACGTGAAATATGCATGACGGCAGTTTCGTATTTTTACTTTAATTTAACAAAATGGCTAATGGATTGACATTGATTAGGTCTACCTATAGGTGTTATTAAGCCACATAAATACAATTGATGTGACTAAACGGTTAATATAATCGATGAAGATTACAATTGAAACTTGCTCCTATAAGGATTTGATCAAGAGTAAGCACACGCCTAATAACAGACGCGCATTGCACTTACGTACCAATCATGTTCAAATCTTTTTTTGATAAATGAGCATATCACTTGCCGTGGTGGTCTAGTGGTTGTAACACCCGACCTGCAATCGTGAGGTCGTGGGTTCAAATCCCGATCCCGTACCAATGAGTTTCTTTGGAATTTATGTACGGAATTTAACATCACTGGCTTTCCGGTGCAGAAAAACATCGTGAGGCAACCTGCATGCGTCCGTAGAAGAAATTCGATGGCGTATGTGAATCCAGCAACCCGCACTGGGCCAGCGTGGTGGATATGGCCCAATCACCCTTCGTGGGTAGGCCTACGTCCTGCAGTGGACTATTAAAAAGGCTGGTACAGTACAGTAAATATGTTAAGCCACCTAAATACTTTTGCCATGACTATACTGTTAAACAATCGGTGAAGTCTACAACTTGGCTTTAAAATGTTACAAGGATTTGATCAAAAATAAGAAAGTTAACGCCTAACAACACGCGAATTGCACTTACGTACGTTTACCGATCAAATCTTTTTTCGATAAATGAGAAGAAAGAAACCATAAAAATTCGGAATACGATATCAAAACCGCTTCTTTTGCATCGGCCTTGAAATTTGCCAAAAGCCCGACGCGTTCTCATAGTATTAAGTTACAAAAAGCCTGATAAATGCCCCTTATCCTTTAATTTTATTGATTTTGAGGAGACTTCGATTTTCATTAGTATTTAAGTCTGACTTTTATGTAGCTCAATTGCTTTATTTACATAAAAGTACCGGTTTGCTTTGCTTTAAGTTTTATAAAATGTAGATTTCTTTTTCTCACAGAAGTTGATAAATAAATTAACTCTTTTTTGCAATTTTTGATACTATGCAATAGATAAATACTTCATATAACGCTACAGTGTACAAAACATTGGTATAAGTAAATAAATATTTTGGGACATCGCACACACGGTCTCTGACCCCAAACTAAGCAAAGCTTGTGATATGTCTTGCCAGAGACTGATATACTACATATACATATTTTTAAATACATACTTATATAGATAGTACCTAAATAACTCCCAGACACAGAGCAAACACCTATGTTCATCACAAAAATGCTTGCCCTGGTGGGAATCGAACCCACGCCTCTTTGATCCAGAAGTCAGGGTCACTAACCACTGAGCCACCGAGGTAGTCGAAGAAAGTATATGTTGTGTAATGTATTTTTATTTTTATATATTCATATACAACGTGTAACGGAAAGACTGTATACATACTGAAAGTACCAAATCAAATAACGGTAACAAACTAGATGGCTATGTTTAGCCGTGTAAGTTCATTTGCTGATTTTTAATCTTTTTTTGAAAAACTAGTCATTTTTATAACTAAATCACATTTGCACAGCACTATCACACTAAACAGCGGTGAGCTCAATAACACGACCTTGCCCATCAAAATCAGACCACACCTCCTTGAACTGCTGTCCTTTTTTTTTCTAGTCAGTCATATTTAAGTTTTTTTTAAAGTGAATGTTGTTATTTTGGCTCGGAATTTCGAATACAGCATCTATATAAGGTATAGTATCAACCCACTTTTTATGTATACAGCCTTTCCGTTACAAGTTGTATAGGAATATTGTACATCAATAGAAATACTAGCCAGAGGCCTTAAAAACTTTGACACTAAGCCAAGCCACTAAAACGAACGAAAAGCGGCCCATACGAACTTTTATCAGTATCCTTTTGATGATGGACGAACGCTTTAAGTATATAAAAGGGTCTCTCTTTTCTTTTTCCGATCAATAGGTGATGTTCTGTCTAGGTATATTAATAAAAAAAAAAAAAAAAAAATGGATAAAAATAGCAGTAATCATCTACTAATATTATAAACGCGAAAGTTTGTGAGGATGGATAGATGGATGGATGTTTGTTACTCTTTCACGCAAAAACTGCTGAAAGGGTTGAGATGAAACTTTGCAATAATATCAGAATAACACATAGACTATAAATTATAATGATATTGCGTCAAAAATCAAAATATCATGCGGGCGAAGCCGCGGGTAAAAACTAGTTATTAATAATTGATTAATAATTTACTATAGGTATTATAACTAGTTTTTACCCGCGGCTGCGCCCGCATACGCAATATATCATTATAATTTATAGCCTATGTGTTATTCTGATATATAAGCTATATTATTGCAAAGTTTCATCTCAATCCGTTCAGTAGTTTTTGCGTGAAAGAGTAACAAACATCCATACATCCATCCATCCATCCATCCATACATCCATCCATCCATCCATCCTCACAAACTTTCGCGTTTATAATATTAAGTAGGATAATTGATTAATAATTTACTATATTATAACTAGTTTTTACCCGCGGCTGCGCCCGCATACGAAATATATCATTATAATTTATAGCCTATGTGTTATTCTGATATATAAGCTATATTATTGCAAAGTTTCATCTCAATCCGTTCAGTAGTTTTTGCGTGAAAGAGTAACAAACATCCATACATCCATCCATCCATCCATACATCCATCCATCCTCACAAACTTTCGCGTTTATAATATTAGTAGGATAATATATAATATTAACATCTTTAAAGCAGAAAAGACATCTCCTTTGTAACTACCTACATAGATATTAAATAGAAATTAACTCCTTGTATTATTGAAGTGAAACTTCTAATGCGACTTCCAACAAGGTTGCGTTAAACGTTTAACGCTACCATGGAGGGGGTACGAAAGCACTGTTGCGTCGAAGTTTCACTTCTTCCGTGCGGAGGGACACCACGCACTATTTTTTTGTCTACAAGGAGTTGCTCATTCAATCAGTATTCTAACCCTGAAGGTATAATAATAACCTTCGAGTTCAATATCTATTAGCCCTATAAGAAGTCCATTTCAAATAAATTGTTCGTTTGCTGGTAGGTACGTCCGTGCCTTGTAGGTATTTATTTGGCAGCTATCTAACCATAGATAAATAACAAACTGGACTAGCTAGATCTAATTCTAAAAACATATTTTACCTTGGTTAAACCGTCGAGTTCAATATCTATTTGCTAGTACTTCCGTTGGCAATTATCTGAATAATAAGCTGTTCTAGCTTAACTCTAAGCCTTAGCCCTAAAACATATTGTACCTTGGTTAAACCTTCGAGTTCAATCTCTATTCGATCTTATAAAGCAGTCCAAAGAAGTCTATCTGAAACAAAAGGTTCGTCTGCTGGTACGTCCGTGCCCTGTAGGTATTTATTTGGCAGCTATCTAACCATAGATAAATAATAAACTAGACTAGCTAGATCTAACTCTAAAAACATATTTTACCTTGGTTAAACCATCGAGTTAAATCTCTATTTGCTAGTAAGTCCGTTGGCAATTATCTGAATAATAAGCTGTTCTAGCTTAACTCTAAGCCTTAGCCCTAAAACATATTGTACCTTGGTTAAACCTTCGAGTTAAATCTCTATTCGACCTTATAAAGCAGTCCAAAGAAGTCTATCTCAAACAAAAGGTTCGTCTGCTGGCACGTCCGTGCCTTGTAGGTATTTATTTGGCGGCCACGTGTGGGGAGACCGTGAGAACGCAGCTCCCTACGTCTCCGCGCTAGGTATATTGTTTCTTGAGCACATGCCAGTGACACGTTGGAAATAGTATGGATATGCCAAATTTTTCATTTGATTCCATCACAAAAATACATATTTGTATAATGGAGCTGTATTCCATATTTATATTTTATATGGACATCTTACACACGGCCTCTGACCCCAAACTAAGCAAAGCTTGTGATATGGCTGCCAGAGACTGATATACTACATATACTTATTTTTAAATACATACTTATATACATAGTAATAAATAACACAGTGCATACATTTATGTTCATCACATAAATATTTGCCCTGGGTGGGGATCGAACCCACGCCTCTTTGATCCAGAAGTTAGGGTCACTAACCACTGAGCCACCGGGGCAGTCAAACATGCTATCATTGTCTTTACCTTCGCCAAGACACAAGCCGTGAGCTGAGTTTGGAGCTCATAGAAATAACTCATACTATAATCTAGAAATACACACGTACCTACACATACATTCGTACCCAGGTGTACATTTCGTTAATCTTTAGTAGTTTCTTTTTTTTGTTCTCTTACCCTGTCATTTTTACCCTGTACTGGATTTTTGTTTTGTGTTATTTTTTGTGAAATAAATTGTCTTTGTCTTCAATTTCAATCTAACTTCACTAAAGCGGAGAGATTTGCGAAGCTGGGTAAAACTTATTAATAACGTATGAATTATTTATATTAATAATTATTATCGTATGTTATGCACCTAAACAAAATTTATAGACTTAAAGGACTTGGCAAAGAATAGTGTCATTTTTTAAAACAAATTATTCGTCTGCTGATACGCTCAGGGGCTCTATAATACGAGTAGAAACATTAGAACGTTCCGTTGAAAAGTATGCGTAAAAGTTCACTTTTTTCACATTGAAAATAGAAGCTTGTGGAAAGGGAATAGCATAGCATTCGATCCACTGCGAGTCATTTTAGACTTTTTTAAAATTGAGCTCTAGATCAGAATTGAGAGCGCCGTAGGCATGCATCTTATTGGCGCCCCTACATATATTAAAAATAGCTCGTACTATATACTCGTAGGTATATGTAGTTTGACCAAAACCGTTGTGTTGCACCTTAGGAAGCGCGCCCCTTTATACCCTCGCACCCCTAGGCACATGCCTAGTTTGCCTTAAGGATAATCCGCCACTGCTCTAGATATACTCATAAACATAGTCTTGGAATGTGACCAACGTTCCAACACATACTGTTGTGACCAATCTAACACTTTTTATACTATATATAACGGGACTAAACTCACGTGTACGTGCATTTGGTCCTTTCTCAAGTTGGCGAGTGCTAGCACGCCGAGCCGTGCACTGCGAGACAAGAGAGTGCATTGCGAGACGGCTCCGCGTGCTAGCACTCGCCAACTTGAGAAAGATCGCCGAATGCGACCGAAACTATAGTCAGTACGCGCGCGCCGGTCGACGGGGGTGCGCGTATTCCCTGAGGATGGAGTTCTAAATACTCTGAAACTGGTTGGATCCCTTGCGGATCGACCGTATAATTATAACGTGAGTTTCTGTTTTAGTCATGATGAATACTCACGGTAGTTTTAATGAAGTGAAACTATAGTCGTTACGACTATCTGTACACGTGAGTTTAGTCCCGTTATATATAGTATAAAATGTGTGAAAACCACGATAATTTCCATAGTACAATCTAACACTACTGTAGATTAAAAAAAAAACTGTCATATCGTATCCATATTATCCTGCCCCAGCTCCCGTTTGATAGAGTACGCGTCCCGCATAAAAGGAAGATTCGCATCTGCCTTCCCTTTCATCGTGGACCAATTTACACTCTCCTTTGATACTCTAATCTAGACCTTATGCCATTGTGACAACGAATCGATGTTTGCCGCTTTACAATAAGTTTTGAAAACATGAAAGGATGTTTTCAGGAATCTTGTTGTGGTTTAAGTAGGTTATAACCGTTATTATTCTAGTCTATATGAACTTAGGTACTTACTTACTATACGTAAGTACCTAAGTTCATATAGACCGCGTGGCTAGCCCTGGTGCCAGAGTTTTAAAGCCGCCTGAAGGCCTAAACACCTAAGGCCTATTGTATAGTAGAGCGTGGAAACCGATTACACATTCAAATTCAATACTGCAGGTCAATCGCACTAAAAATTACAGCTGAACCAAAATTGAACTTTAACAGAACTTCAACTTTTTGTCTATTTTCATATCGCGCTAATGATTTTGACTAAAGTTGAAACGCAACTCATTCAGAGTTGGAACGTAACCGCTGTCCAACGAACGGTTGGTGTATGAAGTTTAGCGCAATACCGAATTCCTTGAAGCTGAATCGAAACTTAACTACAATTGCAACCGAACTTTAACTGAATTACAGACGGAACGCAGCTGTTTAAAACTAACACGATTGGCCTGCTGATATATCCTACATGTTACTCTTTCTACTGAACGGATTTAGATGACACTTTGCAATAATAATGCTTTTGCATCAGAATAACATACTTAGACTATAATTTATATTATATATTTATATTGTGTGAAAAGAAGTTCGATGGGTCAGCTAGAATGCAATAAAACCGTAGATAATATTTAAATTTTGAAGTCTACGAATACGAGAACTTCTATACTTACGAAGATAATTAGCATAATTAGGTAACTATATCATTAATTCATTATCTGTAGTACTGTACTGTACTGTATCAGCCTTTTTAATAGTCCACTGCAGGACGTAGGCCTACCCATGAAGGACGTTTGGGCCATATCCACCACGCTGGCCCAGTGCGGGTTGGTGGATTCACATACGCCATCGAATTTCTTCTACTGACATATTCAGGTTTCCTCACGATGTTTTCCTTCACCGAAAAGCCAGCGGTGTTAAATTCCGTACATAAATTCCAAAGAACTCATTGGTACGGGACCGGAATTTGAACCCACGACCTCACGATTGTAAGGCGGGTGTTACTACCACTAAACCACCACGGCTTATCTGTAGTACAAAAGCAACACTACAACTTCTAGATAAACTTTAAAAATGATAAAAAATGTCGTGCGCTACGTAACGCTACGCGCTCTACGAATCAGTAGATTAACAATAAAAATATGTACCTTTTTCCTAAAGCCAAGTAGTCATCCCTGGTGTCATACATTTTAAGACGTCTCAAGAGGGTTAAAGAAACCGTGAACAACAGTTGAAAGTGTCATCACAGCTACGGTAGCTATCTGTAAATACCACTCGCGATGATTCATCCAAAAACAGACTAAAAATAGCTGTAGATACTGAACAATGTTTATAAAATAAAAATAAGTCACTGGTGACACAATAGATTTTTTTTTATTTTTTTTATTTCGAATAGGTTTGCGTTTGACTACACACTGCCTGATGTTAAGCAGAGGTGCGGTACTTATAAACGGAGAATAAATACTCGTACAACGCTACAAATATTCTTACAAGCCAAAAAATCTTTGATATCTAGTATTTACCTACTTTTAGTCCCAGAGCAAATAAAAAAATCAAGAGAGAATGTTGTGAACAAACTAGTGAGGCCGACCAAAACTACGCCTCGACGTGTAAAGACAATTACACACACATCAACGTACAAGGAAACTACGCCTTGGCTTGTCAGTCGAACAATGGCGACGCAGCAGTGACGCTCACACATGTATAAAAATCCGGCTTCGCTTGACGTCCCCTCTTGATTTTTTTATTTGCTCTGAGCTTTTAGTTAACATTTATTTTAATTATTCAGTGTTACACGCCTTAAAAATACATATTTCAAAATTATTAACGATTAATAATAAAAAAAATCATTGAAAAAAGTAGGAAAGAAAAATATTTTCGTCAGTGATCACTAGGTATGAAACGTCTTTTACCTATTAAGACCTAATTAGGATATCTACGTTATAATGTAGCCGCTATTATTAACGATTAATAATTAAAAATCATTGATTAAAAGTAAGAAATGTTTCTTTTTTGGCAACGCCATTTACCTTCGATCAAAAATTCACGTTATACCTAGTTATTCTTGATCAAAGCTACCTACGAAGGCCTAAACTACGCTAAAACCTAACATCACCACTCCGATCCTAAACACCAAAAAGTAATACCAATAATCCCGTCTCCAACAAGCCCACGTGCCTACTATTACCGCGAGTAGGTAGCTCATAATTGTATTAATCATCGGACGGGCGGCAGCCGTCGATTTTCTTCACAAAGTGCTCTTGTTTGTTTTTTTCGTAAGGAAGTCGACCGAAGGTGAACCGTGGGAACGGCGGGCGGGTGCACTTCCCAAAACATCGACGCACAGCAGCGCGCCAAGACATGCGCCGGTCAAAACGAGACAAAAAGCGTCATAAAGTATAGGTTAGAATGAGAGAGAGCGCATGACGTGTGCGCGCCAAGCGACGCTCACAATCGCGTGATCATCTACAAGAAATAATAAAACGCCAATAAAAGAAACACGAGACAACGGTAACAGAGCGCGCGTGTGAGCGGGACGGCCGCAGTGGCTGAAGGCGGCTTAGATTGTACTAAAGCGGAGTGGAGCGATGTGCGATGCTTTTCTCACCTAGGAATTAAGACATTAATTATGCAGTGTAGCCCTCATACTAAGGGTTGACTTGGTGTTTTTCTTCTTTCCCCATTGATTGGGGACATTTTGGTTCGCTCTGGTGTTTTCTAGAGATCCACGAACTTTATCAATTGCGCATTGTCAGTCTTCAGATGGGTGACCGCGAGTTACATTTACATCACAACGCTACCATGATTAGGAATATACGTTATATTATAAGCCCCAGTTGTTTTAACCGTTTAGCCATCCTAAAGGCCTTCACTTGGCCAAAAAACTGATACCAGGGATTGCCTAGATGCCAGGGATTGATCTTGGCCTAGATTTTATGATCTTACTAGTTTTTACCCGCGGCTTCGCCCGCATACGAAATATATTATTATAATTTATAGCCTATGTGTTATTCTGATATATAAGCTATATTATTGCAAAGTTTCATCTCAATCCGTTCAGTAGTTTTTGCGTGAAAGAGTAACAAACATCCATACATCCATCCATCCATCCTCACAAACTTTCGCGTTTATAATATTAGTAGGAAGTAGGATTTATACAGTAGCCTAAGATGACAACTGCACTCTGCATATTTCCAGACATCACGGCTCCGCGCCACTTTGGTGGAGTTAGGTCGAAGGCTCGCGCGGTCGGAGCGTTCGAATTTCAAAGATCAATGATCGATACGAACGCGCGCCAAGGCGACGCTTTTGAAAGAAAGAAACAGAACGTTTGTGTATGGAGAAAGATAAGGAGGGGAGATTTGGCTCGTGGCGGTTTCAGCACGGGTCCCGCTGTTTGAAGCGAGTTGCGACAGAGGGCGCTTAGTTGGAAATAAATAAGATTTTCGTGTTATTTATACATAATATTATTTTAAATAAATTTTATGTTGACAGCAATAATTATCGTTAGTAAAATAATTATTTCACATTTGTTAATAACTACATGGTTATATTTAGTGGTAAATTATTTCAATGGATTGTTAGTAACAATTGATTTGTTTAAACGCGATTTAAAATAAACTGATAAGCTCTAGAATTTTTTTTAATTCTTAAATATTTTAGTATGAATTTTATTGATTTACTCGTATTTAAATGCAATACTTAATAATAATTATATAGCTTGAATTGAAGATTTATCACGTAGCAATCAAACATAGTACTGAAAATCGACTGCAGCGCCGCAGCGGTCGTAGCATCAAACTGTAGTTCAATAGATTTGAACAAGATGGCGGTAGCAGTACCAAACCAAGATCCAAACAAACTGTATAGTTTACATAATTATAATTTATAGTGGACCTTTTACGGATCCTTTGATCCTGCCATTTCTTACAATTTTATTGTATATTCTTAATTCAGTTTTTTTAATAGCAGCAACATTGTTTCATTCAGTTCATATTAAACAGGATTCTGATCTTTAAAGACAACCTTTTGCAATAATTATGCTATCAATATCGATTGCAATAAAACTACCATAAGATGATTGGATATGATAAAAATCGGACATTATACCGATCATGTACTATCTCAGACAAATAATAGCGAATTATAATTTAATGCCGTTTCGCAGTTAATAAAATTAACCGTGTTTTTGTTCTCTTCTTCGTCTTTTTAATTTTAATTCTGGCATCGACAATTTGTTTGTTTGCTATTGTCAAGTATGTATCTTAGGTTTATTTTTAATTTAAATAATAGAATCATTGTCAACGTATACTTATAGTCAAAAGTCAAAATCAAGACCATTCGTCTCTTTGTAGAGCAATTATTTGTATGATTTGTACTTAGATTGGATGTGTATCATGTATGACAGCCACCCGCTGTCATCCATACAAATACTTGCTACATGTTCCAACTGAGCGCTACCGTGGCTCGGATGACATGATCCATGTCAGAGGCTTTCAGTAGGCCTTAAAACTCTAACACCAGCAGGCCAATCGCGTTAATTTTAAACAGCTGCGTTCCAACTGTAATTCAGTTAAAGTTCGGTTGCAATTGTAGTTATGTTTCGATTCAACTTCAAGGAATTAGGTATTGCGCTAAACATCATACACCAACCGTTCATTTGACACCGGTTACGTTCCAACTATGATCGAGTTGCGTTTCAACATTAGTCAAAATCATTAGTGCGATACGAAAATAGACAAAAAGTCGAAGTTCAGTTAAAGTTCAATTGTAGTTCAGCTGTAATTTTTTAGTGCGATTAGCCTGCAGGGCTAGCCCAGCTTATACTTACTTTAGAGCAATTATCATTGAGACTCTACTAAAAGCTTTCTATGGATTTTTTCAACGCGGAAAAACGATATATTTCACGTTCATTCGTAGACTTTTCCCAATATATTTATATATTAATTAATTTATAATTTTTTTAGGATTCTACTAGAACATCATTTTGAAGATTTTTTCATGATCTCGCGTTTCTGCCCAAACTTGCAATAAATAATATTTTAATCACTATCACTACATAGTATAAAACAAAGTCACTTCCCGCTGTCTGTCCCCAATTCCTCATGTATGCTCTCTTTAAAACTACCCAACGGATTTTGATGCGGTTTTTTTAATTGATAGAGTGATCCAAGGGGAAGGTTTATATGTACAATACACCTGTGCGATGCCGGGGCGAGTCGCTAGTTATAAATAAAACTCTTAGGTATCGACACGTTATGTCGTCTCTATAACCTTTTCAGTTAATTACTAATTTAATGAAGTATTCATACTATACCAAAAAGAATACAGAAAGAAAATGTTAATGAAACCGACTAATTTTAGTACGACAAGGTACTTGTTACATTGAATGGGATTAATTCTATATGCGTCTTCGAGTAGATATAAAATTATCTGATAAACCAAAGATAGACTATCTCGTTGATAGCTGCGTCGGCATATGAAGTGCGCTTCCGCTGTGAATGTCATCTGTGTCATGCCTACTGATTAATTTTGTACACATTTCCTTTCAAGACTATGAAGATTGATCAATTAAAATTATTATCATTGGATTATTTTTAAGAAATGAAAAGAATAATTAATGTCAATTCGTAAGCGTTGACTACGTATCATAGAATAAGAACAGTAACTTGTGTTACTTGTAATTTTTCTGGGCTACGTATCGTACGTGTTATTTATTTATGTTGATGAATGATTTTATTAACCGACTACCAAACAGGAGGAGGTTCTACATAGCAAACGAACATTCGTTTGCATTTATTTTTTTGTGAACCGAGCTAAAAAAATTTCAAAAACGTATACTCCAGGGGATTTTGCAGAAATTGGCTAAGCTGTTATTGAAAAATCAACAATAATGTGAACAATTTGAGCGAAATATTCGAATTTTGTACACGATTTTCCCATTTTCTGCGAAAAATAATTGTTTTACATATTTAAAACAGTAGGTATTGTAAATAAAAGCAATGATAGTAGGTATGTCATTGGCCTACTCAAGAGTAACCAGAGGAATAACGCCGTCGTTCTCACGCCTAATAGGTCAAAGTCAAATTCTCTTTATTTCATAGACAAATTACATGTTCTTGAAAACGTCCGTTAACAATGCTTTTATAATATGCTTATAAAATTATTACTTAAACTTAAATTTTATTTCAAAATACTTAAAATTTATCAAAATACAACTAAAAATTATCAAATACCTACAACAAATTAACAAAAACAAATTAATAATAAAACAAGATTAATAAAATAGAAAGGAAAATAATAAATGTCAGTGTCATATCTAGGTGAGATCAGATTTAACGATTACAGACGTCATAAGTCCATGACGTCGTAATAATTGAACTTATCTTTCAGGTACAAGCAGAATCAAACTTCTTGGCGGTTGTGATGTTAGCTACATGGTGCGGATAACCCAATCCTAACGGAGGCTCGCTTTACAGTTGGGTCAATCAACTATTCCTTGTAAACACCATATCCCTCAAATAAAAAAATATGCAGAACACAAAATTTAATAAATTTCTTATGTTTTATATCCTAAATAGTAATTGAGAATATACCTTTAATATTAAACAGATTATTACATTGTAAATTCTCAAACATATTTAGTAAAAGTATGGTAACGTAGGTGATTTCTATTTCCCATACAAATATTTCGTGTCCCCATGGCTAACTCAGTTGCTTTTTGGCGAATTAGTTTCAAAATTTTGTAACAAAACGTATAAATTTTTGAAGCAAAGTGCTTTTAATGTTAATATATATCATACAAAGAACCAGAAAAAAAATCAATAAAGTAACTTAGGGGACTAAATTTACTACATCAAAAAAAGTGAAAAAAATAGAAGATTTTTGTTTCCTAATTATTAGAAATATATATTTTTTTTTACTTACAAAGAATAGTTGATTGACCCAGTTGCGCAAGGATTGGGTTTTCCGCAGTTTGATTCAGCCTGAGAATTTGAATTTGAGGCCATATTTGCAAATAATGGGACGAAACAAACAGCCGCAAGTTTAATAATGCAATTTGTAAATCATAATAGTATAATAATTATTTTTTGCAAAAAATAGCATGACCGACTTCACCCGTTTACAGAATCATTACATAGTATGAAATAAAGTCGCTTTCCGCTGTCTGTCCCCATGTATGCTTATATCTTTAAAACAACGCAATGGATTTTGATGCAGTTTGTTTTAATATATAGAATAATTCAAGAGAAATGTTTATATGTATAATGCACCTGTGCGAAGCCGGGGCGCATCGCTAGAACGCAAATATTATGCACGGATCGATGTAACATTTTTCACATTATTGTTGATTTATCAAAAATGGCTCAGCCAATTTCGATAAAATTTAAATAGGACCAATTTCAAAGTACACTCTTTCCAATAAAAAAAGAATTATTGAAATCGGACTAGTATGAAAAAAGTTATACGTGGTTATACATTAAAAAAATATATATACGCGTCGAATTGTATACCTACCTCCTCCGGTGGTTCGTCGGTCAAAAAATAGAAGAAATTGTGTGAGTTCGAGTAGGTATAAACTTTATCTGTGCGTAAGTTAAGAGTTCATGAAATAATGAAGAACTGCCGTAGTATAAATCGGCGCCACACAAATCGGCGGATGGGAAGTTATGCGCAAAACGCTGCGCAAAAACCGAAAAATAGGTATGCGCAGGAGCCAGAGAGACGAGACGGGGCACACCCGCCCGCCAACCTCTTGCCTCCCGCGCGCTCCCTATGCCCGTGCTCAACACTACGACACGCGGCGTCGGAATTGTGCACACATGCGCAGTAATTCGCGAATCACGGCGGCTAACTCACAGATCGGGGAAGGTTAACTTCTCATCCGTACCCACTTGTGTGATGCTTAGGTATATCTACTAGAAAATCGCTAACTAATATTGGGCTAAAAACTTATGTTGCAAATCTCGGCGCAAGTAGAAAATCCATGATGTTTTATAATAGTTTAAGATGTGTAAAGCCGGAAACATACTATCGGACGCGGCTGACGGACGCGACTGACAGCCGCGACTTAGCAATGTGCACAGTCTTATAACATCCGGTGTGCCAGATCGCTCTCGGACGTCCGAACGCTCAAGGTCGTCCAAAGGTGACGTCCGCGACTTATGTACGATAGTGTGCACGGCTCAGTGTACTTTCATAGTCTAGGTCGCGGCTGTCAGTCGCGTCCGTAAGCCGCGTCCGATAGTATGTTTCGAGTTTAAGATAGAATTTACTTCTTACAAGCTTTAGATATCTTAGAACTGGCCATATATAAATAAAAGAACGTGTTGACATTTCAATAAAGAGTTTACACAGTACTCTTTGTGTAACGGTCACCAATTAGACCAGCCGTGATTCATCTATTCAAATTCAAAAATAGAACGTTAGGAAGGCGTGTGCGGTTGGCGCGTGGGCCGAAACCGACCTCGGCATTGGCTGGCCATTCACCAATCACGGTGAGAGGCTGACCTAGCTCACTTTCCCCGCGTTTAGAGAAAATCACGAAAAACTTTTGTGCAAACATTCCCGATGAAAATGAAAAGTAAACCATAAAAGTTCAATGAAAGCAAGATCACTAGTTCATTGCTAGTGAATTTTATATACTTTCCCAAGTTTTAGAGGGAATCACGACAAAACTTTTGTACAAACATAACCGATAAAAATGAAAAATGCCAGATTAAAGGTAAAAATAATAATATTAATTATGAGATATTTCTTGTTGGATTAATTAATTTCCTAATTTTTAAACATAAACAGAAAAAAATGTTTCTATTGTAAAACTATGTGCAGTAATTTTGTTTAAGTATGTATATCAAAAAAATATATACCTATAACAATGGTAGGTGATATAAATAACAACGTGGGTATCTTCAAATCTCGAGTAAATATGTATCTTCTAGGAAAGCGCATATCTGCTTGACATCAGGTAGTGTGTAGTCAAACGCAAACCTAGTGAAAATAAAAATAAATAGTTTTAGTAACGCATAATTTTAAAAGTTTACCAAAGGTTTTAAGTATAACGCAGTCTTACCACAAACGATTTCAACGCGCTCTAGTCATTGTTACACTTAGTAAATTGCTCTATAAGCCCAATTACAGAGGCGCCAGCGTAAATTAAATAGCAACGTAAAAAGCGTTCTCTCTATCGAATGCCTAAAGTGAAAAAGAAACAGAACTATGCTATTTAGCTGATATAGTTACGCTGGCGCCTCTGTAATCGGGCTTTATGTCTGCATGAATTTTAATACATTTTTAAAATGAATATCTGTATATCAAATTAATATCTATCGTTAAATAAATATTTCTTGTTAGATTATTTACCTAGACTTCATCTGCTTTTGGAAAAACAACACTAAAAATAATGAGTAAAAAGAAATAGCAAAATTGCTCGCGAAAGGTCAATAAAGTTATGATTTTATTATATAAGGGATATTTCTTGTTGGATTATAGAAAGACAATTATCACGCTGAGTTTATGCAGTTATATCGTTATCAAATTAAAGTTAAAGGACAGATGCAATTAACCAAATCTCATTACATTTTAATAAGTTAATTAAGTTTTGTAATTAGATAATAATATTAGGTTATATAGGTAGGTAATGAGAACACTAATAGCGCAGGAATACGCTGGATGCAGGCCACTTCCAACCAGGTTTATTGAAAATCCATAGAGGAGGCCTATGTCCAGCAGTGTACGTCTTACTGATGATGATGATGATGATAATGAACACTTTTGAATACATACGTACTATAATAACTGTAAAGTGTAAACTTATTGTAGTATAATTGCAAATGCAACGTAATTTCAGACATAGGACGTAGAATAGGACGTCTACTGTAGGACATAGGCATACCCAATAGATCTATAAGAAGAATAGTTGAAAGAGGCTTGTATCCAGCACGATCCTGCGAACTATGTCCACCTATAAAACTTAAGATTGTTATTATCGTTTCAGACGGCGTCCATTGCTGGACATAGGCATACCCCATGGAAAACAAAATGTAAGATACTCAGATAAAAGTTATTTTAGTATCTAAATTAACTAATATTTTTGCGCTGCCTTCCTGTCCTGAATCTTAACTTTCAATCTTTTTTGACCTGACTTATTACCAGTATCGGATCTTAAACTAAATTAAATTGTCAGAGGAGATACGGGTAATTCTGCCTTCGTGGCAAAAAGTGCTATTATCGGGTAAATCTGCCCAAGGTTGCCCTAATGCCCCAAACTGCTCCAAACACAATGGGGTACAATTTGAAACCCGTGCATATTCCACGTACAACAATAGACCACCTGTTTCTGGCATATTTTTTGGTCATGTCTTATTTTTTTGTGTACAAGACTGACAAGTGTGTGTTGGCAGGTAGATTTTGGAGTTAAAAAAAATTCTTCTAAAGTATGATTTATAGTTAGTCTACCTAGTTTTTTCAACCGCTTTTCAAAAATGAGGAATGTTTATTAATATTTATGTTTTTTTATATTCAGCATTCTACACTTATATAATTTTATTCTTCAATATTTTTAAGTATTTTATCACCTCAATATTCCGTTGTTTATGAAATGGTTGGTGAATCAAAAATTATTTTGGTTTATTACCAAAATATTTAAATTCGGTAGCTTTGTACATATTTGACCACATCAATTTTTTCTATTCAGTTGCAATATAGAATAGGGATAACTGATAAGAATATTGAGAAATATTTTACTTTAGGTTTAGATTTGATAGAACTTAGATTCTATACGTAGAGGAACGTTATTAAGTAGTTACTCTACTTAGAAGTAACCCTTACATAATTTGTGACAAAACTACTGTTCAAGTATATGTAAAAACAACATGGAATCAAATTAGGATTGCGCTTAATACTAACTTAGGTACTTGACATAAAAGTGCTTATCCCTTTGATTTTACGTTTAATGAATGCACGGTCGTTATTATTATGGTCGTTATTAGCGAAAAAGGCAAACGGATGATTTCATCTCTAGAGTTGGTAAAATATCCACAAGATTATTTTTTGCAAAAATTAGCATGACCGACTTCACCCGTGAGTTTTGGCGGGAACGCGGAAAAATCATGTCGCCTCATTGTATTATTTTGTTAAACTTGTGTTTTTTTCAGTGATAATTATTGCAAAATGGTGGCATTTCGTTAATTATGAGCTGATTTACGTGCATGAGTGTAGGCAAGTGATATAATGTGACGTATCATGTTGTTCCGTGTTGTTGCCAAAACTCCATAGACGCCTCTAGTAAAGTCTCCACTGCTTTACTGAGGTATGACTTGGACTATGATTGGACTTGACAGCGACTTTATTGGACTATGACGAAACTACGGCAGTGACTATTTTGATAAAATACTATCAAAAATTATTAAAACTTAATACTTGACACTGGAAAATGCACAATAATGCGACGCCAAAACTAAGAAGAAGAAGAAGAAGACTTCACCCGTGTACAGAATTCGTGAATATTTCGCCCGGATCGATGGAGCATTTTTCACATTATTGTTGATTTATCAAAAATGGCTCAGCCGATTTCGATAAAATTTAAATGGGACCAATTTAAAAGTATATCTACTCTTTACAATAAAAAGAATTACTCAAATCGGACCACAATAAAAATGTTATGTATGGTTTACATAAAAAAAAAATAAAAAAATATACTCGTCGAATTGTATACCTCCTCCTGCGGTTCGTCGGTCAAAAATTATAAGTGAAGCGATTTATATACAGCAAAATGTCATTACAATAGTGTCACATCTAAATAAATTACACAACATACAAAATCAATTACAGACTCAGTCAAATAACCCGACCCTAATTGTTCCCGGGGCAAAGGTCCCCAAAATACGGGATTTATATTAAAATATATATTTTTTTTACTAAAAATATACTATCTTAGCTCTCTATTACAATCCGCATGCGATGACTGTCCAAAGTAAGTTAATGTAACGGCATCGATTTAGCATCTTTTTAACGTCAAAAGTCTCAAAAATGTACCATCATGACACCAAATACGAATACGTTTTTTTTCATAGAAACCTCTATCCTACCTATCCACCTGTGTTGTTTTCCTTCTGCGCTTCTTGAGTTGTTAACACTGTTGGCATAATTCGGACCGCCCCTTATAAGTGGGTATATAAATCGGACATCGAATTAATTTTTTAGTGTATATCTCGTTACATTTTCATATAAATGATCAGCGATAAAATAAAATACATTGTACCCAAGCTAATAAATATTACCTTTACTGTCAAACCGTAAGCGTCTATAATCTTGCCATCAAACTTAGTAAAATGTAAAACGGAACGTTTGTCATGGGGATGCCATCTGATAAAAATATTAGACTGATTATATCTCTTGATGGTCAGTCCTATAAAATATTATAAATGGGTCACGATGAGTCACTAGTAGGTTATCATGCTTCGATACAAAATATAGAAACTTGATATTTTCAACAAAGTCTACCTAAATCTTACGTGATGATTAATTTTATTTAAAATTAGTAAAATGTTAGTAAATACGAGTAATAAAATTTTAGTTACTTTTTAGAAAAATGTAAATTCTTCGTAATATTTTTACAAATAAATAGATGATGTAGTGGTACAGTTTGCTGAACTAGAGTCAATTTCCAACAATTTTATAGTTGTAATAAAAATTGTCATTTAAAACATAAGTGCCTATCTAGTTTCATATATTATTATGCTAGCAACGAAATAATATTTCTCCACAATACACTATGTCACATTTAGAAGTGATAAGATTATTACAAGTCGATTTACCTAAAAAAATCCTCCGGCGAAAAAACAAAACGCACGTCTCTACACCGTTCGAAATTTGCAAAATTGGAAGGAAAGTTAACGTTAAAATGCAAAAGTGGTGAATAAAACGAGTAAAAAAGTGAATAAGTGTAAAAAAGGATAAGTTATGTCGTGGGAGAATCGCGCAGGTGTACCCTTCGGAACCGTGGTCGTGAACACGATATGACGGGGGGACTTTTTGCGATCGTATTATTGATTTTTAATTGGCGCCGTGATATTAGTGTAGCGTGTTTTTAAATATGAAATGTCAGTGCGAATTTTATGGATGAATAGATGGGCTTAGTTCTAGGATGTTCTTTTTGTTTTTGGTTTTAAAAATGCTAGCTTAGTTTTGGAGGGAACGCGGAAAAATCATGTAGCTCATTGTATTATTTTGTTAAACTTGTGTTTTTATCAGTGGCAATCAGTGAAAAATTGTGGTATTTCGTTGATTATGGGCTGATTGGCTTGCATGAGTGTAGGCTAGTGATATAGATAATGTGACGTATTGCTGACGTATCATGTTTTTCCGTGTTGTTTACAAAACAACACGGAAACTACTCCTTTCTCCTTTACTAGAGGTGTCTAGCTATGTAGGTTAGACACCTCTAGTAAAGTCTTCACTCCTTTACTAAGGTATGACTTGGACTATGTTTGGACTCAACTGCGACTTTATTGGACTATAACGTGACTACGACATTATTACGACATATCGTGTTTTGATAAAATAACTTTCAAAACTTATTGAAACTTAATACTTGACACTGGCAAATGCACAACAATGCGACGCCAAAATATAAAAGAAGAAGAAGAATATAATGCTTAGCTATGGACATACGCAGAAAGGGTGGTATAGTGATTACCTAGGTACGTGATTAACTCGCCACTATATCAATCGTTTTAGTCAATATGAAACTGTGTTGTTAGGTAAAATTAATTTTCAATCCAGTCATAAAAATGTCAATGTGAGTATTTATTCTAGACTCGGTAAAGTTTTAATTGTAAGGTCCTTACCGTACGGGTTTTCCAAAAGAGTTGTTCTCTACAACGTTATTATAATTATTTAATCAGAAAAATGTAAGTGATCTTGCCCTCATGTAATTTGTATTAAAAAAATTGTAGGTTGAAATATTTTAAGTATTGATAAACCTAGTTAGTGTTTAAAGTGAAGGTCATTAATTAGGTAATATGACTTAATTTATGTACAAAGCTATAATTAAAAAAATATACAGAACTCTCTAGATAATAAATACCTAACTTTTAATAAAATATCTTACAAAGTAAACGTAGGTAACTGAAGTGGTACATTTTTACAATTCATTTTAATTACAAAAAGTCAATTACAGCCTCTCGTTGAATATGTTAACACTAAAACTATACTTAATCAATTAAATATCAGCATGTTTTTATTTGCCCGCTCGGTTCGCGAGCGCGGCGTATTTATCACAATATTGTCTGTGTTGCCAGTGCCACCGGTTCGTAACGGTGTTGCAAGCTTGCTATTTGTTTGTTTTACTTGCTAGCCCATTTACTGTACAACTCCGCTAACTAACAGGTCTGCGACAATCCTTCTTGCTCTTATTGCCACTACCATAAGTGTACGCACTATTTTTACAATTAAACCGTGCGTAAAGCGTAGCCTTTTTTATACGCTCATTATAACGGAGTCTTTTAAAATATCACATTACGTTTTCGTTTTGCCACAGCCATTTATGGCTCGGCTACTCGACTAGATACCGGTTAGTGTTTATTTTCTTGCCAATATAATTTGTATGCTCTTTACCTATTTTAATGCGATAAAAGTTTAACTATGTATCAGAATTGACGTGGAAAATGTTCATTAGATTTCAATCACGACCCTTTTTGAATAACAAATTGTCATAGATAAAGGAATTATTATTCCGAGCTATGCATAGGCACGCACTTAAAAAGCGTTAGGGTCGTGCCACACTGATTTTGACGCGTGACGTGCGAGATAAGCATGCGGCACGCACGGTTTAAATTCTATCACTTCGCATGTGCACGCCTGCGCACTCGAACATAGCCGAGTTTAGCCGAAGACGGCCGAACGATGGCGTGGGAAAACGCGGCAGGTGTTACGGATCCGAAGCACTTCTTACTGAGTAAACACTCACCGTATACAAAATTATAACCGCCTTGAAGCGTCTGTGTAAATGGAAAACATATTTTGTGTGCTTAATGATACTGCTTACTTTTTTGGTGTGGCTCGGTTATCAGGCGACGTTTTTTGCGACGTTTTTGAGGGACGCGTATGTTTCTTGTTTTATTTTAGTTAAATTTATTGAGTCAACCTTAATTGGTACTGTTAAATGAAGTGTAGTCGTTAAGTCGATGTGACCTTATCCTTGCAGTTAAATGGAGAGACGACATTTAATGAACAGATATTAATGATTCGTACGGTTTCGGTCTTATCAATATGTCGTCAGATTACATTAGCATGGATGTTGCGTTAAATGAGCGCCCATCTTTGTTAAGTAAAGATAACTGCATTGAAAATAAAATCAATGGCCTAGCTATTAAAGACTTTTAGATTGCTTTTATTATATTTAAGAAAATTGTATTATTTGAAGAGCGCTCAATTATGCTAACAAAAATTAAATAATTCCATCGTTGGCTAAACACATTCTTATCATTTTTGCTCTAAGTGGTGCTTTGTTAATTCAATTATACAATGAACGCACCCTCGCTGGTGGGGGCTTTTATTTTTACTTTTGTATTTCTTGCGCACTTTCACAAATTTTAACACGAATTTTTCAAAGCATTTGGACTTATTTGCGTCAAGACACAACATATTTAAAGCCTTAATTAATAGTCAATTTTTTAAAGGTACTGTATGCACGTCAGTGAAATAATTGGGATAATTTATTGCATTTTATTTATGCTTTGTATCAATTGTTACTGTTAAATTATTTATTGCTATGGAGAGAGCTATGCTCGGTGTCTCTCTGCGGGATCGAATCAGAAATGAGGAGATCCGCAGACGAACCAAAGTTACCGACATAGCCCAGCTGATTAGCAAATTAAAGTGGCAATGGGCAGGACACATTGTTCGAAGAACGGATGGCCGATGGGGCCGGAAAGTTCTTGAATGGAGACCACGGACCAGCAAGCGCAGCGTAGGACGTCCACCGACTAGGTGGACTGACGATATAATAAAAATAGCAGGAACGCGCTGGATGCAGGGCGCTTCCAACCGGCCTTATTGGAAATCCATGGGGGAGGCCTATGTCCAGCAGTGGACATCCTACGGCTGATAGATAGATAGAAATTATTTACTAAAACTGTAGCAAATCTCATGCTTCTTGTTGAATTTCTAATGTATAAAACTATTAACTTTTTTGTTTGTTTATATTATGTTGTATAATTTTCTTCAATTTTCCATTTTCTAATCACTAATATCATTATTCTATAAGCCTTCGTTGGCCTAAGTGGTTTTAGAATTGTATATAGACTTTTTTGTATGAAGGCCGTTTGGCAACCCAAAGATAATAAAATAAAATTACACTTTCATGTAAAAAATGTTAACTCAATGCTCATGCATGTTAAACAATCATTATTTATTTTGGCAGTTTTTATAATGGCATGTTAATTAGCTTTAATATGCAATTAAAAAGTAACAAACATAACTGTATTAATTTTATTTAAAGATATTTGTTTAATATTGGATCCGTTTATTTTATTATTATTAAAAAACACAGTAACACAACAAATAGATTCAGTGCCGGAAAACTACATTAAGTTTGACACGTGAAAACGTGTTTCTGCGTGAAAGAGTAACAATCCCACAAACCTACAAATACAATTAACAAACAATACATAATATGTATATGTAAATTATGTCATAGTAAAGATATTTTAATAACCTTAAAAACATAGCTTGAAAATATTTTTCTTTTTTGCAATCATGGCTCCGCGCACTGCTTCATTCAGCTCGAACGTCTCTATTTCTCCCATTGTTTTGTTCTGTGGCTAGCATTACGCCGCACCTGGTGTGTACGTGCCCTAATTAGGCCACAATTGCGCTATCCCGCAATCGTATCTGGAACGTGATTAATTTGTAATTGGGATCCTGTCGGGACTTGTATTGGTAACATGAATTATTGTGTTGTAATTTTATTCTGTAAAAATATGTCTAGAATACTATAATAAAAGAAACAGATGGATGCTAGGGTTGAAACGTTTTTGGGTAGAGACTATGTATAGAGAAGCGTAACAAACAGCTTTCAACCACAATAGAGACAGTTTGATATGCTTTATTCTAGACATTTTCAAATAGCCTGAGACCCCAACGCAAGAACATCCCGCTCATAGCGTACACGGTTCAAACTTTTATAAGTAGGCTAATTTTTATCCCGGAAAAATAAAAAAATCCTATGGGATACATTGACAGTTTCCCTTTTTGAAACTACATTTGATGAGATAGCACAAAAGTCTTAGTCTTAGTCACAGACTACTACAGATACTACGTATATCTTAGTAAGTTTAAGGACGAACTGGTTTCTTTTCTTATTCAAACGGGACTGTATTCCTCGTAAATTAATAGGTTATAAAAACACATTTTGTTTTATTTTTAGGACTGATCTAGAACCATAAACTAGAACCTATAAAAAGCGGTATTTCTTCTTACATTGTAAGCAAGCAAGTAATATAATTATAGCGCAGCACACGTGATATTGCAAGTTTCATTTTTAAGTATGGTTCCAAGAAAAGCACGATTTTAAAAAATACTTCGTAATAGCTCACATGTGTAGTTACTTAAGTACCAGTTTTATACAAAGAGAGGTCTTACAAGTGTTCAAAATTACACACCAGAGAGTTATTAGTCTGAAAATATTCCTACTCATACTACTTCTTAAAAATTAAATATACTTTAATTGTAGAGATTACTTTAGTTCTGTATAAAATTCTATTTTTACTAGACTAAAATTACAGCCCCTGTTCGTTTAAAGTTATCAGTGTAGTATTATTAAAGTAGCGTTCATAGCGTAGTTAGACTAGGTTTATTAGTGATCACCGAAGTTAAGCAACGTTCAGCACGGTCCGTTTTCGGATGGGTGGCCGTAGGTGGCATCTACAACTGAGCTCTACCACGGCACGGAAGAGAAAATAAATTGAAAAAATATAAAAGTAATAACGCCAGTTAGTAGGATTTTTATTAATTTTATAGCAGAGAAACCCTTCACATTCAAAAATACAGTAAAATCTTTGTCGTTATCTCTTTTAACACTAAGAGGTCACAAAATATTTTAAGCGTGTACCTACTACCTACCTATTAAATTAATATATATAAGTATGGTCATATTTATTTAATATCAATATGTACTGTATCAGCCTTTTGATAGTCCACTGCAGGACGTAGGCCTACCCGCAAATGGTGATTGGGCTATATCCACCACGCTGGCCTAGTGCGGGTAGGTGGATGCATATACGCCATCGAATTTGTCTACGGACGTATGGAGGTTTCCTCACGATGTTTTCATTCACCAGAAAGCCAGTGGTGTGAAAATCCGTACATAAATTCCAAAGAAGTCATTAATACGGGACCGGGATTCGAACCCGCGACCTCATAATTGTTAGGCGGGTGTCACTACCACTAGACCACCACGGCCGCATTAACTATAGTATAATTACATGTAAATAATTACTTAAAGAATAAAATTAAAACTACTTATACATTTACATTATGTCATAATAGTATCGGGAATTGACGATTTATTTATGGATCCAAATGTTTTTTTAATAATAACACCCAGACACAGAGCAAACACTTATGTTCATCACATAAATATTTGCCCTGGGTGGGGATTTAACCCCCGCTTCTTTGATCCAGAAGTTAGGGACACTAACCACTGAGCCATCGAGGCAGTCCAATAGGTAACAGATGCATCATCAAGATCCCAATGTAACAACAATAATAAATAAAAACGAACAGTAATACAAAAAATACTAAGTTAGTAACAGAAGGCAGCCTTATCGATGGAAGCTATCTCTTCCAGGCTTACTAGTACTTCCACGAGTTGTTCTTATTGCGAAAAACTGATAATATAATCGTAATAAATCCGAGCATCACTGATCAGTTAATACAGATGTGACAAAAATAATTTCTATATCAGTAATTAAACAATGCAAACTTTTTATATAGCCTACAGAAATAACTTGACTGGTTAGTGGTTTAATTAAATCTCAATTTTAAAATAACCTCTTTTCACGATTAAGACGGTCGATCTGATAGCCAAAATGGATTAATTATATAGTAAGCACGTTTAAACATAGATCGTCGGAACGTGTCAGACCAATATACCGCGAATGTAGTCTATCTGCTTCTGTCATCGCAATTCGCAACACATCGGAGAAAAATTGCTTCGCTTGTGGCTGTAAGGCTCGCGTCAAATGTGAAACGTATCGTGTCGATTTCTTAGCCACGTTGCTTGCTAATACTTATGTCTAATGATAACTGATGTCGATATTGGGATGTTTTCGTCTGTTTGCAAATCGCGTTGCAGTTCAATAAATTCTAGCAGGTTCATACTTACTATGTAAATGTAATGTGTTTTGCTTGATTTTTTGAACCCTAAATTAAGATCGCTTGTAGTGTTAGAATTGTGCCTTATTGAGTCTAAATAAAAGCGTAAGTTTTCAATATGTACATTTAGGTATATTTAAAGATATGTAAACATTTATCACCAGGAAAAATATCTAAGCACACTTATTTATGTTATACATCAAAATCGGGGGATACAGTTTGGTGTTCCAGCTTCAGATCTATCATCTCCATCCTAAATTCAAATACACCGTTGGATAGCTAAAAGATCAAAATTCCATAAAACTAAAAGAGGACAGTGATGAATAGCGGAGAGTGGACGGGGAAACCCGCCATTTTGATATCATTTTGCTTATGTAAACGTATTCATGGACAACACATGGCGGTGTTCATGACACTGACATATTTCATGTTTTTTTTTCAGCTGCGAGTGCTTGCGACACCTCTGCCTACCGCAGGCTTCACTCAGCGGCGAGCCTAACATTTTATTGCAAAACCCAGTAGCGGCGGTAAGTATGACAGCTAAACTGATGGCTCGCGTCCCCAGGCGATGGCCCTTTACACGACGACGCCCAGTAATTACGTACAAAGAACGAGTTTGCGCAATTATGCAGGTATCCACGGAAAATGTCATTCCGCCGCAGGCGACTTATCGATGCCTGTAATTGCATGTTCCTGATTTTCTCGATAGCTCCATGATTTGATCTTGTCGTGAATAGAATGTTGTGCTAAGGCCGCTGTTGGAACTGTTTGTTTTCTGCAAGCAGAAATGTTTGATGTGAAACTTCTAATGCGACTTCAAACAGGGTTGCGTTCAACGTTGAACGCTAAGGTGAAGGAAGTATGGGAGCACTGTTTCGTTAAACGTTTCACGTTCCAGAATCAATTTCTACCCCTTCCTATTTTCATTTCCATATACGAAATTTCACTTCTTCCGCGCGGAGGCACTCCACGGTCTCCACCTCTCCACGTTCTATTTTTTTAATGCCTTTTTCTATTGAATTGTATAAAAATGTCTTGCTACAATAATACGTGAACAGTTTTTTTTATTGATTGTTTGACAATATTTAAAGGCGATCGTGAGGCACCTACTTGACTGTAATTAACTATATTTGATTTTTTTTACATGTTAACAACACTTTAATCGCTAGGATTAAACGTCTTAGCTTTTAGAGTTTTTTATAAGCCTTTAAAACGTCATATTTTTAATTTGCTGAAAATATTCAGTAATAAAAAAGATTTCTGAAAAAAAAATAAGACTTACAAGCGTGCAATATTTCTTATTCGAGCAGTTGACACCAAAAACATAACAATTTGTCCCAATTTAAGGGGTTAACAGAGTTTTCTCGCGGAACATAAATTTGGTCAAAATTGTACCGAAAATTCTCTTGATACAGTACAGAAAACACGAAAACATTGTTCGGTTCACGATCCTCTTAAATGTCATATTATCCTGTAGTGACTTCACAAACTACACTATTCTGTCCATTTCTACTCCGCTTTGAAGAATCCAGTCCTGCTAAGATGCGCAATAACGAAATTAAATTTCTATTTTGATCCTATTTCGGGCTAAACCGTCACAAGAAACAGATGTTACACTGGTAATTTAAGCGTGCGGTTGATATAATGGTATTCGATACAAGATAAGTAATATTGAATAGATCCGAGTAATAAGTAATACGGCAAAATCTGATATCCTCATATTTCGTATTCGCATAATATTTGTAAAGACCATTCAAATTTAACTGGATAATGTCGTTCGGATTTACAAATCTCTGTGATTGGCGCATATTCGCGGCGGGCCCCGCCCCGTGTCACTTCCGGACTTGCGGATAGATGGCGCTCTGTCACTTGTGGCAAAGAAGATAATTATAATAATACTACGGCGAACGGAAGATTCTTAAAATCATTTATTTATTTTAAAGTGTACATGAATAAATTTAATTCCGTTTTCGTGTAAGTTTTTGACAGTTGTGTATTGTCAGTGTAAACGTACAGTAAACGTGGTATTTTACTGTGGGTCTTATAAATAAACTCAAGTTAACCTAATGTGCTATAGAGAGGGCTATGCTTGGTGTCTCTCTGCGAGATTGATCTGCAGAGGAACGAACCAAAGTTACTGACATAGCCCAGAGGATTAGTAAGTTAAAGAGGCAGTGGCACATAGTTCGAAGAACAGATAGCCGATGGGGCTGTAAAGTTCTCCAATGGAGACCACTGACCAGCAAACGCAGCGTAGAACATCCACCGACTAGTTAGACTTACAATATCATAAAGATCACAGAAACGCGTTGGATACAAGTCGCTTCCAACCGGCCTAATTGGAAATTTATAGGGGAGGCCGAGGTTCTGCAGTGGACAGCCTACTGATGATAAATTGAATATTCTATAATTTCTTTACATTTCTCACGTCATCCACCGACTGAAAATGACGACGAACTTCGTTCTTTTATTTTAATTTTAAGAAAATATTTGTTCAACCTTTTATTTCTGCGTATTTCGGCCTCAAAAACAAGGACGAAAAAATACTCGTGAAGTAATGTCAAAATTCGACAAAGGAGTTGGTAAACTTTTTATATGGGAGGCGGTCCTTGAAAACCGGCAGCGATGCGAGCTATATTAATGTTTAGTGCCATATTTAAGAATATTATTTCACGCAAAAACATATTTTTGTGTATCGCCGTTTTATTATAATATCTCTTTTTTATTTCACTAAGTAGAAAATATTTAGACTGAACTGGTAATACTAAGAGGAGGTCTACGTAGTCTACGTATCAGACAGGAATCTTCAAACAACCAATAGCGGGCTGGTATTTTAGAGTTTGACATTTATTTATTTTTTAAAACATGGCGACCAGCCCTCTATTGGTTGTTCAATATTGACAATGTCATTTCCTTTTGCTGTTTCTTAATGTCACTGTCAGTTTTTTTTTTCAAATTTAGGCTTAATGCAGTTATTTGGTGTAGCACATAGTTCATTTTTCTAATGTTTTTAGAACCCATTTGAAAATTAAATGGCGATGAAAAAAAATCTAAAAAATATGTGTTTGAAAAGATAATTATGTAAGCTTTCTATTGGTATAACTTTTGTTTCTGCAAGATTTCAAAACCCGCATGTTTTCCATATCCTTTCGCTTGCACATGTTAGAGATTCTCGACAAGACTGCTACAGCACTCACGATATGTCTTCATTCAGTTGCGTAGTCATGTTAACGTCGACCGAAATATCGAATTATTGCTTTATTGTAGAAATATCGAGAAATAATTCTTTGAATCGTGGTCGTATGCTTGCCCCGCAGGTCTGAAAATTCGACGCCACTCAAAAAACGAAACCGAAATTCTTTAATGACGCATTTTTTTATGGAATTTTTGGGACGCAATGTAGTGCTTGCTACAATAATACGTGAGCGAACTACTTACAAAGAGTTGTTTTTAGGGTTCCGTACCTGAAACGAAAAAAACGGAACCCTTATAAGATCACTTTGTTGTCCGTCTGTCCGTCTGTGAGTATGTCAAGACCCTTTATCTTGGAAACGTGTCAAGATATCGAGTTGAAATTTAAATTGTATACGTATATCAATAAACTCTTGCTGTTGAGTAAAAGAAAAACTTCTCAGTTATCGTTTAAAAAAGTTAGAGCCGTTTATGTCGTAAAAACCGCGTATTTTGACACTCACAAAAATCAAAACCTACAGGGTACTTCCCGTTGACATACAACTATGAAATTTGGCGAGAAGCATTGTCTCAGAGTACACATATAGGAATAAATCTGAAAACTGTACATTTTTATTTAAATTACAAAAAATACGGCCTCAAAATTCACTACAGTCCATCAAATCTAAGAGGTACCGTTTGACGTTTCATATTTTTTCATCCCATCCCTTTCATTCAATTGTCAGAACTGTCAAACGGTACTTCTTAGATTTGACGGACTGCGTCAAATCTAAGAAGTACCGTTTGACAGTTCTGACAATTGAATGAAAGGGATGGGATGAAAAAATATGAAACGTCAAACGGTACCTCTTAGATTTGATGGACTGTAAGTATGGGTTCAAAATTCAAAGTGAGTAAATCGTATCATGTAAGGTATCATATAAAATAACTTCATTAGCACATGCTAAAACAGGTTTTTAATTATTTTAACAATATGTAATTATCGATGTATGACGAGAAAAGTGTAAAAAAAAACTTTTTTGTCAATGGTTATAGTATAGAGATTTTAACAACTTACTTCCCAATTTTGTGACATTTTCTGGATTTGTACGGAACCCTCGATGTGCGATCCTGACTCGCACTTGTCCGATTTTTTTATTAAGGAATTGTTTGACAAGAATTTAAAACTCTGCAAAGAAGTGATACCTAGTACACTTATCGCTGTGCGATAATGTTGTTGTTAACTACGCGTGTAAAGCCAAAAATAGCGCAACTTACTAATAAAACTACTAAATTTAATTCTAACCCACCTAATAACTTCTAGGTCTTTGACTCTCTAATATTAATTAACAGCGTCTTATTTTAGTGTTTTCTTTTATTTTTAGTTCTGTCAAGTCATTCTCCTTGTTAGATTAATAGGACGGTTTTGAAACAAGTTCAGTTAATAAATAAGTTGATTGAGTGTGTCTAATCAAGGAACGACTGAACTGGGATGAGTCGAGACATTTACAGAATTACCAACTTACTTGCTGCAGATTGGTGAGAGAGCTACTGTCGTATGGTACTGCAGTATTTCCTTAGAAATATTTAGTTGACTCATTTCGCCAATTCTGGCTGAAAAGTTGGGAAAACTCTACCATTGTATTAAAAGAATAACGTATTTAGTGCCTACAGTTCAGTGAGGGAGCTACTGTCTCAGTTTTAAGGAAAAACAAGTGACTTTTTAGGGGAAATAATAGTTGACTCTTTTAGTCACTTTTACTAAACAATTAGGTTATTTTGTGGCTGTAATTGCCAGTTACGCAATAAAAGGTTTCTTTGGTTAATTAATTCTGATTGGACTAAGAGATTAGTAAGATATTCGGTCTAATTCTGAGGATTGATGTTAATAAAATCAACTTTAGTCGGAATGTTTTATATGACCTACTAAAACCGAGATTTACAGATTTAAAGAACACGAGAGAAAATTCTTGTTTGTTTTTAGAAAGTAACATGGTACTAATTAGTGGCAGAATTACTACGGTCTGTTAGCAATATTGCTACAATTTTATGGCATACAGTAACATGATGTCTTTTAATCAATCAATAATGCCACATTTTAAATTAACAAACATGTTAAGTAAGTACACAATAAAGGAGAATGGGCAAATATGAATGGAACGTGGTCCTGGACCCCAATACAAATATGATTAGTGGTATACTTATGATATGTATTACTATATAATACATGTACACAAAAACGTTTTTCTAAAATCAACCGGGTTTTGGTTGTCGCTAACAAAAGTTTATTTAAAAAAGAGATTTTTCTACATAGATATAATTTTAAAACCACAATTATTTTATTGAATGAATAAAACATTTTGGACCTGACTGTACAAGTACGCGGTTGAAAAGATTTTTTAAATATTTTTTTCTTAATCTATGTCATAATGACCTATCACGAAAAAATAGTCACTTGTGTATTGGTTATGAGGACCTCTTTGTCGCATTCTCCTTTAACTTATAACTTTTACTTGGATATACAATTCTCCACGAGCAAAATTTTCTTTAAGATCATGTAGCTTTTTTCTCCATTTACCTGCTTACCCTGGTACCTACTTACCTAAATTAGGCACAACAATTTTAAACTGTAACTCTGATAAGTAGTGTCCACCAACCCGCACTGGGCCGCAGCGTGGTGGATAAGGCCCAATCACCCTTCGTGGGTAGGCCTACGTCCTGCAGTGGACTATTAAAAGGCTGATACAGTACAGTACAGATAAGTAGTGATTGAATAACTACACGATTATTTACATATTCATACATATTAGTCAAAATCACATCTCAATAGAGTGAAAAATTGTTACAAAATTTTTGTAACTATTTTTTTTATTTTTAATTGACTGCCTCGGTGGCTCAGTGGTTAGTGACCCTAACTTCTGGATCAAAGAGGCGTGGGTTCGATCCCCACCCAAGGCAAATATTTATGTGATAAACATAAGTATTTGCTCTGTGTCTGGGTGTTATTTAGTTACTATCAAAATAAGTATGTATTTAAAAATAAGTATGTGTAGTACATCAGTCTCTGGCAGCCATATCACAAGCTTTGCTTAGTTTGGGGTCAGAGGCCGTGTGTAAGATGTCCCAAAATATATTAAAAATTATGCGAATAAACCTAATATGAAATAATAAAATTTTATAGCTTATTTTTTAGATAGGTAGGTACTTGAGTTAAAGAAGACGTTACGTTTAGGTCTATTAATAACGAATATTATTAATAGCATATTATAGATACATTATTTGTTAACAACGGTCATAGTGCACGAACCGGAACATAACAAGCGCACGTTGCGTTGTGGGCCCATACCGGAACAATAGTCACCTGAAAGGTTAAACGTGTGCGCGAAATGTTACCGAAAAAACTGACACTTGGTCATAGACAATAATGGCGTATGTAGAAGTTAGGAGGGGTGTTTCCTTGTGGTCAAACTTCGATATTTTTTTTGCAAATTTTCAAAAATCGTACTTCTAAAGTTAGTCTAGATGTACTAGACCCGCCCTTAAAGGTTTTGTTTTAATACCTATGGCCCTGTATATTGATTTTATATGTATACATATCTATTAATAAATTATATTATTACAGATAAAAGATGTAACCGGGTTGCAATAGTTTTTTTTATTGCCGCCTAAGAATTATCCCCACTATTTATCATGCGTGGTTTTCATTTTTTTTTTTATTTTACGCTTAATCCTGATTATGCAGGTCTTGAGTCACATGAGTAAACATAACGTATAAGCTACGTTACGCACACGGTTCTGCTAATTGTGAATGAATAAGGATATTATCAACGGTCATAGTGCACTAACCGGAACACAACAAGTGAACGTTATGGGCCCACACCGGAACAAGTGACGGCAAAGGTTAAACACGGACGCGCGCGGATTGTTATCGAACAAAACCGACACTTGCTCATTGAAAATATTGGGGTGCGTGGTAGATAGGAGGGCTTCTTTGCAGTTTTTACATTGACACACTAGTTGTGATCATGCATAAATGTGTTAGGGTTTTTGTAGGTAGGTACCTTTCTAAAAAAAAGCATGGTTTTTTATTGATTTCGTTATTCGACTATTATTTTATGAAACGAATAAGTACTCCTTTTTTTTCTGTGTCTCATAAAGTGCAGTGCAAGCATTACTCGAACGAATGCAAATAGGTTTCTAAGCTTCAGATAGTACGTAGCATGAATCAGTTTTTATGTCTAATCTGTCGAAAGTATTTAGAAAAAAAAATTTCAGAGATATTAAAAGTGGGTAAAATTAAATAAGTGTTATTATTTTTTTGTATTTCTTTGTAAATAAAATAAACAATCTAATCCTGAAACAGCAAAAAAATTGATTTGATTTTTTTTTATTGAAAACATGAATTAAGTAAGTACGTAATAGAACGATAACATTACAGTTACATAAGTGTTAGTACCATAAAATGATAAAAATGCATTCAATAAATGTGTTATTTTAATTATATTGGCTCTTTTTAGCATTGCTAGCAATATAGGTAAGCCCTTTCCTTAACATCTTACGTCATCGCTTTCAACTGAATCGCATAAAAAACCGGAACAGAAGAATAAGCGCACGTTATGGCCCAGGCCCCAGACCGGAACAGTGTGTGAAGTCAAAGGTTAAACACGGACATCCACCAATTGTTCACAGACAAACGATTGTGATCGAGTCAAGTGCTTTGTAATCGAAAGGGCTTTCCAACTGATTGCAAATAAAATTACTGTGTCCCTTAAACAGAATTAAAAATGGTTTTGTAAAGTATTGACGTAATAGAGTGACAAGAGTACAATATTTGCTTGATGCATGGCAAGTAACCAATAACCCAGCATTGCGAACTGTACCAATGTAAATTCCGCACTGCAACCATTGACAGTATTAAAAAAAAATAGTACCTATTACCCTTTTTTGATACTATCAATGACTGCAACATAGACCCGCGCTCGTCACAATAAGATATTTACCGCCTTACCAATAAAGATTTAAACACGTTTTAAACACTGTTAACCGTTTATTTCAAACTGTTAATCATTGTCTAAACCGTGCGTAAAACTTTGGAGTAAGACGGCTACATTTTAAATACGAGTAGGTATTTAGAGTAAATGACTCGAACTAAAAAATGAATAGGTACGTTTAGATGACGATAAAAACCCTAATCTAAAAGCTCGGTGCCAGCGGGCACAGTGCTCAAAATGCTGGCCCAATTGCAACTTTGGATGGCAATACTGATCTTTTGGGCGAAATAGTGGCCAGCATTTTATTAATTTGTTTAAGTTTGTACATTTAGTATATTAATTTAGTTTATGAAAGATTATATGTACTTATAAGTTTTGTGTAAAGGTTTTAAC
Source organism: Hypomecis punctinalis (assembly GCA_949316475.1). Classification (NCBI taxonomy): domain Eukaryota; kingdom Metazoa; phylum Arthropoda; class Insecta; order Lepidoptera; family Geometridae; genus Hypomecis; species Hypomecis punctinalis. The sequence goes on along the minus strand of OX438814.1, from coordinate 16,216,467 downwards.
ATTGGCAACTTCAGATCTGGTTTCTCTATTATAAGTTGGCAACATTGCTTTTCAATCCGGAACACAGTAACGCTTGCACACTACTGCTTCCTCTTTAGCTCAACTTAATCGATATCATGGCTCAAACTTTCCCCGGTCGTAAAACAATATTGCAGCCTTTCGACGCACGAAATTCGTTCCAACCCATAACCCGTCTCAATCTATGAGAACCAAAGCCATTGGCTATCTTTATTGCAATTGGTCACGATAACGAGTAGAATTGGTAATCGATTGGGGAGGTGAAATCTGCCATTGATAAAATCGATTGGTCTCCGGTCTTCCGCAGAAAAAAGGGTAGCACACGTGGTCACAGCCATCATTTACGTAGGCTAGGTGAAATCTGAAATAAGAAATCTTCGAAGTTAAAATTTATTAGTATCCGTCTACAGTTGCCAACTCCAACCTAGATCGAAACTGTAAATAAGCTTTCAAAACTGTAAAATTCTGCTTTAACTGTAAATCTACAGATTTTGCCCGTGACTTCGTCCGCGGGATATTTTCGATATTTGTGCTATCCCATAGAAACTTTTCATGTTTTTTCAACTTTTTTGGGACCAAAAGCAGCCCATGTTCCGTCTTTCAGACTATGACTATGCCAAAAATCATCGACATTTTTTCTCTTACATTTCATATTGATGCCGAAAATCAAGTCAAGCCTTTGCTGCGTAAGAGTACAAACCAACAAATACACTTTAATCTCACTCAGATTTATATTAATAGTAAGAAAGTAAGGATAAGGATTAAAAAAAAAATTAGATACATATATGTCGAATACCTATATTCTAACACCCTAAAACCTAGTTTAGATTTGTTTGTGTCAGTGTTCTTTATTTATAATTAAGAAAATAAGAGTATACTTCGAAATTGGTCCCATTTAAATTCGGCTGACCCATTATTGATAAATCAACAATAATGTAAAAAATGCTACATCGATCCGTGCATAATATTTGCGTTCTAGCGATGCACCCCGGCTTCGCACAGGTTTATTATACCTATAAACATTTCTCTTGAATTACTTTATATATTAAAACAAACTGCATCAAAATCCGTTGCGTAGTTTTAAAGATATAAGCATACATGGGGACAGACAGCGGAAAGCGACTTTGTTTTATACTATGTAATGATTCTGTACACGGGTGAAGTCAGTCATGCTATTTTTTGCAAAAAATAATGATTACTAGCACTAATTCAGCATAATAAAGTTTGCAACATAATATATTTTGACATCCAAAGCTGAGCAAATCCCGCTTCGTATTCATACCGTAGGTGTAGGCTATGTTAAAACTTAAGTGTTGGCTTCGCTGTCGGTAATTGATTGGATCGGTGAAATCTGCGATTGATAAAATTGATTGGTCTCCAGTCTCCACCGGTCTTCCGCAGAAAAAAGGCAGCACACGTGGTCACTACCGTTCATTTACGAAGGCGAATTATGCGTAGTACAGCAGGTGGCAGGTGGCGGGGCCTGGGAACCCGGGGTTGGAGTGGGTTCCCACGGAGCGTCATTCACCACGCCACACCTGCCCCCTTAACGGGGATGCACACACGCCCGCCACGCGAAGGAAAGCGTCGATTAGACGACGCGTGTGCGCGTGCGCATGTACGCGTGTGTGCGTGCCTTTACTCCTGTTCCTTCCTCCTAATCTTCGGTACTACATTGGCAAATAGAAGCAACAATAAAAAAAAAATAGAATGCTTTGGGTGTACTCTGTTTTATTAGTATACCTACACTTTATATATATTACAATTTCCATTCGGTTTCTCAAAGAACTCATAACTGATTTAGAATATGGCTAAAAAGATTGGATGAAAATTTGGGTAAGTACCTCATCATCATCATCATTTCAGCCATAGGACGTCCACTGCTGGACATAGGCCTCCCCTAATGATTTCCAATAAGGCCGGTTGATAGCGGTTTGCATCCAGCGCGATCCTGCGGTCCTAACAAGGTCATCCGTCCACCTTGTGGGTGGACGTCCTACGCTGCGCTTGCCGGTACGTGGTCTCCACTCGAGAACTTTTCGACCCCATCGGTCATCAGTTCTCCGCGCTATGTGCCCTGCCCATTGCCACTTCAACTTGCCAATCCGCTGGGCTATGTCGGTAACCTTGGTTCTTCTACGGATCTCCTCATTCCTGATTCGATCTCGCAGAGAGACTCCGAGCATAGCCCTCTCCATGGCTCGTTGGGCTACTTGGAGCTTACTAATAAGGCCCATAGTGAGAGACCACGTTTCTGTGCCATAAGTCATCACTGGCAACACACACTGGTCGAAAACTTTCGACTTGAGGCACTGAGGTATGTCGGACGAGAAGACCTTACGCAATTTTCCAAACGCTGCGCTGCGCTGCTGGTAAGTACCTACAGAAAGCTAATTTAAACATACGCTTGTAGATAAATTAAAATCAAAAGCTCTTCTACAATTAAATTACGATTGAGCTCTGCCGTGACTCAGGTGACTCGTTCAATTTTAGATCCCGATTGCTTTGACTGGTTAGCCATGTCAGAGGGCTTCAGGTAAAGGCCTTTAGGTTTAGCCCGTCAGGCCTAAACACTCTAGTACCCAACCTATGCTGCTCAACTAAATCAAATAACAGCAAATAGAAATTTACTATTACTTTCACTGTATCACATGAAATTTTCATTAATTTTAATGTACCTATATGCACATTAAAAAAAGGCAACCGCTTATATGGACATGCAAAATTAAATCAATTGATATGCGCAATACTAGTATTACGCATAGACAAATACATGCTATATTTTGTTTTATATGTGTGCGTAGAGCCTGATTTATTCGCACATAAATATAACTAACCTGCCTCATGTTACAATTTCTTATATCCCGTATAAGAAATAGTCATTTGTTTTTATGTTGCAGTGATCTATATGATAAGTACCCGCACTGTATTTAATTTAAGGAGTCTATTGAATTGTATTTTATGGGAATGGCTCGAAATTGTCAGAGTATGTGAATTTATATGGCCAATAAATGTAAATAAGATAAGATCGGGGTTGGATTGCCATCGGACCTCTAAGGTCATTTTGGAGGCTTTTTATCGGAGCTTCCTGTAGAGAGGACATGTTTACAATGTAAGGATGTTTTTAGTTTGATCAACATCAGTCGTGGTCAAATGTTTGCTCGTTATACATAAAATGTTTTATTTAATATATGTGATCTACATATTTACTAAATTATTACGCGGTTTATTTTTTAAGATTGCAAGTAAAGTGTATCTGTAAGATAAAGATAACTATAAGATACACACTTCTTCTATAAATATAAAATGAATGTTTATCTGTATGTCCTTAATCAATGTAATCTACCTATGCATTTGATCATGTGATGATCTTTAGCAAAGTTGTTGTGCATAAGCCAAAGAAAGCTTCTGAGTTAGTGAAAGGAAGTTCTCCGGGTCAGCCACTAGCAATTTATTATTACATTATATACTCAGTCAAAATCTTTCATAATATTATAAATACGAGTCTCATTGCCACTAGAACACCACGGCTTTTCAGATATACTTACCTAATTGTTAAATTGCCACTAAGACATTTTACTCAGTTTGTACCCAACAGAATCGTGAGCTGCACGGGTGAAACCGCGGGGCGCAGCTAGTAATATTATAAATATGAAAATGTGTTTGTTACTTTTAACGGGGCGATGGAGAAACTTGATTTTTGCATGAATATAGTTCAAAACTTGAAGAATGTCCTTTTCTTAGGTCACTGCAATCTTGCAAAAAAAAGTGGCAAAAACTAATAAATTACTAGTAGTCCGCCCCGGACTTGGACCTCCCGCTATTCCTATTTTATTTAATTTTAGATACTATCTATATAAGTATGTATTTAAAATATATATATGTAGTATTTCAGTCTCTGGCAGCCATATCACAAGCTTTGCTTAGTTTGGGGTCAGAGACCGTGTGTAAGATGTCCCCTAATATTTATTTATTTATTTTTATTATTATTTATATCAGAAATACCTACTGGGATTTAAAAAAAGCAAACAATATTTGTATGAAAGTTAGCGATTTATTTTAAACAAATGTTGAAAGATATAGATAACATTCGGTGAAATGTTTAAAATAGTCATCCGCAACTCCCGCAGAAAGTGGCGCCGTTTTGCCTCTTTTTACCACGACCCTCGTATCTTCGCAACCACTGAACAGAAGATGCTCATATTCGAACTTAAAAATTCTATAAATATAAACTACGTTCATGCTAAATTTCATGAAGATCGGTTGAGCGGTACTTGAGTTATCATCAAAGAAATATACATACAAACATACACCCAAGTGTCGGCTCGTCCCAGTAGACGCTCTGTGATTTAGTTTAATTTATAATACCTAATGCAAGAAGGCTAAGTTCCCAAGCTGGTAAGAGACTTACTTAAAAAGTCAACATGATAACTTTTAAAGTTATTTGTTACATGACTTATAAGCTCTATGTATATTTACATCTATTTACACACGCTTATCATAAATTACATATTGATTATCAGTCATGCCATAACATATTCAAACACCGTTCCCTACAATATTTCTTCCCAGAACCTAGTATTAAATCATCGTAACGTTACATACACACTTACTCAGCTTATTATTAATTTATAACCAATATAGATTCCAAGCTTATCAGATATAAGGGCACGCATACAAATAGGGGACCCTTCACTCTTCATTGTAGACAATGGGAATAATCTAAATGAGTGTCATGTGCCTCTAAGCAGCGTCACGTGTGCGATGGCCCTTAGAATAATAATAATTTAAGTACACACTTGTAATTGATAATTTGAATGTGATTAGAACTGCAAGCTATTTTTTACATTTGTAAAAAAATCCTTTTTTTCGGTGAGTAAAGTTAAAACTTTCAAAATAGTCGTATCATCATCATTCACAGCCTATTCAGGCTTCTGCAGGGCGTGAGCCTCCTCTCTCTTTTACTAATTTTCAATCATGTTTTCAGTTTCCGTGAACGAAATTATATTTCGTAAATTCCATATTCCGTCATGTAAATATGCTGAAATAATATTTAGAGATAGCGCACAGCGATTGAGATAGTGGCAGTGGGTAACACATAGTTCAAAGAACGGAAAGCCGATAAGGCTTAAGCTCTCGAATGGAGACCACGGACCAGCAAGCGTAGCGTAAGACGTCCACCGACTAAGTGGACTGACGATATAATGAAGATCGTAGGAACGCGCTGGATGCAGGCCGCTTCCAACCGGCTCAAATGGAAATCTATAGGGGAGGCCTATATCTAGCAGTGGACTTCTTACGGTACATAGATGGATGGATAATTGGGGAATAAGCAATTTTCAAAGAAAAATGCCCACCGCATGTCGTCTGTATCAGAATGCGACCGTCGAGCGTCGCGCGTCGCGCCGCCCGTAGCGTGCGCTGAGCGCGTGTCCAGCGCACGCGCAATAATCAAACTATCCTACAAATATTATCATAAGAATAAAATTGTTCTGATATTAATGGCATAATTCAGTACTTATAACCACAATGTATTGTATATATTTTTATACCTATCTATTTAAAATAAATTTCTTAATCTTTACTGTTTAGGAATTGAGATGCATCGCGTAGGTAGGTACTACGCACGTACTTTTTTTCGCGAAAATGACTTAGATTAGAGACCGCAAAATTAGATTATAGGCCGCATTGTCGGCACTCGGCCACGACACGCGCTTGACGCGTGTTCAGCGCACGCGCACCCATCAAACTATTGTCGGAAAGTATTGTTCAATTATCAACCAATGTATTAGCCATAACCATACTTTGTTGTTTGTTTTTTTTTGTCTATAGAAAATTAATTTTAAGTATTTTAGAACGCGGGGAGTCGCGTGCTACACTCGTGTCTATTTGAGTAGGTACTTACATAGTTACATTTGTACTCAAATGAGCACGCTCTCAAGAAATCTAAGCTTTGCTATACATTTACATTGTTTATGTTTTTTTAAGTCCTTACATACATATTTGATGCCCATTGCCCATATCCCGCATGTTGTCCGTCAGAATATAGAGAGTGTCGGCATTTGGACATGACACGCGCTTGACGCGTGATCATCGTTAGCGCATCGATAAACCAATTGCCAATAAATATTGTTTAATTGATATTTTCTCAGCCATAACCACTACATTATTTGTTTATTCATTTAAAATTAAATTCAGAGTAGGTACATCCCGTGCTAACCGCGTTCTCATTTGAGAACTTAATTTATTAATCATTGATAATCATTATGATCTATTTTACATTATTATAGTAATAATTATATGGTTCAGTTAATTCATATTCCACGATATTGACACCCATAACCCGTATATCGACACTTAAACTGTAGAACATCGGCATTTGGTTCTGACACGCGCTTGTCGCGTGTGTAGCGTATGCGGATCCATCGAATTTTCGTGGGGAAATATTGCTCAATTAATACTGTCCTAGTTATACTCGTTTAAACTGAGTTTTCTATTGTTTGTTGACTTTATTGTTGTATTATTTTGATATTCGTTTTCGAGTGTTTGAGAGGGAGCGTGGGCGAGACGCGTGCGGTGCGCGTGCTCATTTTGAATTAGATGGGTACATAGTAGTGGTGAAATATGGATAGTAAATTGATAGTTTATTCAAATTAAAACCTCTTTATTAAAATGAAGTAGAATAGTGTTCGTTACGGCAAGTAATCAGACAGTAAATGTACGTATATCAGAATGATGCTAATAATTTCTAGCAACACGAAATCTTACATGTTACCACAACATTTATTTTATTACTCATTTCGATTTAGTAATACTATACCTATTAGAGAAAAACCTTATAAATGCAATTCATGTAAAATAAAATTTAATGAAGTATATTTTTAATTTCACTCTTTAAATAAAAGGTAAAATATTGCCATTTTTAATAGGGTCCCTGTCATTATAGATGACAAAAAGATATAGAAGATGACGTAATTGACAGCACACAATCCTACACACAACAAAGCTTTATGCGCGTGTGTTACACGCTTCACACACACATATTATTATAATACTTACTTACACACGCACACTTCCACACCCTTTTAACGTATTCACGATCGAGTGCCCATAAAGCAGAGTTTGATACGTTAGGGTAATACAAAGTTCCATTTGTAACCCTACCCTTGTGGAGAAGGGACAAAAACGCCAAGATTTTATGTTCTTTTTCAAAACCGAGCGCTGCACGTGGTAGGGTTGTGGTCGAGCGTTTATTTTTTCTTTTTAACGAAAGTATTATGTGTAAAATTCTTCTGAGAGTTGTGGTGTAGGTTACGTGGTGAGCGTCAATTTTGATGCTTTGGATTTCATTTTGTAAATTGTTTCGTTGTGTTAGGGTTGAAGGTAGCATTTTAGGGTTAAGAGACTGTTTCACAACTCTTTACTGGTAGTATTTTATTTAGCAAAATTGTATAATTGGGAATTTACAAGAATTGTATTGGAATGTTTTGTTTTTGAGAAATCACATAAATAGGACATGTATAGGTATTTAAAACTATGTTTAAAAAATTCTCGAGTGGAGACCAGTAAACGCAGTGTAGGACGTCCGCCCATAAGGATGGATAGCTTCGACCGCATAATCGCCCTGGATGCAAGACACTATTAACCGATCTTATTGGAGATCTATTGGGGAGACCTATGTCCAGCAGTGAATGTCCTATTGCTGATGGATGGATGGCTGTCTATAAGATTTTTTATAGGTTTTCTTATTGATTGATTGCAATGGCTTAGGTACATGAACTTCGCTCTGAATTAGATCAGTCGGGCTAGGATACGCACGAAGTAATATTTCTTTCGACCTGTCAGAACGAGACAGCGTTATGGCAAAATGTATATCTGTCACTTTTTCACACGTCGAAATTAGTTATTTTCGTGGCTTTAAGTGGTCGCATGCTGGACTAGCAGAAAATATGTCCACTATTTGGTCCATCCATCCATCCATCAGCCAAAGGACGTCACTGCTGGACTTAGGCCTCCCCTATGGATCTCCAATAAGACCGGTTGATAGCGGCTTGCATCCAGCGCGATCCTGCGGTCTTAATGAAGTCATCTGTCCACCTTGTGGCACGTCCTACGCTGCGCTTGCCGGTACGTGGTCTCCACTCGAGAACTTTTCGACTCCATCGGTCGTCAGTCTTCCGCGCTATGTGCCCTGCCTATTGCCATTTCAACTTGCTACTCCGTTGGGCTATGTCGGTAACTTTGGTTCTTCTACGGATCTCCTCATTCCTGATTTGATCCCGCAGAGAGACTCCGAGCATAGCCCTCTCCATAGCTCGTTGGGCTACTTGGAGCTTACTAATAAGGCCCATAGTGAGAGACCACGTTTCTGTGCCATAAGTTATCACTGGCAACACACACTGGTCGAAAACTTTCGACTTGAGGTACTGAGGTATGTCGGACGAAAAGACGCTACGCAATTTTCCGAACGCTGCCCATCCGAGTTGGATTCGGCGATAGGCCTCTTTGTTGAAGTCGGACCTACCTAACTGGACTACTTGTCCTAGGTATACTATTTGGTCATCTTATTACAAATCGATTAAAACAATTATTGTAGTTTGTATCAGTTTATATTTAAATACTACGGATTCATTTGAGTAACTCTAATGATTACCTAGCTGTCTTTTTTATTTTTACATCAGTGTTATACTTGTTTTCTTACAAGATTACAATGGCCGTTAGAACGAAATATGTAGATCTTTATCTTCAATTCCAATAAGAAATGTGAAAACTTCAGTTTGATTAACAACCTCAATACCTAAGTAGTAAGTACTAGAACATATTAAATTTTGGACTAAAGTAAGTAAGTCTGCATAGATTGGTTGGGTGGCTAGCCCTGGTGTCATAGTTTTTTTAAGCCGCTGATGGTCTCGGACTTCGCTAAACGGTTAAAAGAACAGGGGATATATAATTTAATGTCTCGTCCGAGCCAAGGTACTGCTCAGTTGTAATTGCCACCTACTGTCACACTGATAGTGCTGAACGTTGCTTAACTTTGATGATCGCTAACGAACACCTAATCAAACTACACTGCAATGAGCGCTACAATTGGACTGACTACATCCTATTAAATTTTACATTCGTAATTCAAACTAACGTACGTCGTTGCATCCAAAACACGTCCTATCTGTCCTATATTTCCGATGCAAATGAGTCCTAATCTCACATCTTTTGACACCCATAAAATATTACGACATCCGATTCCAATATCCATAATATTAACTTTTTAAAATACACGCCATTACAGTAAATAGTGTGTCTGAATTCAAACAACAGTTTGTGTGTGAATGAACCTGTCTTTTTCAATCTGATAGAATAAGAATTATTTATTGGCAAAGGCATCGTCGTCGTCATCACTAAATAATATAAAACAAAGTCGCTTCCCGCTGTCTGTCCCTATGTATGCTTATATCTTTAAAACTATGCAACGGATTTTGATGCGGTTTTTTTTAATAGATAAAATGATTTAAAGGGAAGGTTTATATGTATAATAAACCTGTACGAAACCGGGGCGGGATGCTAGTTTCAACTATAAAACGTAAACTGCTAGACATTAGTCTAATATTATCTCCAATAAGATTGATTGCATTGTAGCTCGACTGCAGACAGCGTGATAAGTCGTTTACCTACTTTGTAAGTGGACAACTGGACATCCTACGCTGCGCTTGCTGGCACGATGTTGCCATTCGAGATAACTTCGTGGCACCATTTTCACGATCTCAATACTCTAACCAATGCCACATTCTGCTGCTGATCGACTGTATTTTTTTTCACGTCATGTTAAGACATTAATTCAAAAACATTAATTAGAATTAAGTATAGCACATGTATTAATCACGCTAAATTTTAGTAGAAAACTAATATTTAGCGTGAGTAATACCTGTGGTTTACTTAATTAAAATGTGCTAAAACTACGCTAGTTTCCATAGTGACATTAATTAGAATATCCAAGATTCTTTCAAAAGTCTTTCTGAGCGTCTGGTGGACGCGACGCGTGACCAAAATGCTGGTGTTTATTTGGCTCAACGTATAAGCATTGCCATTCAGCGTGGCAATGCTGCCAGCGTGCTGGGCACGCTGCCAACTGGCAGTGGGCTTGAGCACTTGGATTATCTTTAGACCTTCAAGGGTCTGTGGATGATCCAATTGCTTTCTATGTGGTAGTAGTGTAGTATTGTCATTAATAAATAAAAAAAAAAAATTTTCCAGCTAGTCAACATGTTTGTCATATAAAGCTAACTCGTTAAACAATAAAATTAGTGTCAAATTTCCATTATACGTTATGCGATAGCGTAGTTAATATCTCTTAATAATATTTTTATTACTACAGTATTATAGCTTAATACTTATTCATCATGTTACAATCTGTTACATTATGTAAATTTATCTCATATTTTTATTATAAAATTACGTTTTATAGTCGCAAATAAGATATAGCTATAGGGTTATCTTTTAAAACATGAAATAAACATTTCAAATAAGCAAACGTAACAACATAAAGTTATTGTCTAGACTTAGCCATAATTTTATTTTACTTTAAATTAGATTTAGATTCATATAATATAATATATTTGCATCGACGACATTGATGGTAAATTTTAGTCTTCTTGTTATATACAGGGTTATTTCTAATCAATTAGCATCCTTCTAGGGGCTTATTCTGTACATCAAAACTAACAACTTTTGTTCTACGACTTTACTCAAAACACAAAAAAAAACAGTTGTTCCATACAATACGTTTTGTCGCAGGTGAACTATATTTTTCTATGGAACAACAAAAATTTTTTTTGAGTTTTAACGAAAGTACAGAATAAGCCCCTAGAAGGATGCTAATTGATTAGAAATAACCTTGTATAGTTATATCTTATGTGCCTTAGTTAATTATGCTAAGTAGCAAACATGGCAACAATTTAATATACCTTAGAGCTATTAATGTATCCTCAAGGATGCATAAAATTTAACAGCATTTGTTGATAATTTTCACTTATTCGGTGGCATTTATGGAGCATTTGTTGCGATAAATTTATGATAATATTTAATGTCATAATGAGTTTTATTCCTTTTAAAATGTGCCTTATGCTCACTATAAAATAAATCTACTTATTTTTATGCGTAAATAAGAAGTGTGAATTTATTGCCTGTCTACGAACTATAAGTATAGACAGGCGCTACGAGCGCGCTACGGTAAGTCGTAGCATTTTTTCTGCTACAAAATTATTTGGTATGACTGTTTTGTTCTATGATTTAGAGTGTGTGCAAAAAAAGAATCATCGTGGTGTTACGTTGAACTAACAATAAGATTTTAATGAGCAGCCAAGGTACCAACTTGGTAGACGTGAATACTGATGAAAACCGAATTGGTGTCTACCAAGTATCAAACACTTAGTTGTACTAGCAATGGACAGAGCAGTGTCGTCAACGCAACAAATAGTAAAATGGCGGGCGACCTCGCCTACGCCGCTTCTACTTTCGTACGTGGTCTCTACTCGAGAACTCTTCGACCCGGTCATTAGTGCCTCGTGAAATGTGTCTTGCCCATTGCCAAATCAACTCTCATATAGCTGTAATGTTTCTGTAACCTATGATGAATCAATTAAATAAAGAACTTGCTAATCCGCTGAGCTATGTAGGGAACTTTGTTTCTCCTACGAATCTCTTCATTTCTGATTCGATCTCACAGATATGCTCCGATCATGCTATATTATAGATATACTCCGATCATGCTATATTATAGATATACTCCGATCATGCTGTCTTTAAGGAGCAAGTCTTAGAATTTTATTTATCGTAGTTGCTTCCATGTTTGAAAGTCATTTTAGTTGATTTATTATATTTATTAATATGTGTTTAGTATTTTTATTTTAGTTATTTTTTTATATAAGTATTAGTATGTTTTTGTATGCATTATTATTGTTGTAATATTAAATTCTTGTGTTTGATATGTATGTATATATTTTATGTATATTTATGACTCTTTATTCAAGTGTATTCATTTTGTTTTAATTAATTCGCCATTATTTTACACCCTGTCCCTTACCTTCCTCTATAATCCTTTTCTCTCTTAATCAGGTTGCCTGGAAGAAATCGCTCTAAGCGATAAGGCCGCCGGTTGTTGCACTATTTTAATGATATTGTACTCTTTTATTGTAAATTGTGTGAAGAATAAAGCATTTTCTATTCTATTCTATTCTGTGTACAAACAAAGGACAAAGTCGGCACATACAGTCGTAACTTACCTATTTAATATCCTCTCCTAGAGGAAATGATTTATCAGTGCCTCAAACGTGATTTGCGAGTGCGCGCACACTGGCGAGGCGATTTAATCACAGGAAGCAGCACAGCGAGCGGCTAGTGTACGCCGGAACTTATCTATCCGACGCCAGGTGCAAGCGTGATTCATAACCTGGCTCTAGAATCTCTAGATACACGCTAGGTGCTCTATAGAAACTAGAGGTTACCAAAACGGAGCGGAGATAGGCAGTATTACTGTATGTGCATTGCATAAATGTCATATTTGGTTTGGTTCTAGGATTTCTAGAAATACTCTAGGTGCTCTATAGAACTTGGAGGCTACTAAAACGGAGCGGGCATGGGCAGTTTTTTTGTACTTGCCTTGCTTAAATGTAATATTTTGTACCTATGGTTCTAGAATAGTCTAGAATTTTAGAAACACTCTAAACGCTTTATAGAATTTAGAGTCTACTAAAACGGGATGGAGATGAGTACCTACATGTCTCTATTGCATAAATGCATGATCTAGAATGAATATTTATATTCATAGCGATCTTTAAAAATGACCCAAAAATATCCCAGCAGAAATTTTGGACAATTTTAAATGAAATTTTCAAACATTTTGTGTGCGCATATTCATACATTGCGTTGCTTACATGCGTTTAAAGTCGAGCCTACTTTGAGACGTCATTTTAGTTGAGATTATGACTATTTCTACTATTTCTGTACAAATTACAGAACAGTTGGACAGTAAGAAACAAAAAAACAACTGTTACATCGAAGTTTTTGTTTTGATCTTTTACAGGCCAAATATAGCTTTTTTACAATGGACTTCCAGTCTAAAACGCCGTTCATAAGCTTATATCTGCGTTTAACTTATTCGCTCAGCTTTGGTAGAATCTGGGTCAGCTCTACAGCCGCGAGAGATGGCTAAATGCACTGCGCCATGCAAATTGTTCTCAGCGGTGCTAGAGTAAGTTTTATCTATTTCTATGTGCAACTGTCTTTTTGATACATAATAATTTTGGTTACTGATTATATTTATAGTAATAAACATTTTATAATATTGTATTCGTGTTTACTGTTTACAAGCAAATTATAGTTTGGCATCTCAGCCAAATTTATGACAGTAAAGTAAATATTATACTCATTGCATCAATAAATTGTAATTGATGGGCAACATTTTTTTTTATTCCAAAGTAATAGTTATGAAATATGAACACAATGAGTACTTCTATCTTTGTGTATTTGACAAGCAAAACAACATACATATTTTGTTTCCCGATGAATAAATAATAAATGCGTTAGAAACTTTTCTACAGTGAAATAATTGTTAAAGAAAGATAAATAATAGTGTTAGTTTTTTTAGAACATAATTTAATCCCTCAACAGCAATAAAAGTACTTAATGCCTTTACAGACACCCACTTTATTTGTTTTCTATCACTGATATAAATATAAAATCAACCCGTCTATGTACCTCATTTATAAAAATAAATCCAAGCCTCACTACAGGTTGAATTCACTTCCATCAATAATCCAGACAGCATCAATCAAATTACAATCACAACAGACCTTCGAAAAACAAAACAAAATTTCAATTACGTCCGAGTGTCAGTCATCATCAATAAGGCTTTACAGGAGCAATCTCAGCCGAGCGGTGTGTCAAAGCTTCAACGTCTCAAACCAAGTATCTATTCCTAGAAGTTGTGCCCGTAATTCAAAAACGGGTTCCGTAGCGCGCGCTACCGATGTAGAGAACGCGTGCTGCGCGCGCGCCCCGCTCTCCCGGCACGAGCGGCCGATCCTGCCCCGCTATATAAGCAACCCGCCCTTCCTGATTCAATCATTCCCGACTCACGCTCCGCGCGCGCATGTCGTTTGCCCCTCTCGTCATTGTAAATACGTAGTCGTACGTTAGACTAAGTTCGCTGTAAATATACGATAATGTGTCTGGCTAAGGATGAAACGCAATCGCCGCAGAAGGCGTCTCCTCGGTCGCCATGGGCTAAGCTTCTGAACCGACAGGTAAGGTTTTGTGCTTTTTGTTATATACAGTTTTGTTTTGTTTTCATTGTACGTTACATCTCTGATCATTCATAACCATTAGAAAGCTTTTATTTGTCATCAATTCCGAATGTTTTTAACAATTAATTTATAGTTTCTTACAGTTTTGTTTACTTTGCAAAGTCAAATCACAGCAAACATATTTTTGAGCATTATTTATTGTAAAACAATTTGTGACTCCTTTTCAATATTTGTAACAGTGACTTATCGCCTTCTCTTATCTTTCCAGAACTCCAAGCCAAGGCTCCCCCGAAAGGTGACGACCTCCGCGCGGGTTAATCTTAACAAATGCTGGTCCAAGTTGGGAGAGCTCATCTCCAACTCGGGCCCGCGCACTGACCTACCATCAAACAAGACTGTCTACTCCGAAGAACCTCTTCTAGTACCTTTCTCCAACTTTTTCTACCCCGTGGACCCGGTCAAACCAGTCCCGATTGAAGAAAACGACAACGCAGAGAACCAAAACATCCAGAACAACCGATTCGAGCTAATTCAACAAGAAGGAATCGACGATAACATGGTCAATGAAATCCGAGAGATCTGCTACGCCACCAACCACAACTGCTTCGTATGTAAACATTGTTTTTAATATCCAATCTTCAGTTATCTTTCTCTCTTGATCAAAACTATTCGGTACTAAAAGATGCAGTGAAAACAAAATCGTGTCTTCCATAGATTAATAGATTTATCCAGCAATCAGCTGGTGATCCCACGTCTTCCATTAGACTTAGTGCTGTGATGTGTTGATGTTGCCTCAGTTTTGGTCATTGTGATTTAGTTGTTAAATTTTGTGATCCATAGAGTTATTGTGACGAGGCGACGTCAACAGATCATTGTTAGTTTTAATATCACAAGTTTTGGTAGACAGCTTTAAATAACTGCACTGTATTTACAACGCACCACCTTTTGGCTATCTTCCTAAACTTCTTGAGTAGTTAGTTTTTCTATGTTTTCAATCCAGTGTCTTCCATTAGTTAGTAGAAGATTTATATTGACTGTGATAACAGAGTATATTATCGTGAAAGCTTTAACTAGTTTGTAAGGAGATTTATAAAGATCTCTCTAAAAGATTTATATAAAAATTTATATTTCTATGAGCTGAATCAAAATTTTTGGTCGCTGTGAAGTTTTGTCGCTACGAAAACCTCAATCCTAACTGAATAAAAAACAGCGGGGGAGAATTGGGTTTTGCGCAGTTTTTGGCTAATTTCACTGACTCCAAGCAATTTGATTCGGCATCGTATCATCGTATGAGTTATACATACTTATCGATGAAAAATGTATAAGATCTAATACACCGGGGTAAAACAAAGTGTTCAACTTTAATTATGCTAATAACATGTCATGTTTTATACTAGACATTAGTTATTAAGCTTTAAAAGATTATAAGAATATTATTGTAGTTTTGTCTCTTGTTTTTTCACATGAATCATTTTTTTACTTGTATGTATCTTCTCGTAATGAATTTTCTAAATTGTAAGTTTTGTGTACTTTTGAAAAAGTAGGCCGAAGGTGCCAATCTCACTTAGCTATAAGTTACTTAATTTTAGGTAGTATTTAAGTTAGTTTAAGTGCCTTATTGATTGAATTCTTCCAACGTGTCACGCAGTTTGTAAACTTAATTTTAACTTAGCATAGTTTGTAGTAATATGGACTGATCTTCTTAAGAATATTCAAGACTTTCGTTTGATCTCTTACTTTGATCGTTTTTAATAAATGGACTTAATAATAAACTTGTTTTTACTTCAAAATATTATTTAGAAACTTTTATTTCAACTTTACTGATAAGTTTTGTTTAAGAATCGAGTTCAAATACCACCAACCAACCTATAGTTAAAAATAAATATAAATAGATTAAAGTTAAAAATTACCAGGAAGTATCTACTACCACTTGAAGTAATCAATTAAGATTTAAAATCATTAATAAGTTTAATATAGATTTATATGTATACAATAATCTCGTTATAAATTAATTATGAAATACAAAACTAGATATGTGGTTACTAATAAGTACATAATACAATACAACAATACTTGAACACCATTAAAAGAAACAAGTAACACACAAAACAAAGTCAGAAAAAGAGGTACAAAAGGCGGTCTTATCGCTGAAAGTGATTACGGTCCAGATAAACCTTGGAAACATAAAGACGACAAGGACTGTCGTGTAAACAAAAATGTTTATCTCCTTAACCCAAATCTGTTCAATTACTGAGCAACCAACGCAGGTCAGTCTGCACTACTTGATCAAACTTAACTACGAATTAGTAACTAGTATGCTGAGTGTGAGTTTTGGTGTAAACATGACGCGCTCTTCGGCGAGCGCGTAAGCATGTAATTTGTATGAACTTGCACTCGCACAAAGTGTTTCAAAAACGCGCCGCTAGTGGCGCTGTACATTTCTTCATACAAATTACATGCTTACGCGCTCGCCGAAGAGCGCATCATGTTTACGACAAAACTCACACTCAGCATATAGTTAACCAACTACCCAGCATACATTTTATGTAATACTATTAAAAAAATTATATGAATATTATTAGGTATGAGGAGATCCGTAGAAAAACCAAAGTTAGTAGAAGAAAACGTAGAAGACTTACCGACATAGCCCAGCGGATTGACAGTTGAAATGGCAGTAGGCAAGACACACATAGCCCGGAGGACTGGTGACGGATAAGCTCGGAAATATCTTGAGTGGAGATCACGTAGCGATCAGCGCAGCGTAGGGCGTTCACCGACTAATATACCTAAAATAGACCGCAAGAACACGCTGGATGCAAGCCGTTTCCAACCGGACTTATCATAAATCGATTGCGGAGTCCTATAGATGCAATTAGCATGATCATCGTAACTGAATAATTAAAAAGAAATTTTCTCATTTTCCTATAATAAAGGAGTTGCACAATCTGGTCCCGCGTGCCCCTTGCTTCTATCGTACGTCTAGGCAGACGCGACTAAAGCGCCACCGTTTTATAGTGGACATTCCGCGCGTTAGAACCAAGCATTTTGTATCCTCATTCCTCATACAAACAGCCAGAATGTGAAACGCTTTGCCTGGGTCTGTCTTCCCGCTAAAGTTCAACGTGGGTTTCTTCAAATCTCAAGTAAATAGGTATCTTCTAGATAAGCGTGCTACATCCTAGACCGCAAATCTGCTTAACACTAGGCAGTACGAGTATGTAGTCAAACGCAAATCTATACGCAATTAAAAAAAGTTTGGTATTCTTAGGTAATTAAAATTTACGTCCGACTGTGGATGTTCTACAGCAAACATGATGAGGATGAAATAGTAAAAACATCAGAGTCATGACATGATCAAAGCTTGTAGGTAGTCCAGTGCTTCGACGCGCGGTTTCTGAATTATGTAATACGAGTACCATGTATCTATGTAATATGTAGGTATGATGTGTACTTAACGGTCATCATAGAACTTCTACATTCAGTTAATTTTTCATATCGTAATTTTTGTACGGATTTTTACATTCGCATTATAGGTAGGTACCTACATCCGGAGATGAAATTCGATGGCGTGAATCGATCAATGCGGATATGAGATAGCGAGGTGATATTTAATAACGTCCTAAATACGGTGTATTTTAGAGTCCATCGCGTAGTTCATAATCCAAGGTTTGTGCTGAAATTTTTTTAGGCCAAAAAGAGAAACTAAGAATACTTTTCTGAAACTAAGAAAAGCTCTGATACTATTATTATACTACTTTTACACTACACTGGCCGTGGTGGTCTAGTGGTAGTAACACCCGACCTGCAATCGTGAGGTCGTGGGTTCAAATCCCGATCCCGTACCAATGAGTTTCTTTGGAACTTATGTACGGAATTTCACATCATTGGCTTTTCGGTGAAGGAAAACATCGTGAGGAAACCTGCATACGTCCGTAGAAGAAATTCGATGGCGTATGTGAATCCACCAACCCGCACTGGGCCAGCGTGGTGGATATGGCCCAATCACCCTTCGTAGGTAGGCCTACGTCCTGCAGTGGACTATTAAAAAGGCTGGTACAGTACAGTACACTACACTAGCTATTTTTGTTGTCTATTTCAATTATGAAATACAGCAAAAATAGCTAGTGAAAATTAAAATTTATTGTTGTCGTTATCGTTAAAAGCAACTAATCCCAGGCAACCTTGGTATGAAAGAGATACGTAGCATAGATAAGTAACTGTTTTTACCGACTTCTAAAAAGGAGGAGGTACTATGTTCGACTGTAGATATTTTTTTGTGTAAGTTCATCGATATTGTTTCATTAACTTGTATCCAAAATTCGTTGAATAATGCGACCTGTGCCGCAAGGGTCGTATTTTTTACATGAATTCGGACAGTAAGATGAAAGCAAAATTATGAAGAAATAATTATTTTTCGCAAAAAATCACAACGCCGACTTCCACCCTGTACAGAATTCGAATAATTTGCACGAATCGATGTGACATCCAAGTAAATTTTTGTTGATTTATCAAAAACAGCTCAACTAATTTCGATAAAATTTGAATATAAAATTATATAAAATTTGACTACCTTGAAAGCATACTCCTTTGAAGTAAAAAAGATGTTTTTTAAATCGTTTACAATTGGAAAAAATATCGATCAACATTCACAAAATACATACAGACGAACGTAGTACCTCTTCTTTTTTGGAAGACGGTAAAAACTGAGAAGCTTCGCTCACTTTGTTCGCTCGGTAAATTACTCTGACCATTCAAAAGGTTATTTGCCTATCTAAAGTTCCTTGAACGTAACCAATATGTATTACAAAATTTATATGTACGTAAAGCATGATCGATATACAGGGTTATTCCTAATCAATTAGCATCCTTTTAGGGGCTTATTCTGTACATTGAAACTAACAACTTTTGTTCTGCAACTTTTGCCAAAACTCAAAAAATAATCAGCTGTCCCATACATTTTGTCATGGGTGAACGATATTTTTTTATGGAACAACAATTTTATTTCGAGTTTTGACAAAAGTCGCAGAACAAAAGTTGTTCGTTTTAATATACAGATTAAGCCTCTAAAAGGATGCTAATTGATCAGAAATAACCCTGTATAGGGCGCGAAATCACACTGCTATGACCGAAGTATAGAAAACGCTTGGTGGTCGTAAGCACCACTTACTTTTTCTTGGAAATAAAATCTCATTAACTGCTAGACTATGCACAACCTTCCACATCACCAAAAAAACCTTAACGGCTACAGCTACACCAATACCTACGTGTCTCAGCAGTTCAAAAATACGTGACATTTTATCAGAATCAGAGATGTCCATTCAAGACGCACAAAGAATCGGCCAACGTTTAAGAATGATAAATCGGCCCTATTCTAAGTCCGATTCGTTCCGATCCGAAGATTCGAATACATAAAGGTATCGGTAAAGGTATCGCGACACCCACCTCAAATAAAACGAAACCTAGTAATAGGGACCCGTGAAATCGCGCCGTATCGAATCGCAGAAAAATTTCGGTTTATCGGTTATTTCTTAGGGATTTGTACGGCCTTTCTTCGACGATTCGTTGCGCTGAACGGGTGTCAGTATTACAAACACATGTCCTTTGATTTAGCGTTGTTATAGCATTCAGGGATCTGTGACGGCTTTTGAATTTCGCGACTGATTTCACGCTGAAGACGCGTTACATTGATGTTGACTTACCTTCCGTCACAGCTGCTTGGAGTTGTAGTTTGAGCTGAGGATAACACGAAATGTCATTTATTGCAAGGTCTTAGAAATGTGGTAACAATGAGGTTATTTAATATCGCAAAGCTATCATTCATTTTGCTAAATGGATGTCGTGTCATGTAAGATTTTCCATAGAGCATTAACTATTAAAACTGGATACATATTGCTCCGATAACGTTAAACGTATAACAAATCGTCAAATCCAACAAGTTACAGACTTTTTATCCAAATACATAACTTTTTGGATGAGTAAAAAACCTATGGCTTTCTTTCAGCTAGCTTATCATTTGTCATAATAAGTAGTAGTTATCTTTTTACAATACCTTATGTTCTCTATACTAATAATAAATAGGTATAAATAGGTATCTTCTAGGTAAGCGTGCTACACCCTAGACCGCGCATCTGCTTAACATCAGGCAGTGTGTAGTCAAACGCGAACCTATTAGAAAAAAAAACTAATTTTCTCTGAAAAAGCAGTAAAAGCCATGAACGAGCACAATAGAATAATCAAAGAATCTCCAAAACGGTTGGCGCTATGACGAACCTATACTTATTTATGTATACGACTGAACTGAACACTGCCATGCAAACACGAAACTTTGAATTAAAATGATGCCGTAAAATGCATAATTTTTAATTCGTCTTTGGTTTTTGCTACTGTCTGAGAAAGATTTTACATACATGTAGATACAAACAACAAAAAAACGATAGTGAAAGTAGTGAACATAAACATTAACTTTAGCATCGTTGAAGAGTTATCTCTTTTTAACTCTTCCAACATTGTTAGCACGTCTGAAAACTATTGCCCTCCTTTCTCTTACAATCAAGCAAACCAAAAACTCTATACTGTATCAGCCTTTTAATAGGCCACTACAGAACGTAGGCTTACCCACGAAGGGTGACAGGGCCATATCCACCGCGCTGGCCCAGTGCGGGTTGGTGAATTCACATACGCTATCGAATTTCTTCTACGGACATAATGCAGGGTGTGAAATTCCGTACATAAATTTCAAAGAACTCATTAGTACCGTTCCGGGATTCGAACCCACGACCTCACGATTGTAAGTCGGGTGTCACTACCTCTAGACCTCCATAACACCACAGAAAACACGTGCATCAAATACACATCAGACTGTGTAATCTCTTTTTTATAGAAACATGGCGTTAAGTCCAAGGTGTTTTGTATAACAGGGTAGTGGCCAACATAACACCGTTTCCTTTGACACACCGCGGTTTGGTGATTTAGCATAAATAGTGCAAGGGCGGCGCGTTTGTTGTCACTTCGGCTCCTTTGATTGGAATAACTTAACAGTTCTCTGATATTCAGGGCATTAGAGAAACCGTTTCGGCTTTGTATTTAAGTATTATTAATAGATACAACATGTTTTACTTCATTTTGTAATTGAGCCCAAAGTTATGAGACATTATAGGGACAATACGTTACTGTAACGATCTTCATAAAATCGCTTGTTTATAAGCAAATAATGCAACCGCCAACGAAAATAAGGGTACTGTGAGAAGCAATCAATAAACAACCTCTTGCATTACACGTCATTAAAATTCACATCTCCATACAATTACAAGATTTTGAGCTCGTAACGCTTTGCACAGAACCTGCTCTTATATCTGGCGTAAAATTCTGATAATTTTTAGTTTGATAATTCCAAACTATGCTTCTTTCATGTTGTTGAATGGATTTTAATTTATTATGGCGTTGAAATACAGCCGCTTCGTTTTTCAAGGAACCTGGTAAAAAGTTGTTGAGAATAAATATAGTTTAAAAAAAACTAAAAAAAAACACGCTTTCATAGCATATCAAACTAAAATGTGTAAAATCATTTTCAATATAGGCAGAAAATAATAATGAACGCAAAATTTTAATAGTGTTGTAAAAAAAAACGTGGGGCGCTTTGTACCCTATTTTTTCGTAAAACACGCCACGCGTGCTCACGCCACGCTTTTTTACAATAAATAGTATTGATATTTTTCATTTATTATTATTTTTCGCCTATATGGAAAATTATTTTACACTTTTTAGTTTGATGGATGGACTAAATAACAGGCAGGCGAAATTACACAACGATCTTTTTAAGGTTTTTTATTTTACTACAGAACCCTAACAAAGATTTACATGCATCGGTGGCCCTTTAAAGTGTCGTATCACTAAAAGTGGCGCGATTAACAAGTCTCTCAGTAATAAGAGCTTTTGAGGGTGCGAATGTTCACGGTTTGCTTGTTGGTTTGAAAGCCTGTGCAGGCTTTGTAGACTTAGTGTGAATTTTGGCGAAGGAAGTGTAGTTTTAAATATAAATATCAATAAGGAGATTGAACGAGAAACAGCTGAATGTATCAATTATATTTGACCAGTGGTTATCTATAAGAGATTTTTGAATACAATAAGAATATAAGTAGATATGCATTCATAGTAAAAAGGTATATTTTTACTTACACAATATCATTGCTAATAAGCTTCTACACTGCTTATTTTAGTAAGTTTTGTACTGTATTACTGGTTTATCATAAGAATAATCATAATTTATCAGTATTGTCTACATAAGTATCTATCTGCTGAAAATATATATAATTAAAATAAGCTTAGAATAATCATCTTTCCAGACATTGTCCAAATAATGGATGCCGTTAGGTAGGTATGTATATAAAATTATGTTTTTATTTCACGCTATATTATCACTTTTATACTTAAAGCTATATTAAACATAGAATGTTAGATGACTAAAAGTAATTTGGCTTGAAGTAGAAACATAACTACATTACCTAGGTACTACTTACTAAACAATATTTAGCCAATAACATGATATTCTGAGTTATTTAAACCTCTGATAAATGTGTTTGACCACAACTACACAGTTGTTCGTATAAGAGTACTTGGACTGCACACACACAAACACAGACACACACACACAAACACACACACACACACACACACACACACACACACACACACACACACACACACACAATAGCGCGCATTTATATTATTGGGTACTGTAGTTTTCATTTGATTTCGAAATTTCTAGTGTATTTTTTATAAATTAATATATTTTGTCTTTCTGAATTTAACTTGTTAGAAACTTGTATAATATCAGTTGTTTATTTGCATTGTAATCTTTTTTTGTGACATAATAGGAGAAGCCATTGGCTCCTGAAATACAGTCTCTGACTAGTTTGGGAGCCTTTGGAACAATGTATCTGCACATATTTATTATTATGCCAAATAAATGATTTATGAAAAATGATTTATGATTTAGTCGTGCAGACAAACAAAATTTTAAATGTGATAAAGATAAACTGTGAAATTATATTAGAAACTTGACTATAAAAAATACAGACACTCAACAAACACTTCACAACGTCCTTAGTGAAACTACTATTCACGAAATGGCAATAATCGTGCATTCAGTGTCACATTTTACAAGTTTTAAGTGACCACTTCAGTCCTTTTCTAGGTGACCATACTTTTGTTTAACATGGAAATTGCATTTCCAAAGTGGTTTTTGCAACACTTTAAGTGACAACTTGTAACGCCCGATGTTCCGAGGTGGCACTTGTTCTGCGTAAGAAGGTTAAGTGACAGGAAGTGATCATTGGAACACATAATTAGGTGGTAGTGTAACACTTAGCCGTTTCCGATTTGGTGTAGGGTGACTGTCATTTTGAATTTTCGGGATAAGAGAATCAAAACTATTTCTTTTTATTGAAATGTTAGTTACGTTCTACGGACTCTTGCTTTTGTGCTTTACGATAATACTACTGACCCGGCGAACTTCGTTTCACGCAATATCTTTATAAATTATAGCCTATGTATTTTTATGATGTAGGTATAAGTTTTTTTTTTTAATATAAATATTATAAAATAATAATTTCATTGATTAAGCAATGCGTCATTTCTCGTTAATGGTAAGAAGTTCTAATAATTTCACATTAAAACTACTGGTTTAAAACAGTTCTCACAAATGGCGCTACCAACAATGTAGTAGTTGGTAAAAATGATAAACACTCACTGATTCGGCGCCTTCGCAGAGCGCGATTTAGCTTAATTGGACAAAGCATCTGGGCCGGAGTCCCAGAGGATGCAGGTTCAAATCCTGCGAACGCGTCAATTTTTGAAATGTTTATAAAAAAAAAAAAAAAAGTTTCTATAGGTACACCTAGTGTGTGAAGCACGATAAAAATAATTTCATGTAGGTATAAGCTTTACTATTTGAGTATTAAGTTTCATCACTTCAGTAATTATTGCGTGAAAGAAAAACTAACATTCATGCATACAAACTTTCGCGTTTATAATGTTAGTAGAATAGTCATGTTGTGTAATAATCGTACACTTAGAACAAAAGCAACACAACTTCCGAGGCAACCACATTTCTCGCCTTTATGGGTGTTATTCGTGTTTGTATGATTTGTATGTATGGTTAGAATTAAGTTGAACTGTTTATATTTACTGTGCTACGAAAAGATGTGCGTAGGTATATGATCAATTGATCACATCAAATTTCTTACATATTTGTCGTCTCAAAAATTACTGTAACTATATTTTTTCATTTCGATAACTTCAGTAAATACAATTACAAAAGGATTAACGAGGTATTTCTCCTAATCAAACTTTTTATTGTCAATTTCGTGGCTCATCTTATGTTTTGATTAAGGTTTTGTTTTTTTTTGTAAAAAAAGCTGCTTGATAACAGCATGATATCCCAATTAAATAAAAAATATAGACTCGTTTGAAATAATGCTACAACATTGGCCATGTGTCGATATTTGCGTCGAGGAAAGGTGTTGGGTACTTTTCCTCCACAAGAATCAAAATATTCTAGTATAACTAATAAAATACGGAAAATGATGGTCACCATCTCAGACTAAAGGCGCCTAACTGCAATATTTGACGCAATCAACAAAAGGAAATGTGGCGATAACAAGCGCCTTGCCCCAACACAAATCACTAACACGTGACACAAAACAAAAAAACCGTAAATATGTTTCAGTTCTGTAAAAACTTGAAACTTTACCGGTATTTTTTATCTACAAAGTCTTGCACGTGTGCAGCAATTTCGTGCGGTTTAAAATTACGGTGCATTCCGGTTTTTTACCGGAAACCGCGGATTTTCGGGCGACGATTGAAAGACCGGCGAATTTTTGGCTGACAGTTATCTGGCAGCAGTTTTTTGCGGTCTACATTTCGTTATCTAATTTTGGTGCTGCTGGCACTGCTACTTTGTAGGATACATGTGTGGTTTGAAGATAAATTGGTGTGTAAATGTTTTGGTTAAATTTTTGTGCGGAATCATTTTTAATCTGATCAAAAAAGGTACCTATTTTAATTATGGTTCCTCATTTTCTAAGTCTTAGCTTCGAGTAAAATGGCCAGAAACATTAGAAAGTAGGACCTAATAATAATATTCTTAGTTACCCGTTAAAATTTCAATAGAACTATCGAATCCAGTTTATTTTTGTAGTCTTGATTAGGCTATCTAGTTTTTAATACAATTAAGTCATCTGAGAAAGATCTTTACATAAGGTATGAGTACTGTACTGTACTGTATCAGCCTTTTAATAGTCCACTGCAGGACGTAGGCCTACCCACGAAGGGTGATTGGGCCATATCCACCACGCTGGCCCAGTGCGGGTTGCTGGATTCACATACGCCATCGAATTTCTTCTACGGACGTATGCAGGTTGCCTCCCGATGTTTTCCTTCACCGAAAAGCCAATGGTGTGAAATTCCGTACATAAGTTCCAATGAAACTCATTGGTACGGGATCGGGATTTAAACCCACGACCTCACGATTGCAGGTCGGGTGTTACTACCACTAGACCACCACGGCAAGTAATATGCTCATTTATTCAGTGCGTGTTGGTGGATTCGCATACGCCATCGAATTTCTTCTACGGAAGTATGCAGGTTGCCTCACGATGTTTTCCTTTACCGAAAAGCCAATGGTGTGAAATTCCGTACATAAATTCTAAAGAACTCATTGGTACGGGACCGGGATTTGAACCCACGACCTTACGATTGCAAGGCGGGTGTCACTACCTCTAGGCCACCACTGCTTCTAGGTATGAGTAGGTAAGTAGTATTTCCTTCAACTTTTTCACAACATCTTTCAATGCACGTGCACTTCCTATTGAACGAAAACCGACGGCTACTTATCTTTTTCGCCAATGCGGCTATTTCAATAAAAAAGTTTGAAAAAAATCCACCAAAAGAATCCCAAATTTTGCAGCCGTTTTTATAAAAGTTTCATCTAGCATTAAAAAATAAAACCATCTTTGAGATGCCGGTAACATAATACCTACCCGCTGACCGAAAACGAAAAAACCGTTCAAAAAATTTAATTGTGTCTCGCAAAAATTTGGGCAGAACTTTTGCTTCGGGCACAGGAAATGAGAGAGCGGCAAAAAGCCCAATAAAACTTTACAAAATGTCTACGATTGATGGATTGATGTAACACAATCATTCGCTACGAGAATTTGGAAGAGCCTTTAAAGTGCCCCTTAAAAATCAAGTGATATTCTTCACTTTTACGGCAATAATGGGCAAGCTTTTGTTGAACATTTCTTCGTTCCATTTTTAACCTTAAAAACACAGAGTTAAGATTTAAAATCCTCTTACAAAACCATTTACGAGTAAATTTAGCATTGCATCTTAAAATTTGATCTACTTACTATAATAAGTTTAAAATGAACCCTAACTGTAGTTAAATAAAGTTTTATATTCGGCTCTACCGAATTTCAGATAGGTCTTTTTATTGGAATGCTACCTTAATAATAGGGTCTGAAACACGTGTCGGATGGCCACTAAAGGCATTTGTGCTTGTTTACGGATATCTACGATAATAGCCTTATCTCTACGCTGGGTTGGGGATGATATACCTACCAAAGACAGTTTTAAAAAAACTCTCTTTTTGAAACTGTCTTCGATGCCTACCTGTTATTAATATATATATATATGTATTTAGAAGTTTGATGATTTTTGGGCTTGATAAGTAAGTCATCAGGTAACAAATATCTCATACTTACAGTAATATACTACGGTGTAACCATTGACAGTTGCAACCTTTTTTGACCGACGAACCACCGGAGGAGGTATACAATTCGACGCGTATATTTTTTTTTTTATGTATAACCACACATAACTTTTTTTTATAGTAGTCCGATTTTTATAATTCTTTTTTTATTGAAAAGAATATACTTCGAAATTGGTTCCATTTAAATATTATCGAAATTTTCTTAGCCATTTTTGATAAATCAACAATAATGTTAAAAATTTTACATCGAACGGTGCATAAAATTTGCGTTCTAGCGATGCGCTCCGACTTCGCACAGGTGTATTATACATATAAACATTTCTCTTGAATTACTTTATCTATTAAAACAAACTACATCAAAATCCATTGCGTAGTTTTAAAGATTTAAGCATACATGGGGACAGACAGATTTTTTTATACCTACTATGTAATGATTCTGTACACGGGTGAAGTCGGTCATGCTAATTTTTGCAAAAAATGATTATGTTTGATACTGTCAATGGGTGTGACTGCGAATTTTAGCAATACTTTTGTTTGTCGTAGTTGTAGTATTTGAGTTTGTCGCTTTTATTAACTTTAACTAAGAGGCCAATGGGGTAAAAAAATCAGCTGTTTGTCAAACTTCGCCAAAATTTAAAATTTTGTCGAGGTTTTACGAACTTGAATGGAATAGCCAAATAGAGTTTCAAAAAGGTTATCTACGGTGGTTTTAGGATGTCTATGAAAATAACCGCGCACTGGGACACGGGGTCAGAGGTACCTTACACTTTGGTGTAGGCTCGGATCGCCCGCCGCTGCAGCATACGGGAGCCTGAAGCTTCTTCATCAAGCGGGCTTCACCACCACGCGGTCCTCGTCGATCCACCTCGGTGCGCGTTTCAATAAAATGGCAGCGCCAACAAAATACGCTGGCCGGTGGGCAGGATCACAGACTTACCTTTTATATGGAAATCTGTGGGCAGGATAATCATCCTACCGAGGGTTGAGTGGGTGTTTTGGTTACTGTCGGTGTACTCCGCCGACTTAGTCCCAAATCGCAATAGCCAAAATGGGAATTTTGAAACTGTCTTCGGGTATCACTACTATCGGGCCAGTTACAACAGCATCCTAGAGTACCTATAGCTAAAAAAAAACAGTCACGGCGTGTAATGTATTATGTACAATGCGCTATATGTATGTACTTACTAGGTGCTTACCTATTTATAAATATTTAACTCATAATAATAAGTAAAGTATAATTCTTACATCATGAACGCATTGCCCAACAAAAACGCCCAGAAACTCGATTCTATTTCGAAACTTTTAAAAAGTTTTGAACACGTCCACAATAAGGATTTTAAAAAATGGGCGTAGTTCTTTCTGTCATTTTTGTAAATCATAATAGCAGAGGAGTCTCCGCTCGCGCCGCTCTATTATCTCCTTGAAAAAAGGTTCTATTCATAAAGAAAGCGTAACCTTTGCGAATCTGGGTAATAAATTTATATTCATTGGGACTCGGACCCATGCTGAGCTATACGGGCTCATTATAGTCTTGATAATTTCCATTTTTTCTACAGAACACCGTTTTTGGCTCAATTTTGCGCAATAATTATATTTTATTGCATAATTTGATTTGGCCTATTCTTTTTGTAGAAAATCGTTTTTAGCGTAATTTTTCCCAGTGATTATATTTTATTGGGCAATTTGAATTGGATTATTTTTCTGAAGGTTTTGCGCAATTTTATGCGATAATTATATTTCATTGCATAGTTTTTGTTAGAGCTTTTAGTGTCGTTTGAATGTGTTGATGTCTTTACTGAAAAAAAATGGGAATAAAAAACTTAATTTGACCTTTGCAAATCTGAGTAATAATTAGTTATTGATTGAAACTCAGACCCATGCTGAGCTATACGAGCACTTATTATAGTCTTGATAATTTCCATTTTTTCTGGAAAAAGCCGTTTTTGCCTTAATTTTACGCAATAATTGTATTCTATTGCATAGTTTGATTTGGACCATTTTTTTGAAGAAAACAGTTTTTAGCGTCATATTTCCCAGTGGTGTTTTCTCGGTTATTTCATTGCGTAATTTGAATTGGCATCTGTTAGAGCGTTTAGTGTTGTATCAATGAGTTAATGTCTTTAGTACTGAAAAAAAAATGGGAATCAAAAATTTTGAATTCGGCTCATGATGCTGAGCTATATGGGCCATTCATTCCTATGGAAGTCTGTGGGCTCATTGCGGTTCTGATAATTTCCTTTTTTTCTACAGATAACCATTTTTAGCGCCATTTTGCACAATAATCATATTTTATTCGAAGACAGTTTCTAAATAGGGATTTTTTTTAAACTGTCAGTGATGATCATTTCAAACATTTTATCTGAAGAAAACTGTTTTTTTATTTCTGAGAAATTTTAAGTGGTAATTATTAATTATTTTAATCTTGTTTGATCTATTAGTAAATCTTGAACGTGTATTTAGTATTTAAAAAAGGATGATTTCAAAAAACCATTAAACCCTTGCGAATCTTGGTATAAGTAATTTTATGTTGAGTGGGACTCGGACCCATGCTGGGCTTTACGAGCTCATTATAGTTCCGATAATTCCCATTATTTCTACAGAATATAATTTTGGCTTAATTTTGCATGGCAATTATATTTTTAACATAGTTGATTTTTTTGGCTATCCGGCATCGAGATGGATTGACGATATAATTAAAATTGAGAACACACAGAACCTGGAAACGTATATGGCACAGGATGTAGCCAGACGGCACAGCAAGATAGAGCCCAAAAAGCCAACAATCGCATAAATAACGCTTTGATGATGATGATGTTTATGATTCGTACTGTTTTTTCAAAATATTGCTTTATATGGGTATTTTTTGCTAAAGTTTAAACTATGTTTGAGCGCGTTGATGTCTTTATTATTGAGTGAAAGTAAGTATGGTTAAAAACAATCTGATCTGAGACTTGGAAAAATAATCCAAGCTGGATGTTTTTGGTAACAAAATACGTCACCGGACTAGCATCATTGGAAACCGGTAAGTGGAGTCTCAGCAGTTGAAATGAAAATAAGCAGTTTCAAAGTTGTGGTCGTCGACAATTTTTTGAGTTGCATATCACAAATTTTTTTAACGTACTTTTATCATGGATTTGTTAAAAAGAGGTTATTTTCAGAGTCTCTTAAAACATAGTAACGACGCTGTGCAGTGAGCAACGTTCACAAAAAGAACAAAACAGTGGCATTTCAAGTTTAAATCACCATTCCACATAAAGAACCGGATGCATATTTCCAACCACTCTTTCATTCATACTTCAAGTCAAGGATCTTTGCTTGGACGAGTTTATGAATGGCCCATGCGCAATCGATTCTCCAACGGTCACTTGGAGAATGGCGGATTCCTTATGCCTTAAAAGGCTTCTCTAGCTTGTTCGATAAAAATCGCCTTAAAAGGATACAGGATGCTCACTTAATGGCAATTTCAAAAGAAACTAAAAAAGAAAAATGGTAACTACTAACTACGCTTACTTAATAGAAGTTAATGAATTGATAAGAATTGAGATACAGGATTATTCCAAAATAGTGTTCTAAGTTAATCGGGAATGACTTAGACAATCATTGTGAATGACTTTAACTTTGGGGCTAACCCAAAAATTTAAAATGAATTAATTGAGCTTTAAAAAATGCAATTTAGAATCAAACTACGTGTATAAAACTGCTAAGTTTTTATCAAATACTGGGTTAGCCCCATAGCAAAAGTTGTTTAGCCCCATAGCAAAAGTTGTTCACACTGATGACTAAGTAAGTACAAGCTGGTACACCCTTTTTGAATAAAACTATAAAATTTTTAAATATTAATTTTGTGTAAATAGAATAACTTTTTCAGCCTGCCTTGAACCGATTTGGCAGAAAACAAGGATGTGTGAAAAGAAATGGAAGAAGCATTTGCCCAGCAAAGAGACACGACATGCGACAAGCTGACAAAAAAAAATTGCATCGTACAGTTTTAGTATTGAAGGTACTTTCACGGCCTTTTTATTAGTATAAAAGTTCGTATCAGCTTGGTGGCTAGAATATAGTATCCTTTTATCAGAGTTTGTAAGCCGCTAGAAAGTCATGGCTAAACGGTTAAAAAATCCATTTAGACACGTCCTGGGCGACCCGGATGACCACATCACCGTACTCACTTCTGCGGCGCTGGGGTCAACCGATCATACACCGTCCTTGCCGGCGAGGTCGAGGACCATCAGGATCTTAGATTCTCTCCAAATAGTTAACCATCTCAATCCATTAAGGCCACAGGGCACACCCCTTCTTGGTTACCCGGGCAAGTCTGATCTCCCACGCCAAGTGATGGCCCAAGCCAAGGTCAGCGCTAGTCACCCTATAACTTAATCTTAGGACTCAGCCGCTTTCTGCGCTGGCCTATGCCCGCTGTAGTTGCCTCAGAGGCCAACAGCTATAAGGCATCAAAAAACCAAACAAGTACGAGTCAGGCTCGCACATCGAGGGTTCAGTACAAACACGTTATTAAAATAATTAAAAACCTGTTTTAGCATGTGCTAATGAAGTTCGGTTATATGATACGTACCTTACATGATACGATTTACTCTCTTTGAATTTTGAATCCATATTTTGTGAATTTAGAGGCCCTATCTTTTTGTGATTTAAATAAAAATTTATAGTTTTCAGATTTATTCCTATATGTGTACTCTGAGACAAAGCTTCTCGCCAAATTTCATAGTTCTATGTCAACGGGAAGTACCCTGTAGGTTTTGATTTTTGTGAGTGCGAAATATGCGGTATTTTACGACATAA
Organism: Hypomecis punctinalis; assembly: GCA_949316475.1. Lineage (NCBI taxonomy): Eukaryota > Metazoa > Arthropoda > Insecta > Lepidoptera > Geometridae > Hypomecis > Hypomecis punctinalis. The sequence continues at coordinate 16,184,583 of OX438814.1, read as the reverse complement.
ACGGCTCTAACTTTTTCAAACGATAACTGAGAAGTTTTTCTTTTACACAACTGCAAGAAACTACAGATATATGTATACAATTTAAATTACAACTCGATATCTTAATGCGTTCCCGAGATAAAGAGTCTTGACATACGGACACACAGACGGACAGACGGACAACAAAGTGATCCTATAAGGGTTCCGTTTTTGGCGTTTGAGGTACGGAACCCTATAAAAGTCAGTAAACGCTCTACGTACGCTGTGCTGCGCTTGCTTGTACGCAGTTTTTGGTCGTGCCTTAGAATTTGAGTTTCGTTCTCATCCTGTAGAAAACGACTCTCGAACAGAATTATTTTCTTACCGTGTAATTTTGGTTTCCTTATTATCTCCGCCATTATAGTCAGTGATATTGTAGTGCAGTTACAGCACAATGTAATACGCTTTACTCAATGAAACTGTATCGGTATTTAGTGATTAGACACGCGCACGTTTCGAGTAGCTTTCAAGTGAACTTATCTTTGAATGTTTCTGTGAATGAAGTCTATAAATTGTTATTTCTGTGAAGTCGAAAAATTGTGCACGTGCATTTTAACTGTGAAAACCGACTAGTTTTTTCAAATTGAAAAAAAACACCTCTTAAAGAACTAGAGAAATTTTCTGAAATAAAAACGGAAACAGAAATGAAAACGTAACTATTTAAAAAATCCGGTTATTAAATACTTAAGCTACAAATATTCCAAATGCATTTTTTTTGTATACTTATCAATAAATCGAGAAAACACATACGAGTATCAGCAGAAGTTTAGTCTTTTATAGAAAGTTAGATGAAATGATTTGTTTACTACACTTTACGATTAAATATAATGATTAAGTATTATAAATAATAAATATTTTTGGGACATCTTGCACACGGCCTCTGACCCCAAACTAAGCAAGGCTTGTGATATGCCAGAGACTGAAATACTACGTATACTAATTTTTTAAATAGATACTTATATAGATAGTAACAAAATAACACCCAAACACAGATCAAACACTTATGTTCATCACATAAATATTTGCCCTGGGTGGGAATCGAACCCACGCCTCTTTGATCCAGAAGTTAGGGTCACTAACCACTGGGCCACCGAGGCAGTCCGTATTATCCTTTAGCCTTTAATCATCCTACAATTTAACGTGTCAAAACTTAAGGAGGCTTATAAACTTGCTTATACACTTCGGTTAGCTGCCCGGCCAATGTCTAATTAATTACGTAAAATTATGCTTACCTCTTACGCCTCTCTGTAGACATGGCCCTGTAACGAGCAATCTATTTAAGAGTAGTCAAGACCTGTTAAGCCAATATTGCTTCGAACGTTTACAAAATTTTTGTATTCGGTTTATATTAGGGCTTATACGCAAATATGACCACATCTCCGAATTTCGCTAAAAGCTCAAATGGTTACCCATCCGTTTTCGCCGTAATAGTCATATACTTTTCCTCCTTTATAAAATTCTATTCATTCTTTCTAGTCCTGTATATCGCTAGAACGCTTTGAGTTCATTCAGGGTCACTCAAATTCTTTGAGATCCTCTCGTGCCCTGAAACTAAAATTCAAATCCTCTACCCACTCAAACCTTTCCTATACCGAGTCCTTTACACTGAGAGCTGTCCTGCTGTGGAATGAACTGCCTGTTGTTATTAGACAGGCTAAATCCCTCCCCATATTTAAAAATCTCGTTTATCAGCATTATCTTTGTTTATGTTAGCTTAACTTGGTATATATGTAGGTCATATGATATGTATATTATGTATGTTTATAAAATATAAGGTATATTTGGTTATTTTTATTATTGTATCTAAGTATTTTTTTTCTCTATCATTACTTATATTCACTGTATTTATACACCACCGACCGTATTTCTATTTTTCGTATCCAATCCATCCAAAGGTTGCTTGGCAGAAATCGCCAAAGGCGATAAGGCCGCCATTGTACATCTTTTTTTGTAATTATTGCTGTATCTTATTGTAATTTTTGGTGTGCAATAAAGATATATTTATTTATTGCTTTTATGAGGAGTCATTAATCACCACAACAAGGATCAAGGATCAGAGAATCATAAAAATCCAAAGAAAAGCCTCCGAAGCGTGCACAAACATCTCAAGAGCCCCTCAATAAATAAGGCAAATGTCTGGTATTCCACGCAGCCTTGCTTGTTTGCAAAGATAACAAGAAGTCAATCTTTAAAGCTCCAGCCAAAACAAATATGTGCACTGCTCTCAAGGACGACGGCTGCATGTTTGGTTTATCAGGAATGGATGATATTTTAAGTTTATCCTAATTTGAACTATTTTTATGGTGGGTTTTACGGTCAGTAGAGTAAGCTGTAGTGATCTAGATTTTTTTCATTGATTACTCAGAGACTTGGGTGAAGTGTTGTATATTTTCAAGGCATTTTGCTAAGTTATGTCAACTAAAATCATTTTGACACAATCGATCGATTATTTCAAAGAGCACCTACTCACGTTACATTTACTTTTTTGTAACTTAACATCTAAATGGAAAACGGAGACTTATAAGAATGAGTAAGAAGCACGTGGCTGTTTTACAGTTGAAATGATTATAAAAAATTAACTGATGATATGTTACTAGACGATATTATATATGTCTAACAAAATTTGTGGGAGAGACCTTTGCCCAGCACTGGGAGTACTGGGACACAATAGGCTGACAAAAAATAGTTTTTCAACTACTTTGATCTAACTCGTTAATACCTCTTTGTATAAACTTTAGTTTATTTACATATAATATACAAGGCTTAGAGAGTAAAGTTTGTTAAATATGAATGACAACAATAACAGAAAATAAAATATATACATTATACACCTACTTAGAATATTAATCAAATAAATCATCTCGCTCTCCCTCATCGTTCCTGGTGCAAAGGTGCCCATAACACTTGCTGCATTGCCGCGTTAGATCGCGATGGACATTCTTTGCACCAGAAATGAGGTAGAACGGGAGTCACCTCCTTACTTTGATCTAATGATTGAAAACGATAGGTACGTGATTGATATCGCAGTTATGTACTTCTTTCACTTCGTATACATTAGGTACGCCAACCGAAGAATTCAATAAAAAAATAATTCTTAAAAACAAAGCACCCATGCGACAATTTCAACCTTCATCCCGCCGCAGATAATCTCATAAATCATAAACCAATAACAGCCCCAAAACACGATTTAATCAACCAAATCAGCTCAGCCCTCATAAGGGCTCGCCCTAATTCAATTAGGCGTCTTCCATAAATAGGGTTGTCAAATCCAAGAACCTCAGGGCCTATTCAGGGCGCACGTGTGCTAACAATAGCCTGCCCGCGCTCTGCGGGTCGCCGCCGACCCAAAGTGAGAAATTTCACAATACTGTCAAACTATTGAGCCCTTGGATCTTTGACTATTTACCAATCTTTCTGTGCGGTTGATAAAGGACGCCACTGTCGCATTTTTTATAACTCAAATGTTACTGTACTATTCAGGATTTTTAACAGCCCACTGCTGATTATAGCCTATCCAATACAGTGCACAGTAGGGTTTGGTGGATTCACATACGACATTGAATTTGCTCTACGGACGTATATGAGGTTACCTCGCGAAGTTTTTGTTCACTGAAATGTGTCAAATAATACATAATTAATTAATTAATAACAGGTTACTTCTGTTACCGATCGACCCTGATCTTAAATGCTTTTAATAAGTACAAAAGACATTTATCAGAGGACTCCGCTCTTTGGTCTCAACTCTATACATATATAACTAAATAACAATTTTAGTTCCACAATTTGACGATGTGTACAAATAAGTTTGTCTGTACTAGGTGTGATGGTCGCAAGACATGGATAATAGCCCAGTATGAGGTTATTGGTTGTCTTTTTCATGTATTTGAAGCCGTTTTGTCGTCGGTGAACCCATTTACTGGAGGTATGTTCTGTTGAATAGGGGTATGTGTGATTAGATTGGTGCAGTTGAATAGATGTTTTGGATATGTTATGAATCGTTCTATTTATGAATTTTAATCTATTTAAACCAGACGTTCGTAGAACATATCTTGTAGGGAGAGCACAGTCTTGCATTTTGCATTGACTGCCTCGGTGGCTCAGTGGTTAGTGACCCTGACTTCAGGGTCAAAGAGGCGTGTTAATGTGATGAACATAAGTGTTTGCTCTGTGTCTGGGTGTTATTTAGTTACTATATACGAGTATAAAAGTATGTATTTAAAAATAAGTATATGTAGTATGTCAGTCTCTGGCAGCCATATCACAAGCTTTGCTTAGTTTGGGGTCAGAGGCCGTGTGTAAGATGTCTCAAAAAAATATATATTTAATCCAGATTAAGTTTAAACCAGGAATATTGTTACTTTTGTTGTAAATCTTGCAATGTACATATTTTTTCAAGTTTATTCATACAGTTTTTTGATAGATACCAGTCTTTACCAATATAAACTTTGTTGTTTTCAGTAAAACGCTTGACCTACATTTTTTTTACTTAGCGACCGATAAACACCTAAAAAAACGTTAGTGTGTTAAGAGTCGTTGAATAACACATAAATTAGTTTTAGAAGATATTTTAGTATAAATAATTGATTGAACATAATTTAAGCGCATTGAGATCAATGAATGCTTACTCGTTAAGCGTAGAATGTCTTTAACTCTGTTATTGAAAGAAATATCTCCGTATGTACTCGTATGTAAAATATGTACTTCTTCATAGATAAAGATTCCAAAATGAGTAAATAGATACCAAATTAAAAATAAATCATTAATTATAATTCATAACCTCTACATTTAGTAAGTATGTATTTTAGGCAGAGCAGTTAATAGTCCATATTCTTCATTAAAAAGCAAGCCATTGTACATTCACCAGTGTAAATGCCAACACCAGTGTTCAACTTCAACCACACAAATCAGTAACTTAAACATGTCGTGCAACATTTCCGCTTCCCGCGCGACAATATTGACCCTCCATGCGACACGCTAAAACAAAGCACCCTTTCAATAGCCTTACACTATCTTAAGCTTCAACTTTGAACTCTAAACTAAGTAATATAAAAGTCAGTTTAAGTAACCGAGTAAGCTTTATGCGTTAATGATATTCCTAACCTAATGCAACCGCTTTAAACACTATTTATTATCTCTATAACAGCCAAATATTTCTCAACTCTATGTTATTGTAGATAAAGTATAATATTGAAAAGTCTAGGTTGAAATATTGAAATAACATTCCTAACCTAAGACAAGTATTCGTAAAGTAAACCACGTCGGTATCTACACAGGATGGAAGGTCGTTAGTTTTATCACTTCCTGCTTAGCATTCAAATTGAGTGCGTTACATTATGATTTTATAAACAATGGTTTTGTCGTGAGGTTGGCGTCGTGATGGTATGCTTCTTCGTTCTGAGAAGAGACGGTAGCTGGCTAAATGCCCAGGTAGTGTTGAGCCAAAAAAAGTTACTGATACAATGTTACACGCGATAAAAAGCATTCGAATATCCTTATATTCCAATTCCCATCTTGTCTCAGGTTAATGAACTATTTGTTTCCTTACATACTTTGTTGTCCAGATTATATTTAATTGTAATTTTCGTTGGAAACACAGGTTGCAAAGCAATATTTGACAAGGTCAAAGATTTCAGGCGCGTCGTCACAGTATTAGTTATAACGGAACGGACTTCAATTCTCATTTTTGCTGAATACTTACATGAAAATTATACATAATATATATATATATATATGTATTTTTTTAAACAAAACTTTTGATTTTTTTATATATTTTTTATTTCAAATAGGTTTGCGTTTGAATACACACTGCCTGATGTTAGGCAGATATCCGATCTAGGGTGTAGCACGCTTACCTAGAAGGTACCTATCTTCTCGAGATTTGAAGGCACCTACATTGTACTTAAAACGTTCTTCGAATTTACCTGCTATTGACATTTCCTAACAAACATGTTAACAGATGCCACTTCATCCGTCTTGCGTGGCAAATAATCACAAACAAAACGCACAACTTTCCGTACGTACGTCGCCCATGCTGCGATTATTTTGTTAAGGATTATAAATGGAGTAGATTGAATAAATAATGCACAATGAGCTGAGGTGGTCGACGGAACCTCCCGCGGCGGCGCCGCGGACGTGCAAACATACTCGCCAAAACGGCGTGCCACCTCGCTACGACGATTTTAATTGAACCCAATAGTGCATTAAAGGTTTCACCTCAAAATATATTACCACACGAACCACTCGATGGTTAAGACTTCAATTTTAGCAAAATTTGTTGTTCGTAAGAAGGTAAAAATTTGAATACTCACGTAAGGATCTATCTAAATATTTAGCAAAAGCTGAAGAACAGTAACTGTAAAAGTCAAATAGCACATCATAACTCAATAAATAGCAGTTAATATTCGATGTCAAGCTATTTAATTACTTAACTTAAATACGTACGTACATAAATAAAAAATAGAATATAATAATAATTATTTTGATAAGTATTTAAGTAACTTTCAGTTTCCACGCTCGATAAAGACATCGAATACATAATAACTATCTCAATACTGATAATGTGTCTGTAATGTGTCTGCATAATATCATATTCATTATGTATTATGAAATTATTTTTCTAAACAAGGCTATTATATATTTGAACTGATGTAGTTTCTCTAAAATGTGTTCCCTGAATTCAATGAACAAAACCTCTTTGCTCTGCTTGCGCTAAAAACGGTTGTTTACATTCGCCCCAGCAAGTCCGCACACCAACATTGTCCTACAATTCACAAGAAACCTCTAACTGTCCCACAGAATCTTTGTTTCGTTCATTCGAAAGCCAAATATTGGGGCAGGCTTATTCAGGACGTTTGCAAACACGGCCTCACTGGGTGGCGGCCAACAATGCACTTCGTGGAACTCCTGGAAACTCGTGACACCACTCCAAATACAGTGATTACCGTACAATAGCGTAAATTCTAATTGTCTAAGCACCTGGAGTATTATGTTAGCAGCATGGACATGTATTTTAAGGAGCTGTCAGGTTAATTGATGGCTGGTTCGCCACTCATTGTAGTTGTAGTACAAGACGCGAACATTGCTGTGACGTTAAGACTGCAGCTGTAGTATTGATAAGATATATGAGCACAAGAGGAGTATTTGACTACTAGTACAAGTACAGATTAGTATCTAACTTGTGTGGAGTCGCAATATTCCGAAATGAAGACCTCGTACTGGCTACAGTAAAACAAAGACAGAAGATTTGACTAATAATATCGTGGGATCGCGGTAGATGAAAGTCGTTCACAATTAATCGATCATATTAGAAATCTATCGAGGCCCATGTCCGGCTGTGGATGTTTAGCGGCTGAAAACATGATGATTATTTTGACTTAATGAAAAAATTAAGAGGCCCATGTCCGGCTGTGGATGTTTAGCGGCTGAAAACATGATGATTATTTTGACTTAATGAAAAAATTAAGGTAAAAATTGCATAACCGCCTCGAAAATGGTACCGTAAAGTGGTCATATTTGGAATTTGTAGGGCAATTTGAAACATTCTGAATAAAAGATTTACCCAAGAATATTTTTCTTTCTGGCAATAGTAGGTTTTTAGTTTTAACTACTGGTAACGCTACCACAAAATGTTAGTGTAATCAAATCGGCTTTGAAGCTCCATGTGATTCTAAGACGCTACAGCATTACTTTAAAAAAAATACCTGTAACAGCAAGTTTTTGAACCCGTCCTACTTTTGGTGATGTTGAGAAAAATAAAAAGGTTAGTAATGAGTTGTTATTTGTAGGAATATTAACATGTTTCGCTGATTTATTAGCTATTTATGGTATTGCTGTAGCTCTTTTAGGTGGCCATTTTGTTGTGATTTTGTTTAATGGGGGTATTTGGGACATATTTAGAGGTTATTTGAAACGTTCCAAAAAGCCCCAATTCCAAATAGCCCCTGCACTTACTTAAGGGGAGGCTTTGTTTATTTTATTTATCTAATTATTTATTTTGACTATTATTTAGCTATTTTACCAGTTAACGAGATACAAGTAGTATGTAAGTAATATGGTATCCAACTCCTATTAAGTTCTTCACTTATTAAATTATATCAAGCCAATTAATTGTTGTTTTAGATCATGCCACGAAATCGTATAAGAACCTATAGAAGTAACACAAACGGCAAATCATTTAAACCGTACACCCATTACTCCGAAGAAAAACTGCAAACAGCAATTCAAGCATTTAAAGATAACATTTTTAATATTGGAGATGCAGCTACAACCTACGATGTTCCAAAAACTACACTATGCAGGAAGTTAAAGAAAATAAACTGCACACAAGAAAAGGCTGGACGTCCAACTTTGTTTTCAACAACGGAAAAACGGTGTTTTATTAAACATATAAAGACTTTATCTGAATGGGGATTCCCATTTGACATGGCAGATCTACTTACGCATCCTCGCCCAAAAATATTTGGAGAAAATTGGCAAAGTAGTGTATGGTCTTAAAGACAATACGCCAGAGACTGATTGGGCCCGAAATTTTCTTAATAGATATAAAGGTGAACTCTCAAATAGATTGGCCACAAATATATGCACATTTAACGAGACTGATGGCAAAGGAATTGACAGATCAGAAGAGAGGACCGAACTTGAAAAAACATCTGCTATAAATAGTTACGCTGAGGAAAATTATGACATTAACCAGGATGTGTTGGTTAGATATTACCGAAGGAAAAAGTGGACTTACTATATTGGTTACATTGAAAAAGTAAAACCTGGAACTGAAGCATGTTATGAGATAAGGTTCTATAAGACTTGTAAGAAACCGTTGAGGTTTATCTCTACTAAAAGGCCAGAACGTGATGATGTTCCAACATTACGATAAAAAAGTTCAACTAACTCAAGACTCTGACAACCTAAAAGGGTTTGTTCTGTCCAATCAAGATGACGCTATATACTTTTCTTAAAATGTTACAGATATAAGATTGAAGTGCCATTTCAAAAAAATATATTTGGAGATCTTTATTATTATTTTTTACTAAGGTTGTGATTAAGATTTAGATTTTTATCGCTATTTGATAACAAGTACTTGGTTATTAGACTGATACGAAATGTCGATCTCAATAATTATAATCTAGGTTAACTACAGTAAGGAAGTAGGTACAGAGTTATGTGTCATAATGGACCAAAATTGATTATTTTTCCAGAATGTTGATTGGCTGTTCGAAAATTTGTTCTTGAATTCATACACAGCTTTAAGCTTTAAGCTTCAAACAGGTAACTAAACATGGTTAATTTGTTTTTTTACTGTAATGTTACTGTAAGTTTCCGTTTTTTTTTCGAATTTTTATTCATCATCGCATCAAAAATATTTTTCTTTTAATTACCTAACTTTTTTTTTCTTAAAATACCAATAATAGCTTGCCCTTAAGTCTAGGTATTGTTCCAAATATCGCTAGTAGTGCTTTACTTGGAATACAACCGATAAAATGCGAAATTTCGATATGGAAAACCTTAGATTTCAAATAGCCCCATAGTGGTATTATTTGGAACACCAAATTAAAAAAAAATTAAAAATAAAACTATGCTGGTTATCTAAATATAAACAAACTTGCCAGGTAGAAAAACATCTGGGTTATCTATTTTTCACATAAAATTACTCAATTCGTTTATAGTTTTTGTTTGCCTAAAACTTTTAATCCAAAACTTGTACCAAATAGCCCCAATTTACGGTATAGTTCGCTCGGATTGATGTATACTGTTGATTTTTCAAAAACGGCTCAGCCGATTCAATTTAAGGGTGGTCCCACCCTGGGGAGTATACTCTACCGAAATAAAAAAAAAATTTGGTTCACAATTGACAAGTTTTCATATTTCACAAGGCTATGAAATTCCAAAACCATTTCGAGATATCGGGATGCTGATCATTATGCTTATTTTTCCAAAATTTTTAGTGCAGTAACTGCTAAGATATTAGATAAAAACTCTCACCCAAGCCGTTTCGGGATTTATACTGAAAGTGCAGTTGCCAATGATAAAAAAAATACTAGCAATATAAAATGACAGTTAACACTGACAGTGTTGACACATAAAATGTAATTTAAAAATAAAATGTCAGTGTCATTTTTAAATTACTTATTTTGCTTTAGCCCGAGAGGTAAACGCAAAAAATGCAAATACTTTCCAAAAGCTGAATTATTGTTACATAGTTATCAAAATGATGTACATCAATACTCTGGAGTCAGTCAGCTGGGTTCTATAGCATTTGGTGGAAGAATCCGTTTGAATTTTAAAAGTATCTTCTAGTACTACTTATTCTTCTTCTTTTAAGTGGTGCTAATTTAAAGCCTGTATGGCAGACCCTGTTACATATTTCAGGTGATTGGCAGTTGTTAAACATTTTTTATATTTTTCTTCCCATGGTATACCGCGGTACATAGTGGACTTTTTGCGCCGACCTCCTGGCCTATTTGTTGTGAATTGTGACGGATTGTTTGGCATTGACAGCAACGCTAGCACCTATTTTTTTCTAATGTGGCTTCAGTAAAATTGTTTATGAGTCCTAAATTTTGCAGTTACGTCCTTTTAGAATAAGCTACTTTTCAAAACTTAATTTTACAGAAAATATAAGTCAAATTCGAAAAATAAAAAATACGTATATGTTATTTTGCAATATTCTTTCAGATAATAAATAAATATAACTATGTTAAAAATTTGAAATGTTGTCAATTAGCGAAAATATCGATGAGCATACATAAAAAAATGCATGCAGACGAACATAGAATCTCCTCCTATTTGGAAGTCGGTTAAAAAGACAAGCAAGGTTTTTTTTTTATATTTTTTTTTTTTTGGAGCTTTTGGAACGAAAGTCCATGCCAGCCCCATTGTACCCTTATAAATACAAGCTTATTACATATTATACACACATATATTATGTTTACATACATTAAGATATAATAAGCCAGCGACGCATTCTCGTGGAGTTGGCTTAATTTAAGGCAAGAAATTTTGATTTAGCCAACCTAATATTTCACATGTGGTAGGTAACACGCTGATATTGAAAACTACAATTACAATTGGTTACAACAAAAATATTTACTTTGTTGATGCAACTTTTACTAAACTTATTATGTGATAAATTACAATAAAATACAGCTCTTTCCTTAAAGTTTAGACAGCATTACTAACATAAACATCTCAAGAGTTTAGACATACTAAAATCACCCTATTTATTTATTCATTTCCGATCAATAATATAAATACATAATATTTGTTGCTCCGTAGCACAACAAACCTCGATCATCTTAAATGTAGCAGGAATTATTTTTTTATTCTCAACAATGACATCGAAGGATCTTTTCTGGCCAATGTTTGGTTAGCTGCGCGCGCGCATTGTGATCTCGAAAATCAATTTACGATAATTGTCATTTATTATGAAATAAATATGATGCTTTATCCTGTCGCCTTTTCTGTAAAAGCTTAGACGTCTATTCAATTTGGTATAGGGCGTATTAAATTTTTATATTTGGCGCAGAAATTCGTTGAAGCGGGAGAATTTGCTGCGCAAGATGGCATTTGACAATCATTATGAAAGGAGCTCATCCTTAGGAGATATTAGGCTGAACGGAGATGATGTCGGGAAATGTTATCTCAGCTTGTAAGCAGATGTTTGTGCTTTGATATTAAATGAAGTATGTAGCTGCCTGATGAGGTGCGTTACATTAATTGTCCTCAATTCATTTAACCAAATTAAAGTTGTCTTGTTACAAATAGTATGTAAGAATACTTTAATTCGATTAAATCAAATGTATTTCTTTACCAAAAATAACGAAATACTATTTTTCTGTCATAGATTTCTTGACAAAAATATAAGAAAATCACATAGATAAAATAAATCATATATTCAACAAGTAGTGATGGCTACAAAATAGATTCTAAAAAAACGCATCAAAGAAAATGTGTCTGAATTGAGAATACGTAACAAGTCTATACATTTTATGTACCTAAGGTGCACTTTTATTTATTTTCAGAAGTCCTATTGCCTTTACTTCGAAACAACGAATTATGATAATACGAATTTTATTATTTTTACTGACTTCCAACCAGAAGGAGGTACTATGATCCTCTGTATGTTTTTTTTGTATGTTCATCGATATTTTCGCCAATGGTAAACCGATTTAGAAAATTATTTATTTGTTTGAAAGAATAGACTTTTGGAGAGGTTCCATTTAAATTTTATTCAAATCGATTGAGCCGTTTTTGATAAATCAACAATAATGTACATGGATGTCACATCGATCCGTGCAAGTTATTCGAATTCTGTACCTACACGGTGGAAGTCGGTGTTGCGAATTTTCGCAAAAAATAATTATTGGACCATTGATACGAGTCAACGGTTTAAATCATAAATCAGAGAACAAAGTCCTTGTTCTCTGATCTGCGAGTATGGTTCAAATTCTTTTCTAATATTTAGCAACTACAACACCGCAGGGTATAGCTTCTTAAAGGTTTTATTCCTGAACAAAAGCTCTCTTCCAAACTTTTCCTACCCAATCTACTGTAACAAAATCAATTTAATAAAATATCAACTACATAAATAAACTAAACGACTTAATAAACGAGTAAGAATAAATTGTATTGATAAAATCCTAGTCACAAACATCTGAAATTGACTAAAGTAAATTTGTCTCGTTTTAAATTGCTAAGAGGTCTATTATATCGGGCATTGTTGGTTTCTGATTTGTAGTTGGCTGCGACGTTGACTGTGAAATATAAAGACAGGGTGTTTTACTTAAAACCAAAGAGATATGTTCAGATTTTTTCGTAGTGAGTTTTAAAGATTTCATATGTAAATAAAGAAATAAAATATCTGCAAAGTTAAAATCATTTAATTCTTCAAAATTTCTGAATTATTGAGATACATTTATCTGTGCCAGCCTTTTTAACACGCTTTTATTAGGTCGACCTGTATGTAACTATGTAATGGAATCTAAGATAACTAATTTAACCATCTTCCAAGGGTCGTAGCGTAATGAAAATTGACAGCTGAGTGTAGTTCTGATGACAATACAATAATATGGTACTGTCGAACTGATCTGATGATGGAGCCGGAAGATATGAACTGGAACTTCATGATGGAAAGGCGTATCATAGCTATACTATATATAACGGGACTAAACTCACGTGTAGGGATACAGTGCATTGCGAGACGGCTCCGCGTGCTAGCACTCGCCAACCTGAGAAAGGTCGCCGAATGCGACCGAAACTATAGTCGTTACGATTATCCCTACACGTGAGTTCAGTCCCGTTATATATAGTATAAAATGTGTGAAAACTACGTTAATTTCCATAGTAAAACGTATCATAGCTGTTTTGGATATCTTAGAAAAGTCTTGTAATGAACTTTGACCTCGATTAGGTTTCAAGGTCTGATGATGAAGCCGGAAGATAAGCAAATAAGCGTGTTTTTCTAGTGTTTAAAACACTTTTATTAATAGCTAACTGCTGCATATAGGTAGGTCTAGATACAAAAGGCTATAGATACCGATTACTCACAAAAATAAAATAGTTTTTTTTCTAAGGTTTGGATAAATCAGATTTCAAGTACAAATATAGATTTGTACTTGTACAAATCTAATTAAATTCAATTGCAATGAATAATAATAAAGTAAATGATGGATAATGATAATTCAGACCTGATGAACAATAATAATAACCTTTTTTTAATAATCACCGAGATTTCGAATTATTTGTCAAACCATAATTATGTTCTCATTAGCTTATATGTTGATAGTCTTATACCACTGAAATATCCATCAACATTTAGGTTTTATGTTTTTTTTTTGGTTTTGGTGACTAATAAAGTTATATTATTATGTATATCAATCGAATTTATTGGAACATCCTCTATATTTAAAATCGTTTAGAAGAGCATCAAGCGACAACTCACGACAAAAGAGCTAATAACATCAATAACTTTCAAAATGAATTTCAAATTCTCTCGCCTCAACGGATTCTTTGCCTTTATGATATTTAGCGTGAATTTATCATCGTTATAGCTCCTATTAAGAAATAATGAATTCTTTGGAACATGAAACATCTTTGATGTTAACAACAACTGCAGTTTGGGCAAAGATGGAACCATTTGAGCGTTAATAGCAATACCGAGTAGTAATAGATGTAAAGCAACAAAAAATAGCTGTCGTATGAGTTACGAGCACAATACTGATATATACGTATAAAAAATTCATAATGTAATCCTATACAAAGTAAAATTAACTTGATACTTGATTCATAAGTGTGGATATCTCGTTTGTATGTTGCGTAATGCCGAGGTGGTCTAGTGGTAATGACACCCGCCATACAATCGTGAGATCGTGGGTTCAAACCCGGTCCCGTACCAATGAATTCCTTGGAATTTATGTACGGAATTTCACACCACTGGCTTTTCGGTGAAGGAAAACATCGTAAGGCAACCTGCATAGGTATGTCCAAGAAAGAAATTCGATGGCGTATATGAATCCACCAACCCGCACTGGGCCAGCGTGGTGGATATGACCCAATCACCTTTCGTGGGTAGGCCTACGTCCTGCTGTGAACCATAAAGAGACCATTTTGAAAAAAATATTGTCTCACGGTGAACGCCATCATCCACGCCCGTCAATAATAGGTAAATAGAGCATTAAAGAAATCATACGTGACCTTCATTTAGAAAGTCATGGACATAATATGTTTCATATAAGTTGTAAAAAAAAACAACCAAGGCCAGCAAATGAAGAGATCATTGAAGTTATGTTGTCACCTTTTAGTCTTGTCAGCTTATAAGCGGCTTAAATACTATTACGATACGACTAACCATCTGATAAATGCTTATTTTATCAGAATAACAACAGTCATCAAGTTTTCGCACCAATTATTTAGACAACAATAGCTTTATATCAGAAAACTCAAGTCATAATACCAATTTGTCCTCAAGAATAGCGGTCCACGTGTCTTGGACGAGCTCTATTGTCTGGACCCATATCGGGATTATAAGGCCCTGGGACTCGAGATCGAACTCCGATAACACGGGTCTTTTGTACCCCAGACGTAGATCGAGCCAGATAAGAACACTGAGCATTATTTGAAAAATGAATACGGGAAAATTGTGGCGAAAAAATGCGTCAATGATGTGCTTGAAAATCATTGTGTCATTTATTTTTTGTTCCGTAACGGTATGGAGTTTGATGGACGAAGCAGTCCCGCTGTTAAGGACAATAGTGTCACTAAGCCCGTAGTCAATGCAGAAGCACTTTCGCAATAAAGAATAGAAGAATAGCGGTCCTGCAAATATTGAAGTTTCATCTCACTTTGTATTTTTTTTTTGGTATACGTGTGAGTGATAAGTCCAAGAACTTGGTATCATAACGGTGAAAATGTTTGTTTGAGTAAATGTAGGTAACCTAAGTACCTACCTAATTATTTTTTTTCTATTTCTGAACTGAACAAACGAGAAAAGAAATCTCACTAGTCCAGTTAACTGAACTGGACAACTGAACTAGTGGGAATAGAGGGAAAATTCAACTGGACTTATACAATACAAAAACGTGGTACTTTCTTAGAAAGAGTTGCATGTCTTTGCAGTTTTTTGCTCGATAATGCGCGACAAATAGGACTTTGATTGGAAGCAGCTTGCTACTAGAGCTGCCTTAATTCCTATACAAGCAGTCGTTAATTTCACTTCTCCCCTTCATGGGTGGACGTCTTATGCAGAAGGTACATAGGTAGGAGAATATAAGTTAAGTAAGTAAGTTTAAGTTAGTTAAGTTAAGTAAGTTATTAAGTTTGTAGGTACATAGTACATTATGGATTTATAATTTGTTGCCACTTCCGTTTATTGGTCTTAACTTTGCAGTAACTTTAATCTGCCTATGTATCTCTTTCATTTTCATCAAAGAATGAAAGAAAGTTATTTATTTACTAAAATTGAAATACACGAATTAATGCAAGAATAACAGTTGAAGTAAAACAATACATGAATAACAGTTGAAATTTGGCAAGACAACTAGATTCAGGATTCATAAGCGAAATATCCTTTGGTCCCACACTAGGCTCGAGACCCGTGTTGTGGGTACCATACAGAAAGTTATCTAGTGGTGATATTCTGGGGTGGTCCTAAATTTTAAAAAAATGCTGATTTTTGTGAAAAGTTAATGAGATTATATAAACTTGTACAAGAAACAGTAATAAATATATAGATATACAAAGGAATAGGTAGGTACATAATAATCGTGAAAGAAGAAGAATGTGTGCCAGTTTTATTGCTGCGTTGAGTAAGTGGACGCGAGAGTATAATATTATAGTGCTGTTTGTTTGTGAGTGTACGCGCGAGCTTGTCGAATGGGTAATCGAGTGAAGTTTTGAAAAGCTATGTGTGTGAAAGTGTACTCATCTGCTCTTAGGTTTTCAGTGACCAACAATATGCCTTACAATATACTTTAGAATTAAGCTCGAGACTTTGATATCCAAAGGCCTGAGCATCAAGGAAGTTACACTCAAAGCCGACAAAGAACGCAATCTTGACCAAACAATTTACATGTCAAACATTCAATAGCGTTGCCGCCTTCAAATATACCTTCTCGAGAATTCTCGCGCGCCGGGCGTGATAGGGCGGGGCGGTCGAAACCTAGGGCGGGGCTCGCAGGGCGGGGAACAGAACTTCACTATTTGGACTTATAACAAGTTCCTGGAAGCTTGCCAATTTGTTGTGATTAATTTCAGCTGTTTGAAGTGCCGACGAAAGGTGCAAACTAGCCTAATAAGTGATTATGTGTTGTCAAATTTTTGGCAAGTCATTGTGGGCAGGAGCTGAAGATGTAAACGAATACTGCCAAATATAATATCGTTGGCCTACTGCAAAAGGAATAAGTCGTCAAACATTATAATCATCGCTCCAAAATTTTACAAAATCTTTGTCTCTGTTTTACAGTGCCACCTAGAATTAAACCGCCTTACCACTAATGTTAACTGTTTAGCCGTGTAATTGTACTGTTAAACATTGTCTAAAGCGTGCGTAAAACTTTTATGGTAGGATGGTAAAAGTTTCAAAAGATTCAAACCCAAAGCGTGTCATTGCAGTCATCATCCTATTTTTAAATTACTGTTATGTACCTATGTCTAGAAATTAAATTGAAAAGGTTCTATTATTTTCATTTAATTTTATTTGGAAGTGGTTGCAGGTGCGAAAATGGTCTACGTTCTCTGCGCATAAAGCCTTGAATTATATCATTTTTACTACTATCATAATACAAAGTATTGCTTCAAAGCGTTGTATATTATATTATTACAAAACTACCACTATACAAAAGAAAATGGATGTGTCAAGATTTAAGACCACTAACAAAGGATAGTCATTTGGAAGGATATCAACCACATAACGAAGGTCACTCGTCGTTGGGGCGGAGAACATTAACTTGAGGCGGAGTGGCCTCAATAACCTACATAAAAATAGATCATAATAAAGCCCAGTTTAGAGATAAAAAACAAAATGAAGAGCAGATGACGTGTTCAACTTGGTGTAATTAATTTTAAGAAGGCGTGGTTTGCAGCTGAATCTTTGAAATCAATTTTAGTCTATAAAACTCATTTGAAAGTTACGCCTTTTTATCTAAACTATGCATAAATATTTGCTATAAATAAAAAATTAGTAGAAATAGTAGAAAAGTGACGCCTCCTGAGCAGCACTATGTTTAAATAAATAAAAATGTAAATACCAAGGGACATCTAAAGGTAAAGGCTTGGTTGATGGCTAACATACTCGTAAGATTCAAAGACCTAAGTTGGGTAGTTGAGTGTTGATTTTAGATCATTTTATATTACAAAATATATATAGGCCTCATTAATAAGCCCTCTTGCAGTAAAAGACGTAAACTAACTTTAAGTACGTAATTTCTCGCCTACTTATGTTTGAAGCACACTACTAAGTCATCGTTAAATATTGAAATAGAATTAGATGCATTATTTTCCAACAATATATTTGGAACAAAATAAAAACTCGTATCACAATAGCCCTTATTTACCGTAACTCATATTATAAATGTGTAAAACCATTTAAATAGCAAAGTATCAATAGAGGAATGTTTCTTTGTGTTGGCGAACCAAGTTGGCCGTGATGTTTCACGCACATTTTATTCTAAAACCGAATTTATGGGATACTTCTCTTATTGATAAACAAAACTGTATCTTACTGCAAGGTATTAAATTATAGATTTCCGTGAAACACGTAAAACTTGGCTTCAAAATTGAGTTAATGAAAATTAAGCGTTCTGGAACTGGCTTAGAGTTTGAATTTCGATAAATCAAGATGTATAACAATATCATTTTATACCAAAATCACAAGGAGGCTTTCATAGGCAGCTAAAGGTATCTGTATTGTTGTTAATCATTGAAGCAAACACTTGTTATTTTAAGAGATCATCCAAGCTTAAAGCTTCGCATTGAGTTTGTTAACAATGAGGTGTATAATGTATTATTTATAGCCTTTATAGGACGCACTTGGTAGGCATATTCGGGGCCAATGAATGGCCATTGTACTTCTATAATTGTATTGGAGACGGTGTATCATCAATCAGATGGATTTCTTCACAATTGAACTGCAATATTGTTTGGTATGTACGGTTTTCTGTGAAGAATTGTGATTTCCCGGGCAAAGAATTGGTGACACTTCCAAAAACGGTATTACGCGTTTCAAAAAACCGCACCTAATTTCTAACTAAATTATAAAAACAGTTAGTAGTACTACTAAATTGGAAATAGGAAACATAACATTTGTATTTAAATGGACTATATTTGAATTCATTAAAACGTGAGGAAGTAATTTTTCAATTCAAAAATCAATTCCAAACCTCGGATAAAAAGTCATTCCGATTGAAAATGTTTATTAATATAAGCAGCAGTTTTTCCATAACATAATAACCCGGTCAATTTAGACATTCGAAGTTACATAAAGTCCCAACAAGCTGAATTTCTGTGAAATTGTTCAAAACATAACTATAAACAATGTCTAGAAGTTCCCCATCATTCCCCTGTAAGGAAAAATTTTTATTCAAGGTCAAAGGTCAAAAAAATGAGTTTTTCGCGATTTTCAGCAAAACGGTAAGTTTTATCATAAAAGTATCTCAGACAAAATTATAGACCATAAAATTATCTATAAAAAATGTATCAATACTTTTTTTCTTACGATCCACCGTTTCTGATATATAACGATTCAAAAAGTTATAAAAGTTGTTATCGTCATAATATGCACACGTTTCCACGCCACCTATGAGGTAGTGTACTTAGCGCGTTTTTTAACGTCGTTTCCCCAGTAGGCCTACTCCACGGGTTAGTTGTGATCCTGTTTAATGTAAAACTATTGCATAATAACGGAAATTTTCAAAGATTGGGAAAGATAAAAGCGATGTAAATTAAAAAAAAGTGTTGAAGTTTATTCGTCTTATTCGTAAGTTTCAAATTCTTGTTCTTCTTCTCCTGCTTCTTCATCATCTTCATTTTGGATGCAAGTAAATTGCGTCAATAGCGAAGTATCGCATGATACTTCGTCGGAGTCAAACGAATCCTCCATTGTTTGTGATTCAATATTAAAGCACGAACGACCGGCCTTGACAATTTGTGACATGCCAAAGAACAAGACAGTCCGACCTTTTTGCAACCACATTTAGCACTGCATCCCTTTTTGCAGTTGCAAAAAATAGTGTTCAGCAGTTTTTCCGGCGCAGGTGGAAGTAAAGTTTGAACTGGCTCTAATATATTGTTGACCAACTTCCAACCCCAGTCTGTATCTAGCTGATAAGCAAGCCACACTTGAACTTGGTAATATACTCGAAAAAGATGTTGGTGAGCAGCAACTGAGGTTGGAGGAAGACAAGCTAATTGAACTTGTTTTTTATTTTTAGTATTTTTAACGAAACATGCATATCGATGCTTATCTACACAGGTAGTTTTTTTAGGAGCTCCGTACATAGAAAGAAGAAAGCGGATGCCGTTGGTAATAACTTCTTGTTGAGTTGAATTACTCTTTTTAAAAACTTCAGCACATTGAATTAAATCCTGTTTTTCAAACATTTTGAAAACTGCTGTTTTACCCCTCCTGTAAAATGCAGATGTCGAATCACAGCCACTTATTGCGTGTAAAAATAGTACATGATCTTGACACTTTACAAAAGTAAATAAACTTTTTGATGAATATATATCTGATTGATGCTGAGCTTTTCCTCAACGACCAAACGGTTACTTTTTTGCCAAAGCCATAGCCACATCACAATTATTAATAGTATTAGTTATTTTCGATTCAAGCGAGCAAAAAGTAATACACAACAAATAAATTATCTGTCATCACAAGATAACCAAGCTGAAACTAAGGTATATTGAAATATAAGGCAGATTAAAAATATATAATATATAGCAAAATCTACGCCCATCAATTTATTTAAATTACATGAACTTGTTCGTTAAACTTATGTATATTTTATATTGTAAGTATAAGTTACAATGACCGATAGAAAAATATTTAAACATTTAATATATATATATATATATAAAAATATAACAACTCTAGATGTATATACGTAGCGTACTCATGCATATTATGACGATAACAACTTTTATAACTTTTTGAATCGTTATATCTCAGAAACGGTGGCTCGTAAGAAAAAAAGTATTGCTACATTTTTTATAGATAATTTTATGATCTACAATTTTGTCTCAGATACTTTTATGATAAAACTTACCGTTTTGCTGAAAATCGCGAAAAACTCATTTTTTTGACCTTTGACCTTGAATAAATTTTTTTCCTTACAGGGGATTCATGGGGAACTTCTAGACATTGTTTATAATTATATTTTGAACAATTTCACTGAAATTCAGCTTGTTGGGACTTTATGTAACTTCACTCTCATTTTTTGGTCTAAATTGACCGGGTTATAACTATTTTTTGTTATTTATTAACGTTGTCACGAACTTAACAAAAACGCCTCCGCGGGGCTCCAAAAAATAACCAACAATACACACGCTAATCTTTTTTGGGCCACGAATATGCTTGTCAAACGAAAAGGGTCCAAACTTAGTAACCATTAAATAAATTCAGGTCGCGTCCCAAAAAAAGGACTGGAAAAAATGTCCGTAGGCAAACCACTTTTAAATATTTGTGCACATATGGCTTCCGGCTATTCGAGTGGGTTATGCTAAAAAATTTTAAGAAAAAGGGAGTCTTTTTTTGTCTAAAACATAACAATGCATGTGTGCCCTATGATTTATAGGTTTTAGGGAATTGAAAAGATCTCCGGTGTAGATTAGGGACGGTCCAGATGTATGGAAGTTAATCTGGATATATGACTGACACGTCCAGTGCTGGGACAAGACTTTTGGAGCATCCTAATGCGATTGTGGAAGTTTCTTTTGTCAAGTCAAAAAGTTATTATGCACATAAGCTAAAGGTTTTCAAAATATGGTACTGTGTAAAAAAGTAAATTGATGTGGATCCAGATGTTAGAGCTGTGACCACCAAAAAGAGGATTTGGTTGTTTCTCGTTCTTGTTATTTTAATATGTGTTGACCACCCATCCGACATCGCGTGGTCCTTTACTCCCTATTCGAGCTATGCTGTGCGTACTCGTACTAACTGTGAAGTTGGTATGTACTTGTTTACAAATTTCAGAATAAACCTGGACTCGTACGTCATACGTTCATACGTCAGAATAAACCTGGACTCGTACTTCATACGTTCATACGTCAGAATAAACCTGGACTCGTACTTCATACGTTCATACGTCAGAGTAAACCTGGACTCGTATGAGAAGCGAGGAAAGCATCACTACTACTCCACGAGCACGGCTAACCATCTAGCTAGTGTAAAACAAACGCTGACTAAAAAAAACTTATACCTATCATGGGCCCTGATGTATACAACAACCTGCCCGAAGACGTCACTAGAGTTCCAAGCTTGCCAAGTTTTAAACCACGACTTCAACGTTGGCTAATTGAACAAGCATTCTAAAGCTACGAAGAATTTTATAGACTTTTAAGTTGAATTTTATTTAATTAATCTTGTATTTATAATATACATTATTTTATATTAGTGAACCATGACATGTAAACCAGCTTTATGAATAAATGACTATGATTATTTGTGTATTTTAGAATTTTTTTGTTATATAAGTAATTATATTTTTTTTTTTTTGTTTCAAAATTCTTTATTATCAACATACATTTTTTTAACTACTAAGTACAACACAGTCTAATACTAGTAGCAACTTAAAAATATAGTTTGACTCTCAGGCTAAATACACCTATATGGTCATTTTAAAACAATATAATTGTTAAAAGGGTACATAAATTTTGATAACATGACGGTCTAAAAAGTATGACTATATCTACCTGCAATTGAGTTTAATTATGAGCATTTTGTTCCAAGCTCATATTTAAAAGTTAAATTAATTGACGTTGTGTGCCCTAAAGCGATCATTACATTAATTTACGGAAACAAACATGATGTTCTATGGCTTTAAAATTTACATAATTAGGCCTACCTACGTACCATTTAGAATAAGGTATTCATTTAAGTAATTATATTGATTATTTCAAAATGATCTGAACATAACCAATTCTAATGACTACAAGATTTTTAAAATTCTTGCAATATTTGTTATCGTTATGTTAATTTTATTTATCGTAGTAAAAGCTTATAAATATCAGTGAGTGTTTCACCGTTGGAAAGACATATTTTCAATATTATTATGTAATAATATTAATGATAATATGTAAAAATGCATGGATGCAAGCAAACCAGAAGTGGGTACATGGTAGCCTTCCCAATCCCGTGCGAAATGTCATCGAAGCATCAATTAACAGACCTGCCATGAAATCGTAACACAGTGAAACATACTGCACATACCTGCCAAAACTGCAGGCAGTCGCTAATTATTCAAGGAATTCATTTAACAGTATCTAAAAACTCGGCGCCGGCTTTCTTAAGAGTTTTTTATAAACTTCTGCAAAATAGCGGTAGCAGCAAATAGGGCTTCAAAATTTTAACATTAGCATTTAAAAAAAGGTTATCAATATCATCATTATCTCATCTCATCATGGTTGAGATGAGATAATGATTTATGGATTTTCAATAACAGTTATTAGGTTTGAATTTTCCTGCGGTTGTTATTGGATCCTATAAGCTTATTGTCCTACGCTGCGCTGCCCTTGCCGATACGTAGTCTCCATACTTTTTTTGCACGTTGTGTCCTATCATAAGCACGTTGTGTTTAGCGAAGCCGTGGTGGTCTAGTGGTAATGACACCCACCTTACAATCTTGAGGTCGTGGGTTCAAATCCCGGTCCCGTACCAAGGAAATCCTTGGCATTTATGTACGGAATTTCACACCACGGGCTTTTTGGTGAAGGAAAACATCGTGAGGCAACCTGCATATGTCCGTAGAAGAAATTTGATAGCGTATGTGAATGCAACCGGCACTTGGCCAGCGTGGAGGATAAGGCCCAATCACCCTTCGTCGGTAGGCCTACGTCCTGGAGTAGACTATTAAAAAGGCTGGTACAGTAGTCCTGTCTGCTGTAATTTCAACTCACTGTACTGTGGTTCCTGTCGGCAACTTTAATTCGTTTGCAAATCTTTTGGAATTAGTTAAATATTAATATCTCTGTAATGTCTTAAAATTTCATGAGTAAGTGTACCTACGTACTTAAATGTGATTGTGCAGTACCTACTGTGTTTTGGTGAAGTCAAATCCAAAAATCCCCAGTTCCAAACAGGTTTCGCAAATTTCACAAGTAAAATTGCAACCTGAATGAGTAGCCCGACAATGGAGATTTCCGCAAAACTATGGAAATACGGTGTGTACCCACTGGCCTTTTGAAATCTAAAAGCATGAAATGGAAACAAGTCTATTCAGCATCACGTAGCTAAGCAAAGGATGCAAGCACCCATTCAACAACCATATAATAGGCGCTCAAATTAAAAGCCTACTACATTATAACACGGCCAAAATGCATTATGCTATTTCTCAATTCGCCGCAATTCGTTAAACCGACAAAGGGTTCCGTAAGCTGTAAAAACAATCCAAAAAGGGCCCAAAAGGCTTGCAACCCGAGTAATCCTACTCAAAGTGTGCCGACGCGGTGCTATTTCTATTTTCAAAACAGTAGAAAATCCTTTTCGATATCGATTTGCCGCCTGAATTACTTCGTTTGGATCCTTTTTTAGGGACTGCATCGTGTTTTACAACATTTTTTGTGTTTCCTTGTGCTTTATGATCGTGAAAGAGTGATGCGTCAAGGTGGCGGAGGTATTAACTTAATTCAAACAAATATTTTGCAAACTGATGAAAATGTTTGAGACACATTACAAAAAAGATTTCTATTATAGACTCAAGATAGCAAAACGTAGTATAAAATATCGAACTAATTGTACTAAGACCAAGAAAGACTAAGACTAACTTTTGCTATGACACCGAAAAAAAACCTAAGTATAGGAGGACATCTGCTTAACATCAGGCAGTGTGTAGTCAAACGCAAACCTATTCGAAATAAAAAAAAGGAGGTGCCCCGTTGTGGCCACTGACCCGGTTGTGGACATTTCAGTGTCAAAATTATTGCATAAATGGTAATTATAAACAATGTAACAACGTAAATATTGTTTGTGTGAATCTCATATTAGGTATAATTTTTTTTTTAATATTATTTTAACATTAAATTGTCTAATTAATCGTTAAAATTCAAAGTGACCACAAATGATACTAAGATGGCCACAACCGGGACACCTGCCCTAGGTATCTTCCGTACATTTAGCGGAGACTTTTTATACACATTTGTTACATTAAAAGTTGGTCAATGATAAATACAATCACGCGATGTTATTCTAAAATATGTCAAAAGCCTTCAAGCGGTCTAAAAACTCTGACACCAGGGCTAGCCACCCGGCCTATACGAACTTACTTACTTTATTCTCAAAAAAAATTCAAAAATTCAAAATTAATTTATTGATTCATTAAAATAAATAACATATGATGACAATGAGCTTCAGATCTCCAAACTAAGCATAGCTTGTATTTCGGAGATCTGTGCTCCCTTAACAAGACTTATTAAAATTCTAGATTATTAGATAGAGAATTCTAGAACATGTTCATCATCTAGAAAAAACCCCGCATTTATAAGACTCTTTATCGAGTTATATATATATATATTTTTAATCTGATTTATTATACTGGGGCTTTAATCGCGAAGCGATTATGCCAGCCCCGTTTTACTAATTATAAGGTACATTCAAAAGGAATTTGAGTCCCTACGTTGAGTGAGTATGTCCGAGACCATGGCATACAAGGTCCTCGCTGCCTCGCTCATAGGTGCAGCTAGGATACCTTGAAACATGCCAACGTCTCGAGGATTAACTCCGTACTCCCGCATCATAAATGCTCTCATATCGAGTTATATATTTTAAATTGTAGCATTTTACTCCGCTCTTTGTCTTTCCAAAGAACTCTATTAACCCGGATAAAACCAACTGATCAATACCTTTTTTTATGCGGAACTTACAAAGGAAACTAGACTCGCGCCAACAACGAGCCATTTAACTGTCTGGCACATTTTTTCTCGAAACGTTAGACCTAAATCATCCTAAACTCAGAATGCCAGCCACGCCCACACAAGTGCAAAGTTCTTTGAACATTTGAATCGTTGTTCAGGAAGAATTGTGGAAGGAATTTCGCATCTGGTGGCTACAATGAGCTTCCTGTACGGATTACACTAGATACGGATCTTATATCGCCTCGGGACATAGATTTTTTATTGAGTTTGCGTTATCTGTCGATGCATCGCGATTTTATTCGGGCTATTGATTGATGGTGAATTTAATGCCTATTGATGAAGGATGTTACGGATTTGGTGCCCTGTTGTACTTACTGGGATCCTGGTTATTTCTATTGTTAGTTAGGTACCTACTTGCTTAGAATATGATGGTGTCATCTTAACGTACACATGTATTGTGTTGTAGTAAGTCATAGGCATAGTGCAATATAAGGAAAGTAACAATATAAGTAATACTATTAAAATATACCTATTTTTTTCTAAAGTAAACATCACTGATAAAAACTCAATTTGCATTTAAGTACCTGCGTGATTTAATTATAGGTGTGTGAATAAACGTCATACACAGCGAGTACAGTTACTATCACTTTCATTAAAAAAAATAAACTTGTAATTATATGAGTCGATAACATGACAATTATCACCCACATACCAAATTAATTTAAATAGATCACTCAAATGAAATGTTTGCCTAGCCGAGAACTGAACCCTCAACCCCTTGCATCGAAGGCTAAAGCACTACCAACTCCACCAAGAAGCTTGCTATATACCTACTACTAGCGCTCTCGTTCGTTCGTTTTAGACATAGGATGTCCACTGCTGGACATAGGCCTCCCCTAAAGATCTCCAATAAGACCGGTAGGTAGCGGTTTGCATGCAGCGCGATCTTAATGAGGTCATCCGTCTACCTCGTGGGTCGACGTCCTACGCTGCACTTGCTGGTACATGGTCTCCATTTGAAATCTTTTCTACCCCATCGGTCATCATTACTAGCGCTCTATAGGTATAAAAAATAATAAAACTTTTGAATCAGACCTTGTACCTACTAAATCACGAAGTCCTAAATTCTATCGATTCACAGATTAATCTCATAAAGACCACCCTCATTTATCTTAAATTCTGAACATCAAACTTCCACGGAACTTCACGGCCTAATTATGAAAAATAAGACATACTTTACAGTCCACATATTCTCGGCTAAACACGTGCGACCTCTTTTTTCAGAGATTCCTTTGAAAATTAATTTCGAACGAAATGGTGACGCAAAAAATACTAATTGCTTTTTGTGGATCGGCTCGTAGGTTTTTGCGTGGCGGTGTGTAGGTCTGTCTGTGACGAGCAAATGTGGGCTTTGTCAAAGAAAAGTGTCAAATTACGTGGCACGAGATGGAAGATAACGAGTAGGGCTGCCGTTTGAATAAAATAAGAAAATAAACGTTAATATTCGTAAACCAAGAAAGTTTGATAAATATATGGCATTTTAGCAGGAAGTATATATAAAGTAAAAATGCTTGCAGTAGTGTAAGCATTTTTAAATCTATAATCTTTTATTAAAAAGTACTTATAAACAATTGATTTTCACGAAGGTATAGTAGCCGGCAAACAACTTGAACGTTAAATCATAGCTACCTCTCTTTTGTTTTCTCTGCTAACGAAAGGGAGAGAGTGATATTTTTTTTTTCAACGCGTAAGTTGAACAAAAAAATACTCCGGGACCTATACTACTTTACGTATTTATGTAATATTCATAATAGGTCAAATAGGTACAAAAGGAGTTGACTGTTCCAAAAATGTCTTCCATGTATCACTACTTTAAATTAACAAAATAATTCAATCAGATATTTTGCAATACTGTGTAGGTATATTTTTATGTAAAAAAAATATTTTTTCTTTTCTGCAAATTTATGTAAAAATCTTATCTCAAATATGATGATAGCTAATTAGTTTAAATAATTTAACGAATAAAATTGAATTGCGTCAACCCTGACCCAAACAGTCATCGCTGAGTTTTTGCGCGCATCCATTTTACTTTTTCAGAAAGATTTTGTTGTTAGATAATAATTTGCTTCTCGTTTAAGAAAACATAAACCATCTAACTCTATCATTCAATATTAAACTCTATCTCCAGATGATACAGAGTTTTATCTTCGTTGCTTTTTTGGTACATATAAGTCGTTTTTTAGTCGAATAGTAGTCAATACGCAATAAGCAACTAAACGGAAAGGAGCGGTAGATAAAACGCCGACAAGTTGGAGAAATATTTCCAAAATATTTGTAAGTAATGTCGGGACTCCGCAGGGCGGGCGGAAGGGCAGAGTGCGGTGGCGGGAGCGGAATTTGCAAGACATTGGAATTTTTCTTCGTGAATGATATTAATTTGAATCTTGACATTTTTGGTAAGCGTTCTTTGGAAGTACTTTTTTTAAAGGAAAAAGATGTTTACTTAAGACTTTTTATTATTCCGTATAGGTTTGCGTTTGACTACATACTGCCTGATGTTGAGCAGGTCTAGGGTGTAGCACACTAACCTAGAAGATACCTATGACTTTATCTATTTTATCGGAAGATTTATAATGAAAAGGGATTAACAATATGCGATCTAAATTATTTGAAAAATATTTTATTTTCGAATTAGTCATCATCTGAACTGAACTAGAGTTCTTAACTTTAGTTCTGTGCGTACACTCCACACAAACACAATACAGATTTTGGGACAATCACACATATGATATAATTAATATTTTTAAATGATTGCAATAATTGTGTTGAACTATATTCCTGAAATACTTTATTTCAGGAATATAGTTCAACACCTCTTAAAAAGTGAACCCCAAAGTAAGTTCTAGGCAAGTATCTTTAGGAATTCGTTGAATACAATAAAGGCAATAAACGACTCCACAAATTTTTAATGCCGTTGCTTCAAAATTTTACAACAAAACCAATGCATTTTGCTCCAGAACATTAACACATCCATTTCACATAAATCCTAATAATCGTCGGGCGTAAATCTCCACACACCGCACAGCTCTAAATCCTTCCTTATCTCGAAGGCACCATCTCGTAGTTACAATAACATTTAGCAAACTGTCTACAGAACTACAGAATCGAACTCTATACATTACAGAACCAAACAATATGTGCCTATTTGACCCTTCTGTGCCCTTGTAAGAAATTCACGCCCGAGTTCATTTCTAAGCGAAAACTGCAATCTTCGGTTGCATTTTTTTTTAATCTTGGTCTGTAGATGTTTTAATAAAAGACTTTGTATAGGCGTTGGCTTAGCTACGTTGTATGAAGTTGCATTTTATAAAAAAAAAGTCATGAAAAACAGCCAGTATTGAGACCAAAAAATTGCAAGTTTGTTGTCTAAATTACATAGCTAAATGTAAGTAATCATTTATTCGCAAACTATTTTAAATAATTAAAACCTAAGATGGATTATATTATACAGTTCATCTAAAGTCTAGTATCTAGAAATATCTATTGGTTACCATGCCCAGTTGTCATAATATTGGGAGAAGTTCATAGTTCATTTATTCGATAAATGGGTGTCAGAAACATATTTTTGAATAGTCAACATAAATCTGCACAATATTAAAAGCTAAACCAATGTCAAATTAAGCTAAACAATCATGCATTTGATTTTAATTCCCGTCAATCAATTAAATCACATTACATTTTTAGAACCGCTACACTACAGGATATAGACAGATATAAATGGTATTTAAATCAAGCACCAGTTTGTTCTTGCACGAACGCACGTTGTAAAAGCGCCTTCCCTTGGTCAACTAAACACCAAATAACGCCCGCATCTTCATCTTCAACAAAACAAACATCTTCACGCATGACAACTTCTGTTCCTCCACATATTTGCACAATACACTAATCTGGCCACGCTACACTTGACACCAATACACTTTATACACTCCTGCATTCACTGAGGATTACCACCAAAAAGATGTTTATCAATATTTCCTATAAATCCGCGACAAAGACGACATAATATTTGTATAAGTTGCGCCAATACACGATGTTTAATCTTGGCATTGTGTTGTTGTAAAATTTTGCATGACATTCAATTTTAAAAGCATTGTTGTTGCAGATGGAGATGCTTGCAGTTTTACGGATGGTTATCTGCGAAACATTCTAAAACTTAATTTTTTACATCTGTTTTTTGCGTACTAAATAAAATTATAATTTATGGATGATATTTCACAGTTCAATCGACTTCCTTGTGTCATTATGGTAGGCTGAACTTTTCCTTCTACCATAGATAAAATAATCTTGCGGCACTTCATCATTGTATCATGGGTTCACTCTCAACAAGTACAGCTATAGATATATTTATTCTATTTTATTTTATTTAGTGGGCCTTCCAAAGAAAATATCAATGATTTATCGAAGTTATTTTAGATTTTTTGATCTCTCTCTACTAAAATATGAAAAGAAGATTAGTTTTTGCAAAAATTAGCATGACCGACTTCACCCGTGTACAGAATTCGCGAATATTTCACATGGATCGATGCAGCATTTTTCACATTATTGTTGATTTATCAAAAATGGCTCAGCCGATTTCGATAAAATTTTAATCGAACCAATTTCGAAGTATGTTCTTTCCAATAAAAAAAAGATTTATTGAAATCGGACTACTACGAAAAAAGTTATGCGTGGTTATACATAAAAAAAATATACGCGCCGAATTGTATACCTCCTCCGGTGGTTCGTCAGTCAATAAAACTTCCCATAATCTCAAAACTAAAAAAGCCTATGCACATATGTAATAGTTAACTGTTGAATCAAGAATTTTGTAAGGCGATCAAGCAATATTTATCAGATACATACCTACTTATATAATTTCATTGAAATTATGGTCTCAATTTTTACACCTAATTTTCAATATAAAATAGATACCCACTTCTGCATCAGAAGTAAAGAAGCATCATAGACATCATAGTTTATTAACCGTAACTTAATCCGGCACTCTATTAACTACCAATATCTCCACGGTGATCGAAAACGTCCCACAAAAGGAACAAATAACCCAATCATACCGAGTCTTACTCGAGACATGTTTAATTCAGCCCACTGGACCAGAATTGGCCCAGACATCAGATAAGACGTGAGTTGTCGACTATCGGGATCTGATATCACTGACGATATCTTCAGTAATGTACCAGACCGACGATCGAGAGATTAAACGGCTGGTTAACTTTAATCAATTGATTAATTTGTGAAAATTTGTTGTATCTGCAACATACTTAACTTGTGGCACTTGTTTTAAGTTTTTGTACTTATTTTTAGTGTGCACTTGATGAAAAGTATCGGTATATCTTAAAAAACTGTAAAAATAATTTTCATATAGGTATACTGAAAAGTGTCGCTATTCTTCTTTCTTCAGATTGCGTGTATGTCAATGTCAATTTGCATTTGATTCAATATTACGTTCCTATCGAAATCGAATACAATCAGCCTTGGCGCATGCTCGATTATAATCTTACTCTTATATATAAAAACGAATGTTTATCTGTATGTCCTTTATAGGATCGTAAACTATGCATTTGATCATGTGATGATCTTTAGCAAAGTCATTGTGCATGAGCCAAAGAAGGTTTCTAAATTGATGAAACGAAGTTCACCGGGTCAGCTAGTCAGTTATATTATATTATTTACCTATCTATGTGTAAAACATATAACATTTAAGTCAAGTTTAACTATCAATGAAATTATTTTTATCGTGCTTCACATACTAGGTGTATAGAAACTTTCTTTTTGTGATAAACATTTCAAAAATTGACGCGTTCGCAGGATTTGAACCTGCATCCTCTAGGACACCGGCCCAGATGCTTTGTCCAATTAAGCTAAATCGCGCCCTGCGAATCTGCCAAATTAGTGAGTGTTTATCATTTTTACCAACTACTGCATTGTTGGAAGCGCCATTTGTGAGAACTGCTTTAAACCAGTCAATCACTTAATGTGAAATTATTAGAACTTCTTACCATTAACGAGAAATGACGCATTGCTTAATCAATGAAATTATTTTTATCGTGCTTCACACACTAGGTGTATAGAAACTTTCTTTTTGTGATAAACATTTCAAAAATTGACGCGTTCGCAGGATTTGAACCTGCATCCTCTAGGACACCGGCCCAGATGCTTTGTCCAATTAAGCTAAATCGCGCCCTGCGAATCTGCCAAATTAGTGAGTGTTTATCATTTTTACCAACTACTGCATTGTTGGAAGCGCCATTTTAAAGCAGTTCTCACAAATGGCGCTTCCAACAATTTTTGAAATGTTTATCACAAAAAGAAAGTTTAACTATCACTTAAATATTTGTAAAGCCTGCCTCATTCCTTAACCCCCACAGTCAACGTAACTAACACCACGATAAGTGATAGAGATTTTAGATAATTGAAGTCCCGTGAGGTCCCATTTGTTTTTATTTTTTGTAATTAAGGACCTGTTTTGTCCGTGTGAATGGGGCACGAAATAAATAAAAGTAATATCGGACACATATCGATAAAAACTTGAGGATTTATAAAATAGATAGTGGAATAGAACCGAAAAGGGTTAGTTGATGATGCGTAGCGTGGTCTATTAAGATAAGCTTTGTAGTTTTAGTCGATTTTCTCCGGGTATTTCGTAGCCCAATCAGTAAGTGTTATAGAATGTTTTATTTTGAACAAATATTAAAGTTATCTAAAAGCATTGCTTAAAAGCTGTGGTGGTCTAGAGTAAGTGACACCCGCCTTACAATCGTGAGGTCGTGGGTTCATATCCACGGTCCCGTACCAATGAATTCTTTGGAATTTATGTACGGAATTTCACACCACTGGCTTTTCGGTGAAGGAAAACATCGTGAGGCAACCTGCATGCGTCCGTAGAAGAAATTCGATGGCGTATGTGAATCCACCAACCCGCACTGGGTCAGCGTGGTGGATATGGCCCAATCACCCTTCGTGGGTAGGCTTACGTCCTGCAGTGAAAGGCTGGTACATTGCTTAAAAACTAAAAATCTCTCAAGTCTTTCAAGTTCGAAATCAGACATATTCGTAGATTTAGTCTGTAATTTTATTTTTAATTTTTGTAAACATGGGCAAATAGCAAAACAGGCATAATCGAAATACATTCATTGGATTATTGTTTCACTTTTTTGTAAAATATGTGTGTATTGTATAAAATATGTCTTTAAAGTCATGCTTAGTTTCTTTTTATAAAATGAAATGTTTTTAAATAACACGAAATTCCTTTTACAAAATTAAATATGGACCTATTTAAATAAATACATCATTTATATAATAAGCCGTACAAATAAAATTTTGTTTTAATACTAAGCCGTGGTGGTCTTGAGGTAGTGACACCCGCCTTACAATCGTGAAGTCGTGGGTTCAAAACCCAGTCCCACACCAATGAGTTCTTTGAAATTTATGTACGGAATTTAACATTACTGGCTTTTCGCTGAAGGAAAACATCGTAAGGCAACCTGCATATGTTAGTAGAAGAAATTCGATGGCGTATGTGAATCCACTAACCCGCACTGGCCAGCGTGATGGATATGGCCCAAGCACCCTTCGTGGGAAGGCCTACGTCCTGCAGTGAACTATTAAAAAGGCTGATACAGTACATTACAGTTGTAATAAATGAAATACTTTTACAGTACACGTGTATGTAGGTACATAAGAGTAACGGTTTTTAAAACAAAACTTATACAACACACCACTCAATCTTAATTAAATACTCATTTTACAATACTAACAGCACTAATGAATCAAAATCATGAGCGATCATTAATCACTGAAGCAAACAACTTCACATTTTGACAGTACCCAGAAAAATTCACAAAAAGTTCCTCCTGGGAGTTAGCAATCAAATTAAAGTTAAGACTAAGGTGTCTGTCATCGGTGTCTGTCAAATATAGATAAAAAGAAAAATCGCCTTGGGGTTGGAATTCTGAAGCCAAGATAAGATCCGCTTTGAAGTAATTTAATTTCTCTGCCATATTACGGAAACTGATCGAATATTAGTATTCGATCAGTACTTCAAATGTTACTTATGTCAAGTTGTGTAGTAATTACATAG
Source organism: Hypomecis punctinalis (assembly GCA_949316475.1). Taxonomy (NCBI): domain Eukaryota; kingdom Metazoa; phylum Arthropoda; class Insecta; order Lepidoptera; family Geometridae; genus Hypomecis; species Hypomecis punctinalis. Next base: position 16,150,874 of record OX438814.1, on the reverse strand, counting down.
CAGTTTCTTAACCATTTTGTGGCAATTATATCCTTCAATGTTTTTCTTCTCTAAGCATGGAAATAGTCTCAAAGACTTTTGCTTTTCTTAGTGATAGAACACTAGAAAAAAAAAATGTAACCGAAACTTGAGACAACTTAATCATCTTATTGTTCTGAAAGAACATTCACAATTTTTTGTAATTCATGTCATCATCAACTTCAAAAGACGACCACTTAACCATTCAAACTTAATCCTATTGTATCTTGAAGGGTTGCTTTCAAGAACAATGTCAAGTATAAAAAATCTGAAGAAACGTAACAATACAAGAATTTATAAACAAAAACAAATGATTATCATTATGCTCGGGGCACGTGTCGATGTAGAGATAACATTGTTTCGTAAGGAGCATAATCCTTTTCAAGTTTTTGTTTGTTTGAATCTTTCATTTCGTAAAGATAAATGGAAAGCTTGTGCTATGGCTGCCAGAGACTGATATATCATAAATACATATTTATATGTATAGATAGTACCTAAATAACATCCAGACACAGAGCAAACACCTATGTTCATCACATAAATACTTGCCCTGGTTGGGGATCGAACCCACGCCTCTTTGATCCAGAAGTCAGGGTCTCTAACTACTTAGCCTCCGAGGCAGTTAAACTATTCTGATCCTGATTTAGACATGACGCTAACTCTTACTCAAAATATTATTGAGTACGACTAAAACATTTTAGTCATACTAAAGTAAATTGTTTACCCACTCAAGCTTATCGTTTCCGATAAAACACATATGAAAGTACATAAATGCATAGTCGCCTTTCGTGAGTAGTAGGTCTATTAAATCAGCAGTGAATCCACTACTGAATATAATCCGACTCTGGCTAGTACTGTACAGGCAGTACAGACACCTACATAAATTGGGTAAATGTACATAAGAAATATGTTTTTTTTTAATTAGTAGGTATATAAAAATCAAAAACTAAGTTGGACTACAAAATGATGATAGAGAACGGATACAGTACTACCTCTCGTCTGTCACTTGTCACTTCCTACTTCCTTCAAGTACTTAATACCTATTAAGTTAAAACTATAACATGAATTAACATTACAGAATAATTATTTTTCGCGAAAAATCGCACCACCGAGCCACCGACTTCCACCGTGTACAAAATTCGAATAGTTTGCACGAATCACTGTGACATCCATCATTACTTATCAAAATGGCTCAGCCGATTTCAATAAAATTTTAATGGGACTACTTCGAAAGTACACCCTTTCGAACAAAAAAAGACTTATCTTTGTGATAAGCATTTTAAAAATCTGACGCGAATGCAGGATTTGAACCTGCCCCTTCGGATCACTAGCCCGACGCTCTAACCAACTGAGCCAGCCCGCCTCTCTTATTGAAATGCTTATCACAAACTCTTTGAGATAAAATGTAGTGTGGAAAGCACTCAAAATAAAATCATAACAAAAAAAGAGTTTTTCAAATTGGTTCACAATTGGCGAAAATATCGATGAACGTACACAAAAAATACATACCTATAGACGAACATAGTACCTCCTTTTCGGAAGTCGGTAAAAAGGAAACGGCGTCATCTGTTAGTCCAAAACCTTTCAATGAGTCATTGCCTTTTATAAGGACCTACTTCATTTGTCTTATCCACATAACCTAATTCGAAACCGCTAATGCTCGCAATGTTGTAAATAATTAACGACCTGCCTTAACAACGCTGAAATGAAACCCTCTAACACGGTATCTCTAAAAGCGGCGTATCACGACCCGTTAAAAAAATCCGGTAAAAAAACGGTGGTGAACCCTCGGGCTCGGCTATTATCTCTGAACACCGAAGTCATTTTAGCTATAATAAGATAACATTAAGGGAAGGCGGGGGCTGTGGTGCTCAAAGTTTTGAAGACATACTCATACATACGGAATACGTGAAGACTGAAGAGGAGTGGAGAGAAAAAACGATATATGTACTTATATAACTAGCTTCAGTGCAAAATGTAACTGACATGATATTATTCATTTTCATCGTTTCAGCATTGAGATGTCCACAACAACTGAAACTCCTCAATAGATACCTATTTAATAAGAGTTGTAGGCTTGAATTCTGTACTGCACTGTGTTTAACGGATTGGCAAGTCGAAGTGGCAATGTGGCACATAGCGCGGAGGACTGATGACCGATGGGTTCAAAAAGTTCTCGTGTGGAGACCACGCACCGGCAAGCGCAGCTTAAGACGTCTACAAGGTGAACGGATGACCTCATTAAGACCGCAGGATCGCGCTGGATGCAAGCCGTTACCAACCGGTCTTATTGGACATCTATAGGAGAGGCCTATGTCTAGCAGTGGACTTCTGTGGCTGATGGATGGATGGATGGATGGACGGTGTTTAAAAAATTAGTAAAAATGCAAGTAAAACTGGAACCTATGTGGAAGTATGTGTAATCCAATACCTATCTTAAAAAAACAAATCAGGTTAAAAATTAGTACTGCTAACAGCAATCGTGAATTCAGATTATAAAAATGTTGAGAAAAAGTTTTTAAAATCTATCGAGTATCGATATCGACAAAAACGACGAAAGTTTGAGAAGCTAGAACCCCTGAAGAGCGTGTCAGCGGACCTGTCGCTCGAACAGGTATAACTTTTTATTTTCCGTTTTTGCGTGGGCGCACGTGTGCGACTCCCCTTAATTACCGACGCATACCATAAACAGATCTTTACGCTCCCTTAAATAAATCTTCGGCTTGGCGGGAACTGGCTTTTTTGTTCTCTTTTGCCGAATTCTTCTGCAGTTCCCGATGGTTCCTTCAACTTGGGGCACACTTTTAGGTTTGATGTAAGCTTGTACAGAACCTGAAAAAAATACATATTTTTGTGTCCCTGTACAATCTGTTATATTGCTTGTTTAAACTCATGTCATGATTATAATTTATAACTAATTTAAAAGGTAAACAAAATTGACTGCGATAATGCAACATCATCAACAATTATTAAGTAAAAATATAATAAATAGAAAACTGAATCATCAGTCAGTTCAGTAAAAGTTTTTCGGTTTTTGAAACTGTCTTGGTCATCAATGTAGTTTTTGGCGTTTTATATAGCAACAGAGGCACAATGAGTTTTGTAGTTCCATTTAGTCTTAAAAAACAAAAGTACCGACAAATATAAGACTACTATCTAATAGAGCTATCATCTGATATACCGATGTTGACGCATATGATGATGCTTCTGTTAGAAAAAAATATAATTATAGATGATTTTAATCTTTGTCCTCAAGCAAGTCTAGCCACTAATCTTAGACAAACACCGAACAGAAACATTGTTTATTTTAATTTATTTTCTTAGGCAATTCTAGAGCTGCGCCTGCGCGGTGTCGGCTTACCGAACCCCAGGGGCCTTCTGATGATGGATGGGGGCATTGTTTTTACAGGTTTATCGGAGAATCAGTTTTGATGTTTATGGAGTTAGGATGTTTGCTTTAAACGGAGGTTAGGGTTCGATGAGAGGATACATTTTTGACTTGAACAATAATATAATTTTTTCGCCAAAAATGGCATAACCGACCTCAACCGGGTACAGAATTGGAATAGTTAGTACGACGATGTAGGATATCGTTGATTTTCCAAAAACGATTCAGTTGATTTCGATAAAATTTAAATGGGTCATGACTGAACGTATTGATCTACCGGCCTTTTGTAATAATCCACTACTGAACAAGCCTTAAGAACTAAGAACTTAGACTGATAAGGCCACAGATGAGGGAACAAGGTGTTGTTCCCTGATCTGTGGATAGGCCATACCACGCTGGCCCAATGCGGGCTTGTAGATACATCAGACATAATTTTCATAGTAAGAGAAAAATATTTTTGTTTTGGGGGATTTTTATCCCAAAAGTTACATTTTTACTCTTACAAGTCTTTTCGTTTAATACTTACCCGTTTAGGAACATTCTTATCTTGTCCCAATCCTGGGTATATTTTGTAACCCCGATGCGAGATAACCCAGTCCCTTGCCCTCAAAAGTTTTATTGTGGAGCTAAGCAATATTTTATTATCGCGATGATAAAATTCCTCCACGGGTCTCAGTATTTATCTTCGAGAATCTTTTTTACATGGCCCTTTATCATTATTATTTAGGAGTACGTTAAAATGATGAAGTTTTGGGTTGAATATTATCTTCATTACGTATTTGTTATGCTCACCAAGATTGCTATCACAAAAAATGCACTTCTTTGCATCAAATTTTGTTTTACAATTCAAGTTAAATTGAAAAAATCTAAGCATTTTCTATGCATCTGTAGTACAATGTGAACAGCGAGATGTACCTACGTGTAGTCGCTACCAAACTGAAACTTTAAAGAAGATCTGAAAGTCTACTTTCACGCAAGCATTTCATTACTAGAACATAAGCGACTCGAATGAATAATATAATACTGTAAGTAATTGAGCTTTTTTCTTACTATTGTAATAAATGAAATGAAATAAACTTGGCTCGTAGGTACCTATTTGATTAAATTTGACACTTGCCAACCTTACACCAATAGAACGGAAAAACGCCATGTTCTAGCTATTTATTAATAACTAGTTTTTGCTCGCGGCTTTGATTGCGTGATATTTTAATTTGTGTTATCATTAAGGATCTTTAATTTGTTTGGAATAAAAAGTAGCCAATACTTATTATCACTTTTTGTAACCAACAATGTAGTAGTTGGTAAAAATGATAAAACACTTTCACTAATTCGACGTTTTCGCAGACAGCGTTTTAGCTTAATTTGGACAGACATCTGGACCGGAATCCCAGAGAGAAGGTTTAAATCCTGCGAACGCGTCAATTTTTGAAATGTTTATCACAAAAAGAAAGTTTCTATACACCTAGTGTATGAAGCACGATAAAATCATTTCATTGATTAAGCAATGTGCCATTTCTCGTTAATAGTAAGAAGTTCTAATAATTGGTTTAAAGCAGTTCTCACAGACGGCGCTTCTAACAATGTAGTAGTTGGTAAAAATGATAAAACACTTTCACTAATTCGCCATTTTCGCAGACAGCGTTTTAGCTTAATTTGGACAAAGCATCTGGGCCGAAATCCCAGAGAGATGCAGGTTCAAATCCTGCGAACGCGTCAATTTTTGAAATGTTTATCACAAAAAGAAAGTTTCTATACACCTAGTGTGTGAAGCACGATAAAATCATTTCATTGATCACTTTTTGTGTTTCAATTGTTTCAAACTATGTTCATGCCAAAAATCAAGTCAATTTGTTGCTCCATTACGGTGTAACAGAGGAACAAACCAACATAAATACTCTCGGATTTATAATATTAGTAGGGATTTTATAAAGACTTCGTTTAGCACCGCATCTATTACCAGCGGCGCCATCACCGGCGTCTGAAAAGCAAACTCATCAACGATACCATAAACATTAATAAATAGTAAAAACTAATGATCGTCAATAAGTAAAATTCCCTGTAAATGGTCCACCGTAATTGTAGAGGACCGCACGGGCGCTCGCGTTTTACAGCTGTAATTTTCCATCATTAGGGCAAATCAAGTCGATGGCCGCCAATCATCGGTAATTAGGTGTTCCGGACTTCATTTAACGCAAAAAGGTGTTATATTCCTGGATTCATTGGAACGCACAAGCTTTGTAAAACTTGTTATACTTTAACGTTCTAAGAGTCGGTGAAAATCAACCTTAACCCATCTGATAACCAACAAATAACACGTAGGTATACTTTTTTGTAGTTGTTTCTGAGTTTGTGGTGTCACTTTTAGGCAAAGGCCTCGAGCTTACATGGATATACTTTTTATGAAATATTATTTATTTACAAAGACGCCTCTGATAGCTTGCTTAGTGAAATATATTTTTGTCTTTTTTTTAACAAATCAATAATATTCCTGAGTGGCTTTATCAGGCAAGACTTTGTTTTTCTATTCAAGTCTATATTGACTTACCTATTATGATTGTCAGCGGCCTACCCGCGCATATTTGCTTTATTAAAAAAACCTGTTATTGTCAGAGTGGAGGTAATAATAATTCCATTGGTAAAAATTATTTTGATTAAAAATAGCTTTGAATAGGCAAGTTATTATAGGCGTTTGTAAATGAATAATATAAATTAAAAAAATCTTATCTGGTTATGAGATGGATGCAGGTCGATCTCCCACACCTCCTCTACTATAAGGGTTAAGTGTATCATTTGCTCCACCTCATTTACGCTAAAAAAAAACCGTTTAGGAGTTGTGATTACATGGTTCTGGTAACGAGTAGGCTCATTTGTACGAAATTTGACAGTTTGAGAGCATTGCACGTGTTTTTTATATGAAAGAACTTGTTAATGGTGTTGCAAAGTATCGTGTATTATAAATTGTTTCCGGTGACTGTAGAGATAATTTTGGTAGCAACTTTGTAATAAAATTTTGTTGCATCGATATATTAATGGCTTTAGAGATGGTCGTAATGGGTAATTTTATTAGCAATTGACACGACTTCATTTACCTTTGATTTCAAATTTTTAATCTGGTACCTACTTGAAAGTATGAAAAGTCCACTACGACATATTATAAAAGCTTCCACAAAACGATACTGTGAGTAACCCAAGAAGGCATACGTGTCATAGTCAACGTGATAAGTGTATGCTAAGTACTTAGTATAGAAATTATTACTTATTCATTATAAGAATAGATTAGAGATTTTAAAATAAATATTAAATATGTGTAATATGTTATGTTACTCACGATCTCTGACCCCAAACTAAGCAAAGTTTGTGACATGGCTGCCAGAGACTGATATGCTGCATATACATATTTTTTAAATACATACCTACATACTTATATAGTTAATACCTAAATAACACCCAAACACAGAGCAAACACCTATCACAAAAAAACTTGCACTGGGTGGGAATCGAACCCACGTTTCTTTGATCTCATAGTCAGGGTCACTAGCTACTGAGCCACCGAGGCACTCCTTAGATGTGCCCTAAGGTTGACGAAAGACATGATCATAGCTAGATGGTGTCAAAAACGCATAAAATTGTTCTGTAAATAACGTCATAACTTGAGACAAGTGACACTTGAACTGCTGATCAAACGGCACGTCATGCCGATATATTTGTAGCTCCTCAGCATCACAGAATTTAACATAAAATAGTAAGTACAATATTTAGTACCTCATTCTTATTACAATAATAAGCCCTACTTTTAAGCCATTTGACAAATTCAGACAGAATCAGTGGCTAACTGATTATTTATGTCGGCCATATTGCAAAGACACCAATGGTGTCTTAGTAAATAATTGTCATAAATAAGTGGCCATATTGCTAATACACCAATAATGGTGAAAACTGAAAATGGCCGACAAGCTTCAAATGGCTTATTTTTGTAAGAAGATTAAGGTACTAAATGTCGTACTACTTTTTGTTAAATTCTATGATGCTGAGGACCTACAACTATATCGACAACGGTGAATACATCGAAAAGTCAATGGTAGGTACCAATTTGTTCGATAGCCTAGTGACCCAGTCCTCGTAAAATGATATATCAATGGAACATTTGATGTTTTTAATGACTAACCGATACTTTGATGAAATAATATCAGCGCCTAAATTGACTTGGGCTTGACGATGAAACCTCAGCAGCTTGTTACGAGTAAGAACGTAATTTTAACGATATTGGCACTTGCGTGCTTTTTTATTTAGGATTTTACGGTTTTGGTCCTCGATTATAAAGAGTATATATAGTTAATTTGATGTATCAAGTCTGGCAAATATCATCAAATCAGCTGTAGGACGACTACCTACTGTTAGACATAAGCCTGCCTTTATTTTCCGTCTAGCGTCATCCTAGGGACTTTATCAGTTCATCTGTTCACCGTTTGAAAAACGTCCTACGATATGTTTTATGTATTTCCATTCCAAGATCTTGCGATTCAATCGGCCTTCTGTTCTGCATGCTATGTACCGCCCACTGCCTCTTCAACTTAAACATATATAGATATATCCCAGGGAATTTGCAGCAGCAAATTCGCTATGCTGTCTGTCATATCTCTAATTACAAAAAATAAAAAACCGGACAAGTGCGAGTAAGGCTCGCACATCGAGGGTTCCGTACAAACATATTGTTAAAATAATTAACAACCTGGTTTAGCATGTGCTAATGAAATTCTTTTATATGATACCTTACATGATACGATTCTACTACTCACTTTGAATTTTGAACCCATATTTTGTGAATTTTGAGGCCCTATTTTTTTGTGATTTAAATAAAAATGTACAATTTTCAGATTTATTCCTTTATGTGTATTCTGAGACAATTCTTCTCACCAAATTTCATAGTTCTATGCCAACGGGAAGTACCCTGTATGTTTTGATTTTTGTAAGTGCGAAATATGCGGTTTTTTACGACATGGGCTCTAACTTTTTTAAATGATAACTGAGAAGTTTTTCTTTTACACAACTGCAACACCATAGATATACGTATACAGTTTAAATTTCAACTCGATAACTTTACGCGTTCCCGAGATAAAGAGTCTTGACATACACACAGACGGACAGACGGACAGATGGACAACGAAGTGATCCAATAAGGGTTCCGTTTTTTCCGCTTGAGGTACGGAACCCTAAAAACTAACATCTCTTGTTTATAAAAAGAAAACTTTGAAACGGTTAAAAATAAACAAACACGTTTATAAATACAGTGCTCAAGACAGAAGTAAAAACCGAAACCCAAATTGCCACGTAATTGCTCGCTACTGATATTTTCAAACCTTAAAGTCCCGAATTAAACTGCGTGTTATTTCGTGACAAGGCGTAATTATCATCGCAGCCTCCGGAAAAGAATATATTTCGATTGGCAGTACTTAATTACAGTATTATACCCAAGGGAAGTACGAGTGTAACTTTGCCCTCGAGGCTTAATAAAATTATTCTTTTTCTCATGCTTTAAAGTAAGGAAATTATTTATGACGTGTAAGTATTTATAATTAAAATAATTTAAACGATGTGGAACTTAACAACTTGTGGTTTGTGCCTTGAGAAAAAATAGATGTAGACTTCTAAAGTACTTCACTCTGCCAATAGCGTTACACAAAAACAAACACAATAGATAGATGTGCAATAACAACCACATTTAAAGAGTTTCCGTCGTCGTTGCTGCCACTGCTGGATATAGACCTCCCCATAGAGATATAAGAATAAGAATAATTTTATTTTGTGACCATGATGTTGTTCCTTAAGCTAATTTTACTTAAATAAATTTAAATTATTTATTACTTAAGATATTTAAATACATGCATTAATTAAAATGTATTATTAATTAAATGAATTAAAATTAAATCGAATTAGGTACATATTTTAGGGTTCATTATAAAAGTTTTTATATTTAAATTTAAGCACAAACATTGTTTACTTATTCGTATTTAGCTAGTTGTGAAGCACTAGCTTCCACGGTATGATTCCCTGTGTTTGTGGAAGCTAGTTCTCTTCAGGTATGATTTGAAACAGGGGGTTAGAAGGAGTGTGATTGCTAGTGAGTATGTGCAAGAGTTATATGATCACAACAATAATTATTATTTAATAATTCGTGTCAACGTTTTTAGTAATGACATTGGTTAAATTAATTTAAAGGAATAGGTACTAGTATGTAGGGCGAAGCATTTCTTCGGTGCTCATATCCAATAAGATCTTTTGGAAGCGGCTTGCATCCAGCACAACCGTATCTAAAATATCGTAGTCCGATCTAAGTTGCTATTGTATTGTACGAGTACATGACTTCAAACATGTGTTCAAACGCGATCTATTTTAAATTATTGATTGAAGTGTAAATTTGTAGTCGAAGATGTATAACAATAATTATTATAAATCTTCGACTACAACGTCGCTTACCATCAGGCGAGTTGGTAGTCAATCGAGGACTTATTCGCGAAGAAAAAAAAACAAAATAAATTACGTTTGTTCCCTACAATTTTTTATTAATTTAAATGTATGTTTTTAAGTGCCATAAAATAATCACAGATTAATTGAAGCATTTGCCCCATTTTAAACTGACCTATCTGCCTAAGAATTTTAATTCTAAACCGTTCCTTTAACCGATTGATTGCCGGTTAACCGAGGGTTTAATTGGCTACTCGCAACAAAAGGGTTAATTTCTACCAAATCACGTTTCAACCCTTCATTGACGTGTTAATTTTGTGATAAATAACTATGCAGGGGTTCAGGGCCTTTGTTAGCGTAAACTGATTTATAAGGCATCAATTTTATTGTTGTTAAAGAAAATAGGGGTTGCTTGAGAGATTTTTATCTCATCTTTCGGTAATTTTATCTTGGTGTAGTGGCTTAAGGAATAAACAATGCTATTTTTTAGCCCTCTAACAATGTCTTGTTATTTGATGTGGCTATGTAGTTTGATTTATTGCAGTCAGCCCAATTAGATAATTTCTTACCGTTTTTGGAACTAAGGATTTTGATTTCATCTATACAGGGTTATTTTTAATCAATTAGCATCCTTTTATGGGCTTGTTCTGTACATCAAAACTAACAACTTTTGTTCTACGACTTTTGTCAAAACTCAAATAAAATATTGGTCCATAGAAAAATATCGTTCGTCCGTGACAAAATGTATTTAAGTGTTAAAGATTATTTTATTTAATTATTTATTATGTTGGCTACACTTTCCGGTGTAGTGTATAGCAAACTAACCCAAAATGTAGGGACGCTTATTTTTCGTAAGTTTAACTAACTGGAACTTAGGTTCACTTTTCAAGTTTGGATTAGAACAACGTACTCTTTGATAAGACTCTTCCTAATTTGGCGGTAGGTTAAAAAGTCACGTATTTCAAACACGACTCGTGAGAACAATTAGGCTTAGATTCCACAAAACCGGAGCAGAGCAGGGTAGTAAGAGCAATAGAATCCCCGGTTTTCCGAATATGTACTATAATGGTCCATTGTCTTATCGAGTAACGAAACAGAATCTTCAGTGGGGTGGATTTTAGTTTTTTTTCCTCGCTAAGCAAATATTGTATTTCTGTAATAGGATTTCGGACTACAAATATATACTAAAATATAAAATCTTTATTTCAGACAGTACTTAGTCCATATTACAGCAGTAATTTATACTAGATATTATTGTCTTAAGATACCTAGTAAAACATTATTCCAATATCCCTGTATAGGGCATTCCGGCTTACTAATAATTATGTGTAGGATACTGTTACTGCTGCCACGCATTCTTGGCAGCAGGGAGTATACTTTTTTCCTCATGATAGCATGAAAACCATCGGTTCGAGCTTGTGTGAACATTCCTGATGCGCTACAATAATGTGGCAGCCCCAACAGTATCCTAAAACCATTATTGTACTGTACTCTAAGGGAATTTAATGCTTTTTTGGTGTACGATACCCACAGGCTACTCGAATAAAAAGACTGGCAGAAGGCCTTAAACAAAGTTATTTTAACGTCATTTGTACATCGATCGACAAAGCTCTGCTTGATTTGACATAATCTATTAGTCGATCGTAAGATTACTTACAAGATTGGCTTTTTCTCTTTCAATAAAAATGGTTATATGTAAAATCGGTTTACGGAAGATATTTTTACGTGATAACGTCGCGTCACAAGCCGAACGCTTAGGCCGATCGTGCCTCTTTATCGCTTGTTTCGCGGTCTCGCTTCACGCTCGGCTCAGGCGGAACGTGACAATGAGTCATGCGTTTTCGTGCGTGCAGATGGCGTTCATCGATTTATAAGACGTTATACCTACATTAAAAAGTGACACGTGAACCGTTTTTGAAACCGTCTTTGCACGTGAGTCACTGATTGTTTTTCTGATCTCTGGTACCCTTTATTTTCTGTTTTGGTGGGGTCTGAGCCTTTTGATTCTAGAGAAGGGATGGAAGCAAAAAGGCGGCGCCTTCTGAGACGCGCGTCGTTACTGTAATGATAATGACGCAGGCTCGAGTAATTGGAGGATTGGATTGAAGTGGAAATGCTAGGAACTAGAAAAAAGACGGATAGTTTGTTTGATGTAATCGTCAGTATAGTGCAGTGCAATACTTTGTAACTGCTATTAGATAAAAGCTTATAGACAGATATAGCCCGTTTTGTTTTTACATCTTGATACTATACCTTGTAAAATAAAGCTTAATACGCGAGACATTGACATACGTACGCGTAATGACTCACGCACATCAAGTAGGTACCATATTTTGTATAATCAAAATGTTCGGTTCACACTGTTGTACTTCATGCTCGTGCATCTCGACCATGAAGTACAGCATTTTGTACCGAACATTTTGACTATATGAAATATGGTACTTGATGTGCGTGAGTCATTACGCGTACGTATGTCAATGTCTCGCGTATCAAGCTATAGTTTACAAGGTATAGTTTACACTAGCTATAAGTAGGTACATATTATGAGTAGTAACATACATCCGTTTGACAATAACATATATATCAAGTGAATATCATAAATTTTACTTGTGTTTCTGACATACGAACATTTTGATAGTGTTAGATTTTATCTCCCAGTCGCATAGACTCTGTGCATAGACTGGTGTCGATCAGTCATTCTTTTTTTTTGTAGTGTATAATCATTTAGTTCTACATGGGCTACATGGCTATTTATGAAAAGAGAGTAGGTAAGTAGTATTTTCTAACTGAATACACCCAGATTAATTTAATTGAAAAATCCGTGATACATGTATCGTTTCTATCCATTATTTATTTTCAAAACAAAGAACCATCGTAACCATCGTTCTAAATAATTACTAACTACTTACACAATTTCTGCAGTCATTACACGGGTAATAGCATTCGTCGAAGCTATTTACGATGTGAAATACAAATGTGTATTTAGGAAAATAAATTTAGCTTGAAAATAAAAATGAAAACAACATCTCCAAGTCTGATGAAACACTAATGTAGAAGACCCGTCTGAAAAAGCTCTGCAATCATAATACTTTCATAATCAATAATTACCAGGTTTATTATTGAATATTATTAGCAGAGAGTAAAAATTTATACACTTACACGGAGTGATTTTTTGTTCTTCTTCATAATATCCCGAGAACTTTCTTTTGACAGGTAGGTATAATCCAAACCAAGGTTATGAGGATTAAAATAACGAAGGAACTTGAAGGAACGAGACAAAGTAGGTACAGATCGAATCAAACTACTTGGCAGCTGTGAACACGAGGCTAGTCGATGCACAGTAACAATCCTACTTATATAATATTATAAACGCTAAAGTATGTGAGGATGGATGGATTTCACGCAAAAACTACTGAACGGATTGAGATGAAACACATAGGCTATAAATTATAACGATATTGCTTCAAAAATCAAAATTTCATGCGGGCGAAGCCGCGGGTAAAAACTAGTATAATTCATAATGGTGTCACCACACTCTATACGAGGCGACAAGAGCACAGCGAAGCTTCTGTGGCTAATTTCACATCGCCGACTTGTATACTTGTTTACTATGTGAAGATAGCTACAGCTCCGGTGCTCGTTTCGCCTTGTGGAGAGTATGGCGGCACGATAATATATTAGCGGCAGGGTGCAAGAGAGAAGATGTGCGCAGCTTGGAGCTAAGTGCCTTTGCGTTTCGCTTGGCTCGTCTTGGTGGAGTACTGCCGCGCGTCCAGATACGCGCACTGAATAAAAATTCACTCTGTATGTTTTTACAGACTTATCTCATATAAAAACAATTTTAAGAGCAAATAAGCAGTGCTCATCGCTTTCTAACCTGCAGACAGACTCCATAAAACGAGAGACGTAAAAAATCGGCGCCTGGAGCCTGGAGCCATGCGCAGAGACATTAATTACGAGCTTAGTTCTTACTTTCAATTAAAAAAACTGGACAAGTGCGGGCCTGACTCGCACTTGTCCAGTTTTTTTTCGAGGGTTCCGTACAAACACATTGTTAAATTAATTAAAAACCTGTTTTAGCATGTGCTAATGAAGTTCTTTTTGATACCTTACATGATACGATTTACTCACTTTGAATTTTGAACCTATATTTTGTGAATTTTGAGGCCCTATTTTTAGTGATTTAAATAAAAATGTACAGTTTTCAGATTTATTCCTATATGTGTACTCTAAGACAATGCTTCTTGCCAAATTTCATAGTTCTATGTCAACGGGAAGTACCCTGCAGATTTTGATTTTTATGAGTGTCGAAATATGCGGTTTTTTACGACATAAACGGCTCTAACTTTTTTAAACCATAACTGAGAATATTTTCTTTTACACAACTGCAAGAGACCATAGATATACGTATACAGTTTAATTTTCAACTCGAAATCTTTACGCGTTCCCGAGATAAAGAGTCTTGACATACACACAAACGGACAGACGGACAACAAAGTGATCCTATAAGGGTTCCGTTTTTTCCGTTTGAGGTACGGAACCCTAAAAATCGATGTTACTTACTTAGTTGCTGCGAGTTAGTGGTCTGATAGTGAAAAAGTGTAAATGAAAAAATATTATGATAAACATTTATATTGATAATTTCGGTTTAATATTATATGCATGTTATCTGTGATGGCAAAAAAAGCTCGTTATTATAATGCTCGTGAAATGTTGGTTATTCCGGGCTAGGATGCACACCGCGAAATATTATGTTCGGCGTGTCAGAACGAGACAGAGTTATGTAGAAGTACATATCTGTCACTTTTTCACGCGTTGTAAAGAGTTCTTTTCGTGGCTTTTCGTGGTCGCATGCCAATCCAGCTGGTCTGTACCTCAGCAAATGACTTTTAATAATATGTTAATGTTTATCGTGAGATTTCAAATCAACGTCTGTCGTTGCCTGAAAAAATTGTTCTTATGACAACTTTATTCATAAGATTTTTTTCATTAAATAAATTAAATATTCGCATTTATTTGCGATTTCACGTTGTGCCGATAAAAACATACTCTTACAGTCAAAATAAGATTGTTTCCTTTATTGAAAATCTAATTTTTTAGGGTTCCGTACCTCAATATGAAAAAATGGAACCCTTATAAGATCACTTTGTTGTCCGTCTGTACGTCTGTCCGTCTATCCGTCTGTGTGTATGTCAAGACTCTTTATCTCGAGAACGCGTAAAGATATCGAATTGAAATTTAAACTGTATACTACGTATAAGTAAGTATATCTTTGGTTTCTTGAAGTTGTGTAAAAGAAAAACTTGTCAGTAATCGTTTAAAAAAGTTAGAGCCATTTATGTCGTAAAAAACAGCGTATTTTGACACTCACAAAAATCAAAACCTACAGGGTACTTCCCGTTGATATAAAACTAATGGCAAAAAGCATTGTCTCAGAGGACACATATAGGAATAAATCTGAAAACTGTACATTTTTATCTAAATCACAAAAATTAGGGCCTCAAAATTCACAAAATAGGTAAAGTGAGTAAATCGTATCATGTAAGGTATCATATAAAAGAACTTCATTAGCACATGCTAAAACAGATTTTGAATTATTTTAATAATGTGTAATTTTCTATGTATGACAAGAAACGTGAAAAAAAAACTTTTTTGTCCTCAACATTCACAAAATATGGGTTCAAAATTCAAAGTGAGTAAATCGTATCATGTAAGGTATCATATAAAAAAACTTCATTAGCACATGCTAAAACAGATTTTGAATTATTTTAATAATGTGTAATTTTCTATGTATGACAAGAAACGTGAAAAAAAAACTTTTTTGTCCTCAACATTCACAAAATATGGGTTCAAAATTCAAAGTGAGTAAATCGTATCATGTAAGGTATCATATAAAAGAAATTCATTAGCACATGCTAAAACAGGTGTTTCATATTTTAATAATGTGTAATTTTCGATGTGAAACAAATGTGAAAAAAAAAACTTTTTTATCGATAGTTATAGTATAGAGATTTTAACAACTTACTTCCCAATTTTGTAAAATAATTTTCTGGATTTGTACGGAATCCTCGGTGTGCGAGCCTGACTTACACTTGTCCGGTTTTTTTTAAACGGTATCTAGTATCTACTAATTAAGAAAACAGGTGACTAATCGATACCTGAAAATCATAGCATACAATACTAAAATTACAAAAGCTCTTCTAGCAAAAGCAAAACAGTAGCTGTACTCTGTATTTAAGTACAAATTGGTCGGTATTAAAGTGAACTAATTGCGTGTGAGTCATTACTCTCGTGTTTGTGTGTGTACGGTATAGACATAATGACTGGCTCGCGACAACCATTACCACAATATTGCGCTGCGCACACGCACCCACCACAAGTGAAAAGAGATAAGAGTTTTTACATTTTTGGAGGTATCTAAGATAGATAGATGAACACTTTATTGTTAACACTGAAATACAATTCAGAAAAAATACACAGAAAGGAAAAAAAACAAGCGACATAAAATAGTGCAATAAAGGGCGGCCTTAATCTCTTCCAGGCAACCCTTTCTTCTGGAGAGGAATTAATAAAAAAAAATAGAAAATACGGAGTGCTACTCACTCAAAAGAGAGTAGACAAAAAAAAACTTATTACAAATAATAATACTTACATAGCGAGCTAAAATTCGAATACGTTTAGTACCTACATCCAAGTCCTAGTATCTAACGACAAGACGGAAATCTATTTTATTTGGTGTTTTACTATTTTTATTTATATACATACATAGTTATAGTAAATAATAAAACAACTGTTTTAATTATTGCGTGTGAGTCATTATCCTCTTGTTTGTGTGTGTACTGTGTAGACTGTAGACATAATGACTGGCTCGCCAGAATATTGCGGTGGGCACACGCACTGATAGCAAGTGATATGAGATAAGAGAATTATTTATATTATGGCAATACATGGATAAAATAACCTATTATACATTTTTGCATTTTGTTCCTCATATTTATACATAATTATTTATATGTGAGTCATTGCACTTTGTGTGCTGTTACGGTAATGGCTGGCGCGTTACGACAATGCAAATACAAAATATGTATGGAAGTCCTAAAATCAAAATCTATTTGTCATTTTATTTTTCAAAACCCTAGAAGTACATATATGTAGCTAAGCAATTATATACAGGGTTATTTCTAATCAATTAGCATCCTTCTAGGGGCTTATTATGTACCTCAAAAGTAACAACTTTTGTTCTACGACTTTCGTCAAAACTCAAAAAAATTCTGCTGTTCCATACATTTTGTCGCGGGTGAACTATAATTTTCTATGCAACAACACAATTTTTTTTACGAGTTTTGACGAAAGTCGTAGAACAAAAGTTGTTAGTTTTGATGTCCAAAATAAGCCCCTAGAAGGATGCTAATTGATTAGAAATAACCCTGTATATACAAAAAACTTTAACTGCCTTGCTACAAAAACTTAAACACACTTTTAATAATGTTTAACCGCCAATTTGTACTGCTAAACATTGTTAAAAGTGTGCCTGAAACTTTTGTGGTAAGGCGGTACATTTTTTTATAAAAAAAAATACACAGAAGTAATCTTAAACGCTATAAACAGTTTCTTGGACCATACACCATGGAACACCAACGAATTGCTCGAATTAGCCGTCTGATGCACTTTACTATTTATTTATTGGAGGTTCAATTGCTTGTCGCCATTAATGGACGAGTTAGTGGCTCGCTTTCCTTGTTAATTGTTGTACTAGATAATTGGAGCACTTTAGAGGATAGAACTTTCACGTAGATTGTAATATTAATGATAAAAATATCAAGATTCGAGTATCGGAGTACACATGTTTAACTTTAAGGAAAGTTTTGATGATATTATTTTCAAGCAACTTTAATAACCACTGAAGAATAGAACTAACACAAAAAAAAATTAGGTCAATCAGGTCATGACATATTTTAACCCAATAAAAAATATCAAAAGAGTATTACATAATATGTTTAACTTTTAAAAACATTTTATGTCACTATTTTTTTCGATCAATTTTATTATCCACAAATAAAACAGCTACTACAGCTAAAACCAAAAAACATAACAAAACTTAACTCTTCCAGATGTGCTAAAGTTTGGCGTATATTTTGTGCGTCTTTTTGTGTCAACGTAGCTCCCAAGTTATTGGCTAGTTTTAATACAAATACTTATCTAATCAAACTAAGGGGAAAGTATCGTCGCCTAATTGTGAAGAGTGCGACAAACCGGAAGATGTGTACCATGTACTCTTTGAGGATTACATGAGGATTTACAGACTGGTGGACACCTTCTTCCAGTCTCTAAATCAGGCCAACTCCATGAGAATGCTTCGCTGGCTAATTATATTTTTATTTTATTTTTTATTTATTTACTTATTGCACAATGACAGTTATAACACAAGTTCTTACAAACTAGAGTCTTAACTTAGTGACATTGACCCCGTAAGGGCGTCGCAATTTAAGGAGGAACATTAGCTCTACTCGATATATTAATAATAAACAATCTATCAAATATTTAGTTTCCTGACAATGCTAGGCTGTGTGGACATAAAATATAAAAAATATATTATACACTGTAAAATATTCTATTATTCATATATCTTAATGTATGTGTATAATATGTAATAAGTTTGTATTTATAAGGGTACGATGGGGCTGGCATGGACTTTCCGTCCAAAAGCTCCCAATAAAAAAGAAAAAAATCTAATAATTCATTGATTGCAATTTAAAAAAATCTCCGTCTAACCACAAAAGTTTTACGCAAGTTTTAAGCAATGTTTAGCAGTACAAATTGTGCCGTTAAACAGAGTTTAAGGCGTAGTTAAATCTTTTGTGGTAAGTGTTTAAGATTCTTATCTGTTTGTTTTAAAGCAGCTTGTTGTGCGATTCACGTTAGGTGTTAGATCTTCAAAAAATAGAGAAGATATCAATTACGATCGAAAAATATCTAATTAAAGCTATTTTTAAAAGGTTATAGTGCTTAACGTCCACCTTGCTACACTGTATCACAATAAATTAAACACAAAAGTCTATAAAATGTATAATTTATTACAACCAACTTTATGACACAATAAAACATTCCTTACAACTAATCAGGTACAGCCTCCATAAACACAAAAATATTAATCTTTAATTACAATAAAAATACGTCTTCATAATTCATCCCTAATCTGAATTATAAATCTTGTGCTTTTTCTTTTTAAAAATATGTAATCCTTTAGAAATAATTACAATTTTATTACGGGGAGTTCAAAACAGAGCGCAGCTAATTCTTAATTAAAACTTCAAAGTAACAACCATCCTTTTACCGAAGGTTGTTATTAAGTTGATATTCTACTCCCAGAAAAAAACTCAAGGATATTAACGCATTGCTCCTTGTTTCATCATTTGGGAAGTATTCAAAATAAACCATGAGTGATGAGATGATGTTCCTTTAGAGTGAGAACGATTAGAGAGCATTGTAAACGCTTGTACTGAATTTATTCAATTATGTTTTATGTACCTATTATTAAATAAGCAAGCAAACACTAACGGTCTCCACATACCGACATAGCTCAGCGGATTGGTAAGTTGAAATGGCAATGGGTGGGGCACATAGCGCGGAGGACTGATGACCGATGGGGTCGAAAAGTTCTCGAGTGGAGACCACGTACCGGCAAGCGCAGCGTAGGACGTGCCACAAGGTGGACGGATGACCTCATTAAGACCGCAGAATCACACTGGATGCAAGCCGCTACCAACCGGTCTTATTGGAGATCTATAGGGGAGGCCTATGTATAGCAGTGGGTGTCCTATGGCTGATGGATGAATGACGGTCTCCAAAAATATGTTGATTGCTAAAAGACACTGAAAAGTTTTCTTGAAGCAATCTAAGACATAATTATCTCGTAATTTAGCTAGAGACATTCTTCTAAACATAGATAGGTAACTTAGTTGTCGATAATAATCGCTGCTACGATTTATAATTTTAAATAAAAAGTTATTAACTCTTAATATACTACTTCCTACCTAATTTTATAAACGTGAAAGTTTGTGAGGATGGATGGATGGATGGATGGATGGATGTATGGATGTTTGTTACTCTTTCACGCAAAAACTACTGAACAGATTGACATGAAACTTTGCAATAATATAGCTTATATATCAGAATAACACATAGGTTATAAATTATAATGATATAAGTATTGCATATGCGGGCGAAGCCGCGGGTAAAAACTAGTCTTTAATAATATCACAAAAAAAAACAAATATTTTTCCAAAATTCACAAAATCATCTTAAAAACATTTGACTAATAATTTTAAAACCCCTAAATTAAAGTAACGAACAAAACGCTCGATGTGTGACCAAACCTGTAACGAGGAGGTCCTAAAAGGAAGACTTATTATCACTTCTCCCACCCTTCTCCCGATAAAAATCATGTTCTCATTAAAAGTAACTTTTTGACTCCTTAACGATTACAAAATTTTTTTATGAAATCCTGTGCTCCCAGGAAGCTATAATATATCAAAAATAAGTTGTTAGATACTATAAGATCCTTCTTTATTATACAGCTAATTATAGAGACTGGGACGACATTAAAATGAGAGGATCACGGGAACGATAGCGCTTTAAATTAATTTCTTTGAATGTAAGAGTATGAGATTTATAAAAATACGCTAACTAGGGCAGCAAATATATTTTTGTAGCGGTCGAAAATCGAAGATTCGGTGTGGGCAATACATATACCACTCCATTCCTGCTAAACAGAAAAAAAAGCGATGTCTCGTATAAAAAGTGTAAAATTAAACACATTTAAAAGAGAAGCACTCAGTTATTGTCACGCATATTTAGAAATATTGATATGCAAAATTTCAAATCACGCTATGAAAAAATTGAGAACTGAAGATTTCAGGCACCAAAAAGCATGAACCACGCTGTATGAAATTTTCATGTACAATACAAAAACCACGAGTTAAAAACTTGAACCGTACTTAGCAATCAAACTCAATCAAACCCATTCCTCTGATCAATTAGTAGCAGATTAAAAATTAGATTATATCACATACTCAAATCATCCATATTACACACATGATGACAAAATATGACTTGACACTTTTTCACGTACCTACAAAATTTAAAGACGACAATCCGATTATAAATAATATTCGCCGAAGCAAACCTTGTCGGCCCCACACATTTCATAGTTTACCTAATCACGATGCAAAATCGACCATTTTTATCCAATTCAAATTTAGTTTACCTGCGATTTAGATAATTGTTCAGAAACCCCTGAAATGCTCCACCCCATATTCCTATTAGCAACAAAATTAAGAAGCTTTACATTTCTGAGCCACATTTCATATTAGGCTCTATTCTAAATATTTTAAGAGATATATTTCAAAGATTTTAATTCTCAGTTGCAAAGCTAATGTGGTGTAGAATATAATAAAGTGGGGTGACGCAACAAGTGTACAAGCTAACAAAAGCAGCGATTAGGGGAGATTTATAATAATAATTCTTTTATTTTCCACCCTCGCGTTTTGTTCAAGTAATCTTGTAACTGAAATTCCCACACTATTTACAATAGAGGGTAGAAGAGATTTTTTTAGCTGCACCTGTAGCGCTCATGTATTCATATTGAGCAAAATAAATAGTTACCAAAATAAATATTAGTAAAATGGATGAAAGTAGAAGTAAATACTTTGGCCAAATAGACAAAACGACTGAGTCCAGTTTTCTAGTTAGAAAAGTAATAGAGATTTCAATTTCTAAACAAAATTGTTATCTACTGGACATAACTAGGCAACCAATCATCGGATCGTAAAAAGTGAGTTGATTTAGTAGACATTACAATACCTGAAATTCTTATAATTCGTAGAAGAACCAAAGTTACCGATAGAGCCCAACGGATTGGCAAGTTGAGATGGAAATGGGCAGGGCACATAGTGCGGAGGACTTATGACCGATGGGGTCGAAAAGTTCTCGAGTGGATCCATTCACAAGGTAGACGGATGACCTCATTAAGACCGCAGGATCGCGCTGGATGCAAGCCGCTTCCAACCGATCTTATTGGAGAACCATAGGGGAGATCTATGTCCAACAGTGGACTACTTATGGCTGATGGATGGATGGATGGATTGTATTACGGCTTAAATAGGTGTCGCAAAAAAAAAAATCTAGTTCCACTGCTCCAAATATATCGGAAAATGAATATATCGTAGTTAACTAATTGATTTCAATTTTAGCATTAGTAGCACTCGTCGGGATAGTTGGTTGGTTTGAATGGGTATTTCTTAACGATCACCGAGGTTAAGCAACGTTTGACACAGTAAGTTTACGAATGGGTGACCGCAGGTAGCATTTACAACCAGACTCTGCCGTGGCTTCAAAGGTCTTCAAGCGGCTTTATAACTCTAACACCAGGGCTAGCCATCCTGGCTTTACACAGATTAAGGAACAAAGTTCAGAGAACCTTGTTCTCAAATCTATGAGCCTATACAAACTTGCTTACTAGAAAGTTTTCTCTGCTAATTAAATACAAAAACCTACAGTGCGACAAGAGAAAACAAATGACCACCGACGGGTTATTGGCATATTGTTTTCATGATGTCACTACTTTCCTATTCCCAGTCCGCAAAATGACACAAAACAAGAAAATTGCAGGAAAATTAGCAAAATCTGACAGCCTCAGGTAGTGGTTCCAGCAAAAGTGACTTTTTAGTTCCTGGATGGGTAATTAATTTCTTGTCCTTTATTTCGCACTGTAACGTTCTTACACTATACATTATTCACTCCCTTCTCCACAACATGAAAAGTAACCACGAGTTGAAAAATAAGGGTGATGATTCTAAAAGTCAAACCGACCTCTGATCTCAACCATAATAAAGGCACAAGCGCCTTCATACAAAATAGACCACGATTATTATTCACCCTAGAGACCCTATTCTTTAAAAAATCCGCCTCAAACGTTATAAAGGCAAATTTATCTATCCCACACACTTGTCACGCCATGGGGGCATTTTATCTTCGTTCAAAAGCTTAAATATGACGCAAAGTGTCTTCTCTTATCATCTATTCTTTGGAAGGTCTTTTGTTCGCGGTTTTTGCATCTTCAGGACGTGGGAACTGGACGTTTTACAATCCTGAAAAAAAAGAGGATTGATGAAAAAAAAGAATAAGATTCAAAAACCTGACCTGTTTGACTTATAAAAATACATAATACTTGTATCTAGAAGTTTGGTGTACATGTTTTTCGTCATATTATGACATTTGAAGAAATATTTAAGGCCCAAGATAGCACTCAATGAAAACTACTAATTATCGTTCCTACTAAAAAGCTACAAAGGAGTATTTTGTCCAATAGTGGACGCCTATAGTCATACCTATAGTTATAATAATTCTAAGGAACACTAAATGACCGATTGGACCTACATTAAAATTTGTTGTCTATACAAATGGTATTACTAAATTCAAGGAGTCATTTCAACAAATTATTACCCCTAAACAAAATTACAACATTAATCATAGCACCTAAATCATCCAAAGCATTCCTTTGTACCAATTATCTTAAAATCAAAATTCAACCCCTAACAATACCTCCTAATAATCCCAAAATGGCTCTAATAGACATTTAATTATAGACCCGAGGCGAGTTCCACTGACCCCTTTTACACTTGTTTACATCTCCATCCCCACCCGCGAGCGCTGAGCCATCAAAGTATGTGTAATTCCAATACCCCATACGATTTATTATAACAAAACAGAACGGGAACGCTCGCTTGCCATCTGTCGTCGTTCCGAATCTCGAATTGCCGAAAAAAACTCAATGTGCGCGCAACCCTGGGAACCTAGGCACGAGGAGCGTTCCCACGTACAACCCCTCAATTTTCAATAACCAAATTAGCCTTTGCGTTACCCTATTTCGGATATGAGGGAGTCGTGAATCTATTCATATGGATAAAAAATATCGTGTGTCCCGCTCGCGTCGCGGGGCGATGCGTATTTTCATCCCCTTCGAATGCACGTGTTCAAAGATCGTATATTTGTGTCGAGTGCGTGTGTGTGTGCGAGAGCTCGGATCGCGACACCTGCCGGCGCGCGCGCACCCCATTGGCTGAGCACTATCACTGCTACACTGATTTCTTTTAACTTAATTTTTTTGTGATACTCTCTTCGGACATGTAAGAAAAAACCCTACATGTTTGGACCGGTACGAGTTGGAGATTTTGTGTGTAGGTGGCATTGAATTTTTTTTTTGTGTTTTTTGTAAACATGGTAATGAATTTTGGTTATTTGGATTTGAGATAGGGTCAAGTTAGTTCCTTGAAACGTTTATGTTATCCCGCCTACACAAGGTACATATCTAATACCAAAACAGATATGATAAAAAAACCACCTAAAACTAATCATAACTAATAAATCAAGCGATCAAATTCCCTTACACGACTTGTATTGACCAAATTGAGCGCATCGACACGTGACCCCGCGTGAAGGTCGCACCGCAACGTGGGGTAACTTTCTGACCCCAATGCAAAGTTAAAAGGGGTCATAACAATCGCATTGTTAAGGGTCACTTTACTAGGGTAATGAATGAACAGAAGGGCTAATGTTTGGCCACCGAGAGGCGTGTGGACGGCACGTGGGCTCAGTTCTCATCAACCCTTCAAACACTTGTTATATTTTTATTGTTAACCTATATTTTGATGGGGTTGGTTCAATTAGGGTGCAGATAAAGTCATACTGTCAGCGGATGAATATTTGTTACACTTTAAAAGATTTCTGAAAGGATAATGATAAGGTAGGTAGATTTATTTGCAATTTTATATCATACCTACTAAAAATTTAGGGCATCATACGAGATCAGATTTATGTTATATAGGGAAAAATATATAAATTCAAAAAATTGCCACAAACATATCTACTACAAATATTCCTAAACTCCAACTTGATCTATTTGAAATTAATCAGATAAAGTAATATCCGTAACTCACGAGCTGGCAAACATTAATATAAGTTAACTCGAAATTTTATCGATGATAGCAATTAGATACAAGTGCACCATCAACAATCAAATCCCTCAACTAAAATATGAACCTGTACACATTAAACTTATTGGGGTATCGAACAAACCACTCAAACGCACACATACGGAGGGAGCCTTTTCACGCACACGGGGCTATTGTGCCGGGGGCGGCTCCGCCGGTATTTAAGGCCAGCCGGTCCAAGCAGCCCCACATTCCCGCCTGTGATCTCACTAGCGACACACGCTCTCTACTCTCTCAAACTTTCAACATGTCTTACTACGCCAACGACGAATACATAGTCGCGACAAACAACTCGATCAACGAAAACAAATACAACACGGAAAAGATGAAGAACAGCGGCTTCAAGGCTCTTCTGAAGCCACTGATGAAGATGATCAAGAAAACAACAAAACGTGTTCCCGCCAAAACGTGCGACACGCGGTACGAAGACGAACAAAACGCAAGCAACGAGCAACTCGAGCGCAAGATTGTTGAAGACTCGTGCCGCTCCGGGGCTGCCTTCCTCGTATACAATGATGACGACACGTGTGACATAGTACCAGTGACGCCTGAGAACTTCTACGTACCTGTTCATTTCGCGAGGACGGAAGCAGGAACTTTCTTCTGGACCGCTGTCTCCAAACAAGACGCCGACTTCGCCACAGCCCACTGCTACACCGAGTGCCAGACCGCGGAGCAGCAATACCCCATCTTCCAAGACCGCTGGGTGCAAGCCTGAATCTGAAACTCGACAACGATCAGTGTCTTCCGTGAAACCAGTGCTCGCTCCGTTGGTTTCTGCAACCGTCTGTGATGTTAGCTTTAGTTAAATTAAACTAGGTATTCCCGAGGTGCCATATAGGGATAGGTTAGGTGTAATCGCTCAATACTCGTGATAACTCCTCGAAAGCTTTAATTTTGCATTTTGTGATATTTTGTATTGTATAAATTAAATGTAGGTGAGTTTTGAATTGTGATCTGGCTCAAGCTTTAATTGTTAAGTATAATTTATTTGAAAAGAAAAGTTGAAAATAAAACATGACTTGAAAATGACTTGCAAACTTTCCTTTACCCCAAACCAAACAACGCTACTTAAATAAGTAATTATATATATACATACAATTAAAGAACAAATAGTTAAGTAATAGTTAAGAAATGAACAGTAGCTCAACCATTGATAGCACGTTCAAGGATTTAAATCAGAAGGCTCGATTTGTTCGGCTCAAAAAGTGGTCTGACGAGATTGGGCATGGCGCGGGCGACGGCGCGAGCCGCCATACCTGTACCCATGTAGCCAGACCAGCCTGAGCTGGTATTACGAGGCTGTATTATGGAGCTGGCCATATACAGCCCGCGCCGGCGCACGTGCACGGCCCGAGGCAAGCGCCCGCGCCGCTACCGGACTTTTAATGGCCTTTTTAACCAGCTCTTTCTCTTGTTTTAGTATTATTTATGTTGTACAATTAGTATTAACTAATAGCGTAATAAAATGTAGTAGTGCAATGATAGAGTACTTTTTGACTTGTTGAGTTGTATTTGATTTCGAAACTTAACTTTGATTAAATGTTTATATAAAATGGTATTTTTAACCATCTTTCCCTCTCTATCTTGTTTTAGTATTATTTATGTTGTACAATTAGGCATGGTAATAGCGTTATAAAAAAGTAGTGTAATGATAGATTACTTTTTACATTTGTGGGGTTGTAGGTAAATAAAATAAATAAATAAATTATTTATTTCAAATTTCAAAAACATTTCAGTAATAAAGAACATGTCTATTACTTAATTAGCTAGAATAAGATAAAATTAATTTATATATCTGTTGCCGAACTAGGCCAAAGGTACCCGTAATTGATTTGTAATGTGGGTACTAATTATGAAACTTTCATGAAATCTGTACAATGTACATAAATGGTATTTTTTAACCATCTCTAGTATTTTGTTTTACTTGTTATTATATAATTATGTTGCATGTTTTATTAGGTATGGTAATAACTACTAGCGTAATAAAATTAGTACCGCAATGATAGAGTACTTTAGAGTTGTATTTGATTTATGATGGGAACAAATTTAAAACCTAATTTGTTCTAGTGTGAATAAATTGTACTGTAATCGAATGAATATCTCTACTTTGTTACATTATCAGTTTCTACATGTCAGAAGAATATAACTTTGAATAAACTCGTAAATAGATACTATTTGGAATTATTAGAATTTAATTTAGAAGAAAAAAATGGTTTTTGAGGATAATTTTAGAGGATACAACTTAGTTATTATGTATTTAGATAGGTTTCTGGCATCGCCTTGGATTTTTACTTTCCATATTGCTGGTTTCTGGAATTGTGAGATACATATCTTACATAGTCTTAGTCTGAGACAATTTAGTTGCAAATTTTGGCAATATCGTATAAAGTTTTCCATAAACATAAATTGTTTATAGGCAAAAGTTGAGAAAATATTTTTTTTTCGTTTATTATACGCTGGTTTCGAACCATAACTTAATTCATCATTGTTTTATTTGCAAATAAGTTATCGTTCAATCATTCTAGATAATCAGTACTAAAAATATATTTTTGACAAAATAATGTCGTATTTAATTTAGTCAAAAATTAATCAACCTATAAAAAACTCTCTTATTAAAAATAAAAATGGTTATCATTATTTGAAAATAACTCTGTTAAAACGCGAAAATGATCAGACTAATTTTATCTGTAAGGACTTCGAAGGGACCTGTCTGTGCCGAGTGTCGGGGCCCACCGTTAATTTAACAGTATAGGTACTCGTAGGTACCTACAGAATTGCTTGATGATGCATGAATGCATTGCATTGCATGAACGTAGAAAAAACTATGTTGTTGTTTTTTCTACGTTCATCTCATCGACTTAGTATTTTTGGTGATTGCTATAAATTAATTTTTGGATTAAAAAGTAAGTTCGTATAGGGCCCTGGTGACAGAGTTTTAAGGCCGCCTGAAGGCCTCTGACTTTCGGATTAGGATTTTAATTTAACTCATGTTATTTTAAATACTTTTTTAACTTCTTTTTCTATCCTCTTCTCATTTATTATTTAGATTCTTTTATTTATTAAAAGAAAGAAAATCATTCATATTAATAGACTATGCAAAGTAGCGTAAAGCAATTTAAAATTATAATCGTACCCATTGTCAATTTTTTTTCTTCTTCTTATTTATTATTTAGGTACTCTTATTTATTAAAAGTAAGAAAATCACTCATATTAATAGACTACGCAAAGTAGCGTAAAGCAATTTAAAATTATAACGTACCACGAAACATTCTTACCCCTATTACTATTACCATAAGCAAAGCCAACCAACAATTTCACAACAATCAACTTATGATACATAATCGCAAACGACGTACTACAATTATCGTAAAACCTTATCATACGTGCGATTAAAAATTGCGTAGTCGATAAATATCCACCCTGGACGAGACAGGTTCCAACTTGTCCCCCGATCTGTATCGCGAACAAGTCGAAACTTGTTTCAAACTCATGCAAAGCCTCCTTTTCATGACGAAAAAAGCTTTGTGCAAAAGAATAATAAACTGTTCTTTATTCAAAAATTAAGAATTGATTCTGTGACAATGGTATAGTGACGTTTTGTGATATATGTAGATCGCACGTGCGAAATGTAAGTTTTGGCCTGTTTAGGCTGCTTTTCTATCAAAAGAGAGAGGTATGTGAAGATGAGCAATGATGAGAAAAGTTGTTCACGAAACAATCCATTCAAAATTCAAAACAATCCATCCAAGGCTCTACAAAAAAAGGTTAATGAAACATTTTAGTGGTAGTTTTTCTCTGAGCTCGATTTCAAAGAAACTATACTTAGTATAAATATATTTTGAACATGCTTTTATTAGTTTCACTATATGTTTGCTTGCTTGCTTGTAACCAACCCCTTTGAGTTCGATTTTGACCTACTTTGCGCGATCAGATTTTCTCAAAACTTTGCATACCTATCAAAGACCGATGACAATGCGTTTATAAAAAAAATCCTAAGCGAGTTTTTAATATTTTTTAAACTGTATTTATTTATAACCTAACTTAACCACCCCTCACCAATAGTACTCCTACTGAAAAAACAGCGCAAGTAAAATTATACAGTCATTGCAAAAGAAAAATTTTACAAACAATCTGGCTACAGGCGATTTTTAAACTTGTATTTTGTTGTTATTAGGTACAATACAATACAATATAACATTTTGTATACCAAAAAACGGAATAAATAACAATGTACATAATATTTTTAAAAAAAAGTTGGTTCAATGGCGGCCTTATCGCCTTGAGTGATACTTATGTTCTATTTCTACAAGAGCACAAAATACCACAAACCAAGCTCAATACCCAACCAATTCAAACAAAATGCACTATTTACCTGTTATTTCATTTATTGTTATTCTTAGTAACCATTAATTTATTTATAACAAGTATCGCAAAACGGGGAAGCCTGAATAAAACAGAAAACCCATGCGGTTAGAAGTTATAATTAAAGAGCATTACTCATATTACATTAAGCATAAAACATTACCATATGATGCTAATATACAGAACCCAACAAATAGAAAGAAGGTGTCAGTGATACAGATACTTAGATACAAAACTGAATTTGCTTGTAAGCAGTGTAACGCACGATTGGCTACTTTATATAACAAAATAAACAAAGAGTTAGATATATATCCTATACTCTATAAAATTTAACTTGATCTCGGCGACAGTTACATATTGACATATTTAGAGTTGAGATAGTGGTGGAAAAAATCGATTTTCAAACAATGTTGTAATGTAATCGAATGAGTAGTTGAAAGTGAGAAATTGGATTTTATTTACTTACTATTATGTATTTAAGATCAAGTATGTACACATGTAAATAATGTTATGATATTAATTAAATACTCATAATAATGTAACGATAGTATTTATCGACGTTTATCACTATTATCGATGCTAATGTAACATATAATTGAGTTTAATTTAATTACGCATGTAAAAAATGTTATGATATTAAAATATACAATAAAATTAATGATAAATTAAGTTTTATTTAAAATATCGTCAGTATAAACTATCGATATTCTAATTAAAACTCTATCTAAAAATCTGTGGTCACGATCATTCGTCGCCCATCACTAATCGGCATGCCCATAAAGTATGACATTGACAGGTACTGTCTGTACTATTAAGAAATTCAAGACTTCATAGCCGTGATTTTTCTGACAGCTGTCGCAGAGATCAAGTTAAATTTTATAGAGTATAAGATATTATACGATTGTAAGAAATGTATCAGCAAGTGGGCAACTCCACTTAGTTATAGCAAAGAAGATATAATAATACTACGGTTAATAATACTACTAATGGTTATAGTGATGTTGAAAAATTGTTGCAGGTTCCATAAAAGTGCACACATACACACACACACACACACACACACAATCGATTTGTACGAACACAGAACTTGTATAAAAAATTGTATTGTAACTTTCATACTAAAGAAGAGCGGGGACTCCCATTACAGGCATATCTTGCTAAAAGGGAATCCCCAATGTATTGTAATTATAAAACAACTTGTGAACGACATAAATAAATTATATTTTAATCATATAAAATTCTATAATAACTGGAATAATGAAATAACTCCTTCAACTCAATTAATAATTTACGCAAATTAGAGTTAGCGAAACACCATCGACCTTTAAATTTCATGAAGCACAAGAATTCATTTCTAAAACAAACGCGCATCAGTCGCCAATCAGCAAAAAAATGTTTCATTTTTAAGACCGATGCAATCAATCAAACATTATTCGTGTTGTTTAGCATATCAAAGCAACAAGTGGACTATCACTAAATGAAAATCAATAACAACACCGTGGAATTCGTAACAAATTATCATGCCCTAAAGCCAAGCTAAATCACCTTATCCTCATCGAGCGATTTCACGACTTTGCATAAAGTAATCCGCGTCGAAAGCGAGATATGCTAATAGCTGCTGATTAAAGTTCTCGAGAGATACCGCTAGGCGTCTCGTCATAATTACTACACGAGATCTATAATAAGAGGTCGAGATAGCGAAGTAGTCCCGTGTAATAATACCATACGAGGCGCTCCGAGCCCGGATCCGTGAGAATTTTCGGCAGATGTACAATTCTTGACGCGGTACGAGTGAACGCTTATATTTTTTTTCTCATTTCAAGTTTTAATAATACGAGGCCGGCCCGATACCGCGTCTCGGTGACTCACCGATTGTTATAATATACCTGATGCACGTGTTCGGACGTTCGCGTTCGGGTTAGAATTTTTTGCAACCCTTCGGATTCCGCAACTCTTGCAGAATTTGGGTTAATTTTTTTTCAGCTTCCAATTTCAAATTGTAATGGACGCGTGCAATTGTTCGATTTTCGAATGGTTAGGAAATTGGAATTCTTTTCTTTTTTTTTGTTTTCGCGATTCGTGCGCTGCACGTGTAGGGTAGAGAAAGAGGTTTTTGAGAGCGCAACTGTTATTAGTATGTATTCTATTCACGATACAGGCTTACGATCTATAATTATTATGTATAGTAAATTGAAGATCGTGCTCGACGGTGGAATTAATTATTTTTCAATTATAATTAAATTACGTTTGGGAGCTGCCAATTATGAGCAAGATAAGTGAAATTATGAAATAGCTCACGCACTTTAACCAATTTCACGCGCCATTTTATAGAGATAAGGATTAATGATTTTAATAGGACTACTTGAAAATCACTGTACTGTACTGTACCAGCCTTTTTATTAGTCCACTGCAGGACGTAGGCCTACCCACGAAGGGTGATTGGGCCATATCCACCACGCTGGCCCAGTGCGAGTTGGTGGATTCACATATCCCATCGAATTTTCTTCTACGGACATATATGCAGGTTGCCTCACGATGTTTTCCTTCACCGAAAAGCCAGTGGTGTGAAATTCCGTACATAAATTCCAAGGAAAATCATTGGTGCGGGACTGGGTTTGAACCAACGACCTCACGATTGTAAGGTGGGTGTCATTACCACTAGACCACCACGGTTTGAAAATCACTAAGAGTCAATAAAAAAAACACTAGAAGAATATTACTTTTATGAGTATGGCCTTGGAAGCTTAGACTTAGAGGATGAACTTCACTTAGATATCGATTAGATTATGTGTGATGTTAGCGATAAGCAAAGTTAAGCAACAATAGGCACGGCCGTAGTCTTAGGATGGCTAGTAGCATTTTATAACTGAGCGATACCGTGGCTCGGATGACACGTTATATTGTAGATCCTGATTTTATAAGCTGTATTTTTAAAGTTGAAAGTTTCTAATATAGCTTATTAGAAACCTTCAACTTAAAAAAATCTGACACCAGGTCTAATGTCTATCCATCCGGCTAGAACTTAGTTAATTTTAATTCGATGGTGTAGGTACCTATCTAAACCCCCAAGAGTGGGCCAACGTGAGCCAGTGTGGCTCTGCAGCTAGACCTATCTTTAGCAATGGACTATTTCAAGGCCGCAGAGTACAGTCACAAACAGTAATTGCCGGTACAAACAAACAACAAGCACCTGTACAAAGCGTACAGGCGAGCACAGCGTTTAGCGATGATATCATGCAAGCACGGTGTTTGCCCAGTTGATGCCAATCGTGTCAACATAAGAGTACACTTGCGTCAACGATGTACTAGCTAGTGTTAAGGACAAGTATGAATTTCTGATGTTATTTTTACTAGACAGTAAAAACTACAAGATTATTTTTTGCAAAAATTCGCACGGATCGATGTAGCATTTTTCACACTATTGTTGATTTATCAAAAATGGCTCAGCCGATTTCGATAAAATTTGAATAAAATCAATTTCGAAGTATAGTCTTTCCAATAAAACAAGAATTATTGAAATCCGACTACTATGACAAAAGTTATGCGTGGTTATACATAAAAAATATATGTATATATATGCGCGTCGAATTGTATGCCTCCTCTGGTGGTTCGTCGGTCAAAAATTGTAATTAGGAAATAAATTTTGTTTTATTTCCTATATTGGAAAAATGAAATAGGCACAATAAGTACTGATCATGCAATTACATAAGCAATGAACTAGCTAGCGTTAAGGACAGGCACAGTTTTACTAAATATGTTTTTATAATGTACATATTTATGTACTCTTTTCAAATTAAGAAAAAACATTACGTAAATATCCTTTCATGTGCGTCGATATTTCTAGTCTAGACTCTACACTAAAACCATGTAGGTACACTGTAGATGAGTGTTAAGTTACACAAAATGTGCCCTGCGGCTAGGGATTACAACCCTTTGAAAATAGATCGTCTCATCTAAAAACAATCTAAAAATATTTAATGAATCAAATAGCTACGTATAATTTCGAACTTCTTCTTCTTTTGACAATTGTTTTCTTCAATATTTCAATAATTCGATTCTTTGAATAATTGATATCTGATTGATTTACTGTTTATTAGTGTTTATATTAGACAGTCGATCGATTTTTGATCAAGTAAAAAAGTAATTTTTGAATGCACACCCGTTTAATTTTTGTAAGACCACTAAGATGTAGTTTTAGTCTAAATTATAATAGATCCTACCGTTTAAATTTACGTTCTATGGCTATCGTGTGTAGCCATAGAACGTAATTTTTAAAAATGTTTGTTATTTTATGTAATTTATAAAAAAACTACCTACTGCACTTATGGACTCAATTTGTCAAATATGATTATTATACGGGATCAAGGAGCAAACTTAGGCAGTTTCATATTATTAAAACCTCGCATTTAAAAGTGAACTTTTGCGTAACATGACGCAGTTACAGACATGCCACACGGGCGTTGACGCCGCGTAATTGCACCGCGGCGTCACCGTCGGCGACGACGCTCAGCACCGCCGCTGCACCGCGGCGGTGCAGCGGCGGTGCTGAGCGTCGTCGCGGCGTCACCGCGGCGACCAGTGTTGCCGGTAGCGATTTAGACATTAAATCTAGAGTATTCGAGTATTCTATGAATTTTTAGCGGGAAAAAAGGTTTTGAATTCATCAATCCGTTCAATCTTAAACTGAAGATGAGAAAAATCCCTCGTACACGTTAGAAATCAGATCGTGTAATTTGTCACGACGAATGTCACAGTAACAGCTTTCCAAGTGACAGCTGTCAAACTTCAAAGTGATTATCTCGGTCATTATCAATTCTAGACTACTGTTGTTTTCATAAAAGTGATAGAACTCGACAAGATCTAATTTTGGATGACAGCTGTCAAACTTAAAAGTGATTTATCTCGGTAATTATCGATTCTAGACTACTGCTCTCTTCACAAAAGTAATAGAGCTCGACGAGATCTATATTTCGGATGACAGGTGTCAAACTTAAAAGTGATTTATCTCGGTTATTATTGATTCTAGATCATTGGTGACTTCACGAAAGTGATAGAGCTTAACGAGATCTACATTTCAGATGACAGCTGTCAAACGTAAAAGTGATTTATCTCGGTTATTATCAATTCTAGACTACTGCTCTCTTCACAAAAGTAATAGAGCTCGACGAAATCTACATTTCGGATGACAGCTGTCAAACTTAAAAGTTATTTATCTCGGTAATTATTGATTCTAGACTACTGCTCTCTTCACAAAAGTAATAGAACTCGACGAGATCTATATTTCGGATGACAGCTGTCAAACTTAAAAGTGGTTTATCTCGGTAATTATTGATTCTAGACTACTGCTCTCTTCACAAAAAAAATAAAGCTCGACGAGATCTACATTTTGGATCACTTTGAAGTTTGACAGCTGTCATCCGAAATGTAGATTTCGTTGACCTCTATCACTTTTGTGAAGACAGCAGTAGTCTAGAATCGATAATAACCGAGATAAATCACGTTGAAGTTTGACAGCTGTCATCCAAAATATAGATCTCGTTGACCTTTATCACTTTTGTGAAGACAGCAGTAGTCTAGAATCAATAATTACCGAGATAAATCACTTTTAAGTTTGACAGCTGTCATCCGAAATGTAGATTTCGTTGACCTCTATCACTTTTGTGAAGACAGCAGTAGTCTAGAATCGATAATAACCGAGATAAATCATGTTGAAGTTTGACAGCTGTCATCCGAAATATAGATCTCGTTGACCTCTATCACTTTTGTGAAGACAGCAGTAGTGTAGAATCGATAATAACCTAGATAAATCACTTTGAAGTTTGACAGCTGTCATCCGAAATGTAGATCTAGTTGAGCTCTATCACTTTTGTGAAGAGAGCAGTAGTCTAAAATTGATAACAACCTAGATAAATCACTTTTAAGTTTGACAGCTGTCATCAGAAATGTAGATCTCGTTGAGCTCTATCACTTTTGTGAAGACAGCAGTAGTCTAGAATCGATAATAACCGAGATAAATCACTTTAAAGTTTGACAGCTGTCACTTGGACAGCTGTTACTGTGCCACTCGTCGTGACAAATCACACAAGTCCATACTCGATGGGCTTATGAGATATTTTTCATGTCACTTTGCACAAATCAATGCATCTATTTCAGATTTTATCGATCGGCCACATTATTTCTCTAATATATCAAACAAAGAACAAAACACTTTCTTTCTGCGATTGGCCCACACAAAATCAGACTGTATATGAGAGATTTTACTTATCTTCAGCCGGTTATCCCTAAAACCTTTTTTTCCGCTAACTGCCTAGATGTCATCAGTGTCTAAGGCAACACTGGGCGCCGCGGTGTCGCCGCGACGACGCTCAGCACTGCCGCTACACCGCGGCGGTGCAGCGGCGGTGACGCCGCGGTGCAATTACGCGGCGTCAACGCCCGTGTGGCATGTGCCTTACGTTCTATTGGTGCTGTCAAAAAGAAAATAAACGGTTGGATCTATTATAATACTATGAAGTTTTTTGAAAGTAATATCACATAAAAACATATAATAAATAAAATGTAAAACAATTCCAAAAAATATAAAGAACCGTACAAAAGACATCAACGCGTTCTCACATTTTAATTTCCGATAATTCCCGCTAACAATTCCTTAGTCAAAACAAGTCACACAAATGTATTAACATTTAACAATCTACAACATGAACTTAAGACTCCTAAAACCATAAAATAAGTGAAATATTTTGTAATAAAAACACGATATTAAAAAATCACTACCACAAACGCTGTTACGTGCTAAAAAGCTTTTAATTACAAAACAACTATTTTTGTAAACAAATTTTAAATTTTAATCTATTTTTTTCAACCTCAACCAAAAAAGTTCTCTCAAATCGTGTCGCATGATGCGTTTATAAAAATCAAAACATAATCCCCTTAACCAGTCATCAAATAAACGTGTGAGTCACCGAGTCCGTCGGCATACAACTGATAAAACCACGAATGTGTGTAATGTATAGCCAACATCAATAAAATTACATTCAGATGACTCCGCAATGTTTGCTTTGCATATTTGGCACCGAAGAACATTCTGATTTCAAATCTTCGAAATCAGAATTCTAAAAACAAAATTTTGAACTCATCGCGACTGTTCATTCTTTTTATCTCACTTCACTAAATGCATTTTAGGAAATTAAAACATTTTAATTGGTAAAAAAATAAGAAATCTTAATTAGATTGTGAGTCATGTTTATGAAGGAAACAAGATGAAATTAAAAAGTTAATTAAGTCCTGATGACTCAAACCAGTTAAATATTTTAAAATCCGAAGTATGATTAAAATGCTAAACGCTATGTATTTTCACACTAAAAACACTGCACTTCAATATTATGCTGGTTATTATAAGTTTTTAAAAGCACTGAAACGTTTTCAAACACTTTTCACTTTTTAGAAGTATGTATGTACCTATAGAGTGCATACTAACTACACTATCTACTCCGCAGTAAATGCACTAGGTACTCAGGCAAAATAGTTTTTCATTTTATTGATGATACCTACTTCAAAATAGATTTAAATAATTTATTTTGAGACACTGACAAACAATTGATATTCTAAAATGGAAACACTACTTTGATTCTATTTTCGAAATATTTAAACTGCACAAATCCCGTTACTTCCTGGTTGACGTTCCAAAAATAACTGCACTCAAATCTTTAGTTGTCTAAATTTTATACCATGAGCACCCTTCAAATTGCAATTTTACCCTTGCAAAACTTTCCCACGGGTTACCTTTGACCTAGTATTGTTGTATTATATTGCATTATCTATTGTGTTGTAAATACTTCCGACTCCCCGTCTTATTTGGCAGATTGTCATCCTTCCTCGTTTAGTTCTCGGGTGTTTTGTGAGATGGCGCTAGCTGTACGATGTTAAATATAAGTACGAAGTGTGGAAAAATATTGATGATATATTTTGTAGAGAGTTTCATAAGTATCTACAGCGTGGCCTAAAAAGTTTACGTACCTGGTTCTAATTACTAGCAACTTCACAATAATTTTCTATTGATTTTCAAGGAATTAGAATAAGAGATCGAAATATTTAGTTTCTAAAAGCAAAAGACTGCTTCGAAAAGTTTTTTCACTTTTTAAAACTGTGGACTAAGTTGTAAATCTAGATAGCCATAGTTATTTAACCATAACAAAATAAATCAGAAAATTACACATTTCAAATGAAATCGCGAAATTTGTCTCTTAGATGAATAGTCGAGAAAATTCGTCAAAATTCGTGAACGAATGAGTAAACCCACAGTTTGCCGACATATTTTCGAGTAATGATAATAATATCCACGCGTATTAATGAATAATAAGTTCAATATTTGTTCTACGATGATATCACTCTACATTAATGCTGTACATAAGGAAATTACAATAATAGTGTTTGTAATAACTCTTACCGCACGCGACAAATATGGTAGGTAGAGTAGGTAAACTATAAGTTGAATGGATTTTTATATTTAATAATAGACTCTAGGTTTTATTGTTTTGTTATTTGACGCTATGATGTAGAAAAATGTAAGCTATTTTGTATTTTCTAATTTTGACAACAGTCTAAATTTTCTAATTTTGAAATACCTTGCATTGTTATTATATCAATTGCCCCATTTTGCATAAACTAGTTTGCAAATCAAAGAATTTCGCATTAAATATGAATGTATAGAGAACATAATTTTTTAAATGTAATTAATAATTTTATTAATTATATGTCTAAAATCTTAATTGTTAAATAATATTATGTAAGATGTCAAAAAAAACAATTGTTGTTAATGGCTTGAATAAAATGTTTCTAAAGTTTTTTTTACTCTATTCGTTATAAAACAAGACTCCATCCATTTAACCAAGTGGGCCGTTGCAGGACCAACCTAGCCAAGTGGGGATATTCTGACACAGCAGCAGTGCAATGCGACTGCGGAGCGCCAGCGCAAACCATGCAGCACCTTCTTCCGTGCCCCCAAAGCCCAAATGTGTGAACTATGCAAGACCTTCACCAGGCCACCCCCCGAGGGAAGAACTTAGCCAAATACTGGGAAAAAATAGTTTAAAAACTGAGAGTCATCGACACGACGAAGAAGAAGAAGATGTTTTTAACTACATAATTATGTATTTGTCCATTCTAATATTTGATATCATATTAATGTATCATCTTTAGATTTGTCTTTAGTTTGTAAAATCCTAATATATACTATTGCTATAATGGTACAAAATGATCTAAATTTTCTTTGGCGTAGAAAAAGAGTTCTACGCTCGTGTAGACGCTACGCCTCTCCCGCTCAAACGCATCTAGCGAAAAAAAGTCAATTACTACAGA
This sequence comes from Hypomecis punctinalis, assembly GCA_949316475.1. NCBI lineage: Eukaryota > Metazoa > Arthropoda > Insecta > Lepidoptera > Geometridae > Hypomecis > Hypomecis punctinalis. The sequence goes on along the minus strand of OX438814.1, from coordinate 16,112,234 downwards.
ATAAAAACAACACCAACATAAAAAATACATCAATTTTGTTAATTGGCAATCATGACACGGTCTCACATAGCAATGTATATCGCGAGGAGGCCCGGTGCGCTTGCCGTGGGAACCACGACAGTTGCGCGCGCGCCACCTGCCCCCCGCGCTAAAAAACGTCCATTCGAAATTCGAAAATTCAAATTTGGGACGATTCGCCCGACCTTGGTATTTAGCTTTTTATGACAGTTCGTAATTCGAATTTTGTATTATGCCAGATTACAGTGTTGATGGCTGGACGAATAAAATATGAAAATTGACACGTAATTATACTCGAGCTTCGGGAAAAGTTATTACCGCTACATTTTCTTGAGAAATTGAAACTCAAATGACATATTAATATCGATTTAAAAATACAGTCTTGTTTTTTTATACAATTAAGTAAGTAAGTTCGTATAGACCTTTAGACCTATCGTGCGGTTTTTAGGCTACCTGAATGCCTCTGACATAGCTAAAACGGTTAAAACAACCGGGACCTACAATTTAGCGCTTAGTTGGAAAATGCCACCGGCGGTCTCAACTACTGACCGTGCGAAACGTTGCTTAATTAGTTTCAATTCAATTAATTCTGACCAATTACTTTTGACCACATATTCTTATTAAATTTTTAGTTACACGCAATCATTCCAGTACATTTCTAACATACTTATTCTAACGCTACATATTTTTCATAACCCCCAAAATCAAAGACTGAATTCACTGATCTCATAACTAACTTCCTAAAACTGACACTTCGATCGATATATAATATAAACTTCGAGACAACCGGTAAACAGCACACCTACCGGTTTCTTATCTCTTCACCCGTAGATCCGCTAAGTCCGAGAGTATTTTTTGTGCACGCGTCACCGTAGATTACGGGTAAGTGCACCCGCGCGCGCCATATGTCGCGCAAACCGTGGGAAAGGATCTCCACGCAATGTGCGCCCTCTCAACTGTCAACGCTTACCCAATGGCAACACATTCGAATTTCAAACTTTACGCACGCGCTTAAAGCTTCAATTTGAATTCGGACTTTTTTGTTCCACACACGAGCAATTTTGATTCTTATATCAGTGATGCTAAGATTGAATTGCGTTGTTGAAAGAGTGTAGTGTTTTGTTTTTATGCACATGCCCCAAGATTGAGTGTGTATTATGATTACTCAGAGTCCAAGTACGCGTGAAAACGTTGTTTGTGTGGTGTACTGTTTGTTTTTAATTAGTCTGGGTTTGTATAGCAGAAGTGCCTACATACATTCTTGTACTCGTGGAGACACTTGGTCAAAGATTAATTATCCTAATTGTAAGAGTAAAATGCTCAATGTAAATTAGCAAATGTGATTGTTCTCAATGAGAACTGTGTAACGTTTTCTAACTGCACTAATCTAAGATTGCAGATTTTGCAAAAAGCTTTTACTGAATACAAAACCGTGATGGGCTTATCAATTTTTTTGGTTACAAAATAAGATCCGTTTTAAAGTCGTTCCTTCTCGCTTGTCACACAAACTTGATAATGGCAAAAAAAAGAATAAGATCGAGGGGGAAGACGCAACTGGCGCGAGCGATCGTGGGAACGCGACCAGTTTTCAAATATAGAACGCCTTAGAAAAGGTGCAATTCTTTTTTTGTAGCGATAAGTTTTTATGTCTGTAATAGTGGCCATACGTGCGTCGAATGGATTTTGAAATTGGAACCCTTAAATATTTTTGTGATTTGGTGATGGGTTTGGAATAATGTTTTTGTATTTGGCCAGTTCTTGCAGCTGAAGCGTTTTAAAAGTTCATTTTGATTGTGCCCGTTTTTTTGCTAAATTTAGAAACTTATTTTGTAAAAAAAACATTTGAATGTAAACTAATTTTACGTACTATTTTTTGTGTATTTTATAGATATATTCAAATTAATATAGCTCAATTTACAGTAGGTAAAAATCAAAGTGTTTTCTGTAATTACATTAAACGGGTGAATATACAAATAAATCTATTGCAAAATTAATAAATAATTCAGTCTTGAAAATAATGTATAATTTGAAATAACAATAGCTGTATTTGATTTAAATGTTAGGAATTCATAATTATTTGTAATGATACAAATACAGTAACGTATATTACATTAAAACACTATTGACTGTATTTCGTCAAAATTGAAAACACCATACAAGACATTTAGGATAATTACAAATACTAGACATGTGACACACGCATCCATACCAGTCGATAAAATAAAAAGTCCGCACTCCGCACCAACATCAACGAATGACGTCAATCGATTCACTTTTCATAATCGATTCCACGCTCATCCACGCTTAACCCTAGTCTACACATCTGCCTCCGTAAGAAACCCGGGCATTATGACGGCACGTATTTTTTCTTGACCCTGTTGCCTTTGTACCGAGGGGCGAACCGTGGGAACGATCCGCGAACCACGCTCCTTGGCCATATGCGACAGAAAAAAGTGCAATTATTTATTCCCCCTCGAAGAAAAGGGGAGTTGTGAGAACGTGACCTAACAATACGCTTCCTGGCTTACGATATCTTACACAATACGACGTTTCCACCTCTATTTTCGTGCAGTAGCAACTAAAATGCTTTGGCGCGTTTCGTTTCTACTTTTTTACAAAATAGTGATGTTACATGAATTTCGACTTTGTGTTGGTATTTTTTTTTTTGGTTTGTGTTTTCTTCAGTATGCCCGCTACGTTCAATGGCATTACGCGTGACCTTTAGATGTGCAATTGTATGAAAATGATAATCGATCGCTCCGTTAGCCATTCTTTTGTGAGATTGTCTGAGTTCGCTTCCTACGGGTATTGTTGGCTGTAACGTTATTTTTTATGATAATGTTTCGTTTCTACTTGTCTTTACGAGGTGGAACTGAACATTAAAATTTGTTCTGATATTTAAATTACTTATTAGCTTTTTTGAGGGTCATTAAAATGATTAATAACAACTATAAGTAGACAATTAAAGTATGTGTTTATATTTTTAATTTCGTTTAATGGCATTATGAGACTGGACTTTTAAAGGTCATATTTTGAAGAAGATCACTACATAGTATAAAACAAAGTCGCTTCCCCTGTCTGGCACGCCCTATGTATGCTTATATCTTTAAAACTAAGCAACGGATTTTGATGCGGTTTTTTTAATAGATTGATTCAAGAGGAAGTTTTACTATACGTATACACATATGTGCGACCTACCCTTCGTGGGTAGGCCTACGTCCTGCAGTGGACTATCAAAAAGGCTGGTACAGTACAGTACCTGTGCGAAACCGGGGCGGGTCGCTAGTATTTTATAAGTATAACTGTATATACCTACGAGCATAGAGAAAGAGACACTCTAAATTAACTGTCAGTACCTACGAGTAAGTACTCATTTCAAAATTATAAGAGGCTACGTGTCGTAAGACGTACTCGTAATTTGTATGACGCTTTACAAACAATAATCCCCCGATTTAAAAAACAGCACTGTAAAAATACATATTATTATCTCAATATGCTTGTTTATAGTAGTAGAGCATTTCGTTCATCAAATACCTACTAAATACTAATTATTCTACGTTATTTTTCTACCAGTATTACCACAACATCGCTAGTAAATCCCAGTTCATTAAAACAAGATCTCTCAGTTGATAGGTTTCACTAACAAGACGATAAAGTACTGTAAAGCGCTGGTCACACTATCACGATGCTGCTTGACACTATCGGACCGTATTAGCATGGAACAGTGTAAACCTGCCTATTACACTTTGTAAAATCCAAAACGATATAGAGAGATGCTTTTACTTTACTAACCACATAGTAGCTAATGCTAACGCTGCCCAGTGCCCACTATTCAAACGCGAACCTATTCGAAATTAAAACAAAACTATAACGTGATGACTAGGGATGTATCAAGCAAAACAATATAACTACATAGTATAAAACAAAGTCGCTTCCCGCTGTCTGTCTGTCCCTATGTATGCTTTATATCTTTTTAATTACGCAACGGATTTTGATGCGTTTTTCTTGAATGATTTAGGTAAGAGGAAGGTTTATACGTATAAATAATACACCTTTGTGTTCCGGCATGTAAAAGTTGTCATTGACAGTTGACAGACGGTGAGATGAAGTTCACCGGGTCAGGTAGTTCTTAATATTGAAAAGTATGAGACAATGCCTATACCCATTAGAAAGTTACTCGTATGCCCGTCACCGACCAGGGGTCTCATTTTTCAACATTACACGGTATGAAGCACTCGCAACTTCCATAGAGAAAATAGAGTGTTTTCATTCAATCTGTCAAAGTTCCGTATACGTTCCGAAGCATTAGAAGTTCAAAAATAAGACCCCAGCACTGTTCCCTAGATCGAGAGATCGAAACATTAGGTATATCCCGTCTACCGAGATCTGTGGTAAAATCTGTAAATAAGCCACGTGTCTTGGTTCGAATTAATTGGACATGATGAATAGTATTTTATTTATAGCCGTAAATAGTGACTAAGGTCGTTGTATTGTCAAGAAACTGTTTCCGTAATTTTACAGTTTTGAAAACACTTGTCTAAATATCATAGATTTCCTGTTTTTCAGTCTTATCTTGTCGTTTATGAGTATCTTACGCTGAGATACTGTATTTTACTTCCATTGATGATATAATAGTCTAGGTAGGTATGCTGGAAAAAAAAGTAGTTAAAATAGTAAAAAATACTTGAACTCTCCTACTTGGACGATCAGGTAAAATTAATTTGGCGGTGTTTCCATATTGTACGCAGTAATAAATGTCACACATTGTTAGCATAAAACTAATCAATTTAATATCACGACAGCCTGTACCGCAGTAAATGTGGTTGATGCGATGGAATCTTGAAAAAAAAAACAAGATTAGAGTTAGGTTTTGGATTGTTATATTTTCCTTCTGGTGTGTAGGTAGGTACTGTACTATAAAGAGTTTTATATCTATCTTTATATTGGGTTCCTAGGTGAAAAAAAATAGTTTTTAGACCAAAATTTGTGATTATTTTTTCAAAATATTATTTGAAATTAAGTATAACTTTGTGACGTCACGCGCTCGTTCGGCAACTGTCGGCGAGACTTCGGTAGGTACTCAATTTTTAATATAGTACAACTTTGTAATTATATCGAAAAAAAAGTTTTTTATAGAAACTTTTACAAATAATTATGATCTTTTCATTTATTACAAAAAAATATTGATTCCAAAGACAAGCTGCACCTAAATTTATAAAAAAGCGCTTGCGCTTTTGTCTTGTTACACGTAATGGCAGGCGACTCATGCGCAGTTCTTAATGGCGGGGTCGCACACTGCACAAGCTACGTGCCAGCAAACAGTTGTTATTAATCGGAGTCAGAGTTCAGCGAATTTATGGAAATTTTAGTATACTTAATAACTTCCTTAATAATTAAAACAAAATACATTTTCTTATAATATCTTACTTGGTACGAGTAGATGCGTCAATAGTGACGCATTTAGAAGATCTTTGACATATTTTTTTCTAAAATTATGATGTTGTCGTTGTTCGTAGAGAACCAAATGTGGTTTTGTGGTAAGAAATATTGGTAAAAAATTAGCTTTTGGATAGTCCCATTCCTAGTTCGAGTGATAATAGTCAGCCGACTCTATTGGCACTTCTTTAATATCGAATTTAAACAGCCATTTCCTTTTTAGGAGTATCTTTTTTGAAATGAATTGAAAAGAACTTTAAAACTTACAAACATACGAGTACCTAGTTCAAGTTTAAAAATATAGTTCAACACGATATAGTGAAAACATGAAGATTTAACAATTGTTGTATATTGCTTAATTATGAATATACAAGTTTTTACCCGCGGCTTCGCCCGCATGATGTTTTGATTTTTGACGCAATATCATAATTTATAGCCTATGTGTTATTTTGATATATAAACTATATTATTGCAAAGTTTCATTTCAATCCTTTTAGTAGTTTTTGCGTGAAAGAGTAACAAACATCCATCCATCCATCCTCACAAACTTTCGCGTTTATAATATTAGTAGGATTTATGTCAATAATTTTCCAAGGTCATTGAAATAAGTACAATTCGTGTGCAACGGGTTTTACCTATTGATGGCAGAATGTGTCGCGAGCTTCGTGCCGTCGCGGCGCATGCGCAGCGTAAGGTCACACGCGCACTACAATGTCACCAAGCTGTGCGTTATTTATTTAATGAAGTCAAAGTTCAAAACATTTACATAACAGTCTAGTCACGTGCGCTCAATTTGTCTTAGAGGATAGTTTAAAAATTTAGGAGATACTTTTCCTTGTACATGAGGAAAAATAGTTTTTTGTTGATTTCTTTGAAACTTCGCCGGTTGAGGTTTGTGGTTACCACCTGTTATCCATAATTGTAATTGTCGTATCACAGGTGTATCTGCAACATTTTTTTTTCTCTTTTTAATGTAAGAGGGAACGTACAAACCTACGTACCTAAATCCTTGAAATCACTACAGAAAAAAATGTCAAATGTAGGTAGGTAGGTATGTAACAAATCTTCGAGTTTTAAAAATTATTTCAATTTTTGACCGACGAAATGGAGGAGGTTCTTACTTAATTCGACGAGTTGTTTTTTTAATGTATAACCACGCATAACTTTTTACGTAGTAGTCCGATTTCGACATTTTTTTTTTCATTGGAAAGAGTATACTTTGAAATTGGTCCCATTAAAATTTTATCGAAATCGGCTGAGCGATAAATTAACAAAAAATTAAAAATGCTACGTCGATCCGTGCGAAATATTCCCGAATTCTGTACAAGGTTGAAGTCGGTCGTGACATTTTTTGCAAAAAATAGTCATTTATTTAACTTCCGTTCCAAATAAGTAGAGCGTTATGATGTCCGTTTCCATGTACACATACATGTGTGATATTATGTTTTAGTATGTTTATGGAGTATTAATAAATTATTATGTCAACAAAATCTATAATCGCAGGGCATTGAATTTTTTAACACTTATATTTTCGAAAACATTGAAAGTTATACTTTGAAAGATTAAAATCATCATACATCAAATCCGCGAATGCTTGTGACATGTACCACGCTATCGCAAGCACGCGCGGCGCGTAGCGGTCGGGGTCACGCGCGCAACAATGCCGACAATGCGCCGAGCGCGTACGCACGCTGCTGTACCAAGCGTAGACCCCGTAACACACTGTGTAATGCAACGAGAACTTAAATGTGCGTGCAAACGTGATGACATAAATGACTGCTAAGGACCGATAGGGATTGAACTATGATCTGATACAGCGTTACTGGTAATCAATTAGCATCCTTTTAGGGCCTTATTCTGTACATCAAAACTAACAACTTTTGTTATTATTTACTATGGGACTAATCGCGCACTAAAATTTCGAGATAAATAAATACCTCCTCATCCCGACGTTTCGGCCGATGCAACTCGGCCAAAACGTCGTAGAAAGAGGTATTTATTTATCTCGTATTAATTTTAGTGCGCGATTAGTCCCGTAGTATATAATAATAATGTGTTCAAATCGCAAAAGTTTAAAAACAACATTAACAACTTTTGTTCAACGACTTTCATCATATCTGAAAAAAAAATGCTTTTCCATAGAAAAATATCGTTTACCCTCGTCAAATTGTATGAAGCTAACTAAAGTTAAGTTAAAGTTAGTAAATTAGTCCACGTAGAGTCGTATTCTTTTCATTGTAAAACTTAATTTAATAAAAGACACAATCTCTGGTGGCTATGATGGACAAATGTATTAAAAAATATAACAGATTTTTTAATCATATGTTTGTGTAGACGTGGCTTTAAATTGTATTTGTGTTCACAATACTTTGTAGGTACTACATTTAATCGCTTCCTGGGAAATAAGTATCGCAAGAAAGTTACTCGTTACTTTGCAAAATTCATGTTTTATGTCGCGAGACTTTAAAGTAGGTACTATAACCACATATAGGTGACTTAGTTATTAAAAAAAAACAGGTTGGTTGAAAATTACGTACCTAAGGAAATGGCCATAATTTCAACTACAGAACGATCATTGCTGAAAATCTTCCTACATAATGGTTTTTAAAAAAAATCGATCCCATTTTTGCTTCAATTAAAGAACTTTACAAAAACAACTAAACAACTAATTCATGCAATCAATATGTTAATCCACTCAACAGTAATTTTAATTGACTACGAATCGCCTCATTTCTGTTTTTTTTCTTGAATCCTTAAATCCTGCCTCACCTTTAAAGTTTTCCTCAGTAACCAATGAATCGTATTTGATTTCATCACGTGTCCGATAGAACTAAATTGAATCACTGAATGCCCGAGCATTAGTTAAATATTCAACAGGATTTAAATCTATTAGCATAATGTTATTAACCACAGCTAGACTCGAAGAGAAAGCAGTCTTCAAAAGCCTGATAAAGACGCTTAGAACATGTTAGTCTTGACACTAAAGTCACAAGCACTGTTGTTTATTCTGTATCAGTTAATTCAAAATATGTAAGTAGATACAAGATGATAGGTAACTAGATCCTTATTAATTGAATGTTTGAGTTGGTTTGTCCGTTGAAAATATGTAATCATTTTTATTTTTCGCCAAAAATGGCGTAACTGACTTTAACCGTAAACAGAATTCGAATATATAATTCACACAAATCGATGTGTCATTCACCTAGTAATTTGTTGATTTTTGATCACTTCGGGAATATTTGTCAATTTTTTTTTAAATTGATTCACAATTGGCGAAAATATCGATGAATATACACAGAATAACTGATACTAAGAATTTGAAATAACTTAATTTTTTTTATTACATATATGTTTAAATAATAATTTTATTTAAGTTATTTTTTGTGTATATACGAGTATTATTTGTGTAACCAATAATATATACACAAACTGTTATGTGTTAATTGTGTAGCCAAATAACACAAAAAAAACTGTTATGTGAAAAAAAAACAAGAAATATATACTTAAAAATAACTTAAGTTATTTTTGTGTATATTTTTCCTCCTATTTTTTTTAGGTCGGTAAAATCTAATTGGCTTCTCCACATAACAAATTAAATGCTAACTATTTTGAAAAATATGCAGTAAACTAGTGATAATATTATATATTTAGTGAGAGTAACGGTTATTGGCAAAAATAATGTAAGTAACAAAAAAGTGTCTGGTGGACTACTTGATGCCACAGATCAGAACAACTCATCTGTGGCTGACTTGTGTAGGTACATAGTCCAAGTTAGTAATACCTATCCAAGTATATACTTACACGACAAAAAGCCACTTTAAATATATGTATATCCGTATTTCAGAACGTGACGAAATATCATACAAAATTTATTCTCAATGTAACAAACTTTTGCACTTATATTGTTGAGTCATCTAAGACGAGTTACCCTGGTACAGTTGTGTTTAGTATTAAATTTAATATGTTTAAAAAGGATTAAATATAGAAAACCAAAACATGAGTAAAGTCATAGCTCGTAACTAGTACCTACAATAATAGTATGAGGTGTTTTCTTCATACCGTTGTCGTGTGGGCAAACCTCTTTGTAATCTTGCACAATCACTTGTTTTAATTATATTTCAAGTGACGAGTTATCAGTCTGGTGCCAGTTTTGTCTGACATACCTCAGTGCCTCAAGTCGAAAGTTTTCGACCAGTGTGTGTTGCCAGTGATGACTTATGGCACAGAAACGTGGTCTCTCACTATGGGCCTTATTAGTAAGCTCCAAGTAGCCCAAAGAGCCATGGAGAGGGCTATGCTCGGAGTTTCTCTGCGAGATCGAATCAGGAATGAGGAGATCCGTAGAAGAACCAAGGTTACCGACATAGCCCAGCGGATTGGCAAGTTGAAGTGGCAATGGGCAGGGCACATAGCGCGGAGAACTGATGACCGATGGGGTCGAAAAGTTCTTGAGTGGAGACCACGTACCGGCAAGCGCAGCGTAGGACGTCCACCCACAAGGTGGACGGATGACCTTATTAGGACCGCAGGATCGCGCTGGATGCAAACCGCTATCAACCGGTCTTATTGGAAATCATTAGGGGAGGCCTATGTCCAGCAGTGGACGTTCTATGGCTGATATGATGATGATGATGATGATGCCAGTTTTGTAATCCTGTTTCAGGTACTGTTACGTAAACCTGATCACCTTTCGACGTTTCGATCACTGTTCAATTGATTTCTGGGATTTACTGCGCCCTTTCGCTGGAACTGCCCATTTTAGTGGTATTCTATTGTTTTGCGGTGAAGTTTAGTGTTCTTCCTTCTCCTAGCCTTTTTGATTCAGTGTTCTCTGCATAATAGACTTACATAATTGTATCTATAGAATATATCTATATTATCTTTTCATTTATCACACAGTGTCCCAGAAGTCAATTTCAAGCCGGAAATGCTGGAACACCTCATAAAAATCAAATAATGTTGAAAATCCACGACATACCTTAACCTGGACTACCACAAGGTGGAAATTTGGTCACAATTCTAAAATTGACCATATCTCGAAAACCAAAGGGGTAGATATTTCAATCTTTCCTATTTTAGAGCTGTTCCAACATTTCCGGTTTGAAGTTGACTTCTGGGACAACCTTTATATTATTCTATCATATACTTAGCCCTGTACCTCATAAAGAACACAAAGCATATTTTATAGCATTTATTCTAGTAAAATGACCTCAAATTAATAATTCATTAAACGCAACACTAATTATGTAACAAAACTGGTATATTCTGCTTATATGTATTCTTATATTGCGAAATCTTGAGATTATAACGTAGATATTGAGATAAAATTAATGTATTTAAAAGCCTTGATAATCTATTACTAAATAAGGTAAACGGTTCAGTTTAAAATGATGATCTTCATAATAAGATATCGGATATTGACGCAGGTGTAAGTAGGTAAATACACACTTACAAGTTATCATTATACGTTCTTAAAGTACCAACCTCTTTCAATCAGGTCGCAACCCACGAGATCTTCATAAGAATTCCAGTAAGAGCAAAAACATAAATACAGACTGCAATCAAAATACCCAAAAGCATCGAAATCACGACCATTATCCGAAAGAATAGTGGGTGCAAGACCATTTCCGCCACTTTCATTTAGTCATTTAGCATTTTGCAATTGGAACGTGCTGTGCGGGCACTTTATTCCATCGGCACGAGGTCCGGAGTCGAATCACGCGCACGCGGGGCGAAGGGGGCAGAGGGGGGGACGGCTCGAGCCGACCGTGGGAACGATCTGCCTTTAACGTGTCGCACGTGCTGAGACGCTACCAAGACCCGCAACCTCCAACGAGAGCGAGCGAGACCCAACATCTTTTTATACAGACTCTTTATCCAAGAATAAAACGAGAACCAAGAACCAACAATAATTTGTGAGCGTTCGAATTTCGAAGCGTGAAAGGGACACAGTATTATTTATTCGAAAGTAAGAATAAAATTGTAATGGAGATGTTGATTTATCGCGAGGCGTCGCCGTCGCTACCGTGTTTAAAGCGGTTTGTTATTTTGCAATTGCATTTGCGAGATATTATTACAATGGAATAAAGGTCTGAGAGGCTGAATTGGTGCGAGATCGTTTATTAGTGTCTCGAGTTGAGGTGTGATTCGGTTGCGCGATTGTGGAAAGCTAAATTTAGGTTTGTAGTTAGTACTAAATGTCAGAATCTGCTGTAGGTCTAGTTTAAAAATGTATTCCATGAGCATTTTTATCCATTCGTCTGCCATAGAATGTCCATTACTGGACATAGGTCTTTCGTCTAGGTAGACGAAGGCTATATGAATTTCCAATGGATTTCACTAAGTACATTTTGCTTATTTCTTACGCGTAGCGTAACGTTATCAAAATGTATGAAAATGGAATTAGAATTTAGAAACTCCATATTATTATGTACATTTGCTATCGGATGCACGACAAACTATCAACCAAGACGATAGACTTTTAATAATTTTACAGTACAGTACAATATCTTCCTCAAGATTTATTTTACTATGAGTGTAGCTTGTAGGAGTGATTTAGGGATAAATTACGCGATAAACAATAAAGAACAAACTTACAATGTTATCTTTTATGTTGGCAGAACCTTCCACATTTTTTCTCCAGCCTTGTCGCATTTAATACAGCGCGTTGCACACGGAAGAGCATAAAAAGCGCTCCTTGGGTGACCTTTGGGTCACCATGTGCGCGTGCACATGGCAGAATCTCGGCGAAAGGTCTTGTAACTAGTACTCAATCTGTGTCGAGAGGTCGGGTTACAGGCGAGCGGCACATTTGGTGGCCACGCTCTAGGTCTGGACACATTTGCTCATCTACTGGCCACATGTCTTCATTCAGGTCAGTCAGTGAGCCGAGAAGCCGACCTTACGCAGATTTATGTTCTTTTTTCATCTGAAAAATATTGTTGGCGCCTACAATGTTTCAACGTTGGTGGCGATGGACCTATATTTTAAGAATAGAACAATGAGTTTTTTTTAGATTTCCGTGCCATTTAATATGTAATATGGTTAATGTTTTTATGTGGTTGAACATCATCCGGAAAACTTATGCTAATATTTATGCGGTAGGTATCTTGCGCAATAATTTCAAGGTTACATATTTTAAGAGCACACGTTTATTATACGTATTTATAGAATACCTACATCATAATTATGTACGTCAACCTACTTCTCTAAAAATAGCATAGGTATTTTGAGAGGCTTTGTTTTTCTAGAAACTCTACATAGTACTTAACTTTGCATAGATATAGTTTAGCACTTAATTCCATTACCTATGTAAAATTTTTGAATTCTTAACATATATTTTTTTCTTGATTTTGTTTTTATATAAATGTATGTTGTACATTGTCTAATAACTTTTAATAAAATAACGTTATTTGGGTCAGCGCTAACTGTAAACAAAATTATTTTACAAGTTGGTTGTAAAAAAACGCCAAATTTAACCATCATACTCTGTGCTCCACTTCAAATACCGTTAAAAAATGAAGCAACAAAACCAAACCCACCCTCGAAGTAAACAAAGCCATACGGTGACGTAACATAAGCTGTTTTTGTCAAAATCACTGAAACACGAGTCCATCCGGTGACCAACCGATTTAATAGACTGACCCACGCGTTTACCATCCAATCTACATCAAAATCTTTAAAAAATCTACCGTAACATTGAATAGAATAAGGTTTAAAATAGCTTTCCTCAAACTGAGAAATCAGTTGAAGATACGGGATGAACAATATTCATTGTGAACCCAAGTATAGAAGCATTCATTGGTTTGAACGAAACTAAATTGCGAACATCCGGGGTGTCTATTGAAGCGGTGGCTATTCTATGATATTGTTAACTCTATTGATAGCATAACAGGAAAATTACAGCGTCTTCGTACTCTTTACAAAAATAGATGAGGAAGTTCGCTTTTTGTAATTTGATATTTTGCTATCTTTGTATTGTTTGGTATGAAAAAACTTTTCTCTTCAACGTTGACGTATTTTTCGCAATATGTATTGAAAAAAATACTGAAGAACTTTTCTCTTCATGGTTGACGTGTTTCTTGCAATATGCAGCTCATGGCTAAGAAATAACTTCCATAGGTTTTGTTTTTCGATTTTCTATCACGTTCTAGTACTCAGTTTTTTTTTTCATATTATAAAATACCAATCAAACAAACCCGTTTGCTTATTGATAAAAAAGAAACGTAAGGCAGTCTGTGGTCAACCACAAGACCAAGTAGAAGATGGTATAGTCTGTATGTAGTTAACTGATCTTTAAAACAGGAGTGCTTAATTTTTCTCGGAATAATAACCTATACTATACCCGTAATACAATGTTATTCTTATTCTTTTAAAGTATCCCTAACTCAAGGTTGCCTGGAATAGATTGCCATGGATGATAAGGCCGCCACTTTATAATAACATTTTTTGTCGTAGGTATATATGTAAATAGTGTTTATTTTTAAATCGTGGTTGTAAATAAAGAGTATTGTCTGTCTGTCTAACTCTACTTTTTTAGTCTAGTTTTGTAGTGAATCCCCAAGAACATGATCCTTCTATTTAAGCAGTCGGGCATAACCCAACACATCACAGAGTGAATAACACAGTGGTTTTATAGAAACAGGTGCATCAGTGTCCTCTACTTCGGCCTTGCCAGTACAAATATTGTACAAGTGCGACCCTCGGGTACGTTTGCCGGATTTTGTATCAACTATGTATTTGTACTTCTCTGGTTTGTTTCAGCACGTTGTGATTGCTTTTGGGAATTGTTTAAAGGTCTATACCCTTTTTAAGGTTCCGTACCTCAAACGGAAAAAACGGATCCCTTATAGGATCACTTTGTTGTCCGTCTGTCCGCCTGTGTGTATGTCAAGACTCTTTATCTCAAGAGAGCGTAAAGATACCGAGTTGAAATTTAAACTGTATACGTATATCTATGGTTTTTTGAAGTAGTGTAAAAGAAAAACTTCTAAGTTATCGTTTAAAAAAGTTAGAGCCGTTTATGTCGTAAAAAACCGCATATTTCGACACTCACAAAAATCAAAACCTACAGGGTACTTCCCGTTGCCATAGAACTATAAAATTTGGCAAGAAGCATTGTCTCAGAGTACACATATAGGAATAAATCTGAAAATTGTACATTTTTATACAAATCACATAAAAATAGGGCCTCAAAATTCACAAAAAATGGGTTCAAGTGAAATCGGATCATATAAAATAACTTCATTAGCACCTGCTAAAACAGGTTTTTAATTATTTTAACAATATGTTTGTACGGAACCCTCGATGTGCGAGCCTGACTCGCAATTGTCCGGGTTTTTTTACAAATATTCAAATAACACTAAAAATCCTTGCAAAAGTTTGTCATAGTTAAGTTCTACGCTTTAACAAATCAACTTATTATTTATTTTAACGTGTAACAACGTTAATGCGTTCGACACCGCATGAAGTCTTCCTTTTATTTGTATCTAATTTAAATTTACTAAAAATACACATCACACACAAGTGCGTCAGTACACTGGACCTTATTTTAAAATCGTATTCTACAATATCCCGCCCTCGTAATTTCCAATGAAGCTTCAAACTTATTCCCATTTCAAATATCCTCAAAATTTACGATTCTCAAACAGCATCGTACCCCAGCGGGGTTCCGTATACTGCGTATACAGTTACCAAGTCGCTCGTTACGAGACTTAATTTAAATTTAAAACGTACTATAACATAAAATTACGCCAAAAATGGACTTCATTATTGCGCCCCTTTAAAAAGTCGCTGCAGTCAATCATCTGTACCAAATTAAGTAATCGCGTATTTAATTTTAAGACCCATTTTTGTTTAAGACCTCAAAACCTTTCACTGCCGTAGGCTGGGCCATTATTGAACAGTTTTCGAATGATTAACGGAATTTACTACAAAAATATTAAATTAAGTATTTATGTGAAATGTATAGAAATATGAGAAGGTTCTGTAGACTTAAACTTATAAAACGATGATGATAACAATTCTAAGCTGTTAGATATACTAAGCGCCACACAAATGGGCGGATGAGAAGTTAGCCGCAGATGACACTTCGCTGTGATTCGCTAATTATTGCGCATGTGTGCACAATTCCGAAGTCGCGTGTCGTAGTGGTGAGCACGGGCGTAGGGAGCGTGCGGGAGGCATGAGGTTGGCGAGCGGGTGTGCCCCGGCGTATCTTCTTTGTGGCTCCCGCGCATACCTATATTTCGGCTTTTGCGCAGCATTCTGCGCATAACTTCCCATCCACCGATTTGTGTGTTGCTTAGTATATCTATTTGAACTTAGCTAGAAATTTTAGTGACTATTGATTTGTAATTCGAATATTTTATAGGATCTTCTACCTTTCTTAAGATTCTAATATGATTTTTTCATCCCTTTGAAAAGATAGAGAAGCTGTATAGATGTTCTACAACTGTTTTGTTTCCTATACAAAAAAGAAGGGAAAAGAGGACCTGTCTTCAAAAAAAATATTTAATAAGGTATACACTTGCCATGGAGTCAAAGCTTTAAAAAAATAAAAAAAATAATTTGCGATGGAGAACTAATTCTTTGTTCGCAACTAATTGCGTATAAAGAGGAAAAACTCCTCGTATACAACCAGTTGTGTACGCAGTCAAAAGCGTAGCGTATACCTATGTACAAGTAAAAAATAATAAGGCATTTTTTTACATCTGAGGTGTCCAGCCTCAATTATCTTTAAAAGGTTCTGTGTCTTTCTAAGGAACTCTAAAACGTAATGAACCAAAAATGTTGCTTAAATTATCAGTAAAATATTTATGGAGTGTTGATCTAATAAACATTTTATCTTTAAATATTTGACCTCTCCTCATAAAACTCTGCACTTTACTGTACAAAATTCCATTTCCTCAGATAATATTAAATGTATTTCCATTTTTACGACAAAAAAGTTTATATATGTGTATTTTAATCGATAGGTTTTAGGTGTTGAAGTAAAAAATCATAAGCCACATAACATCGATTCGGTGTCAATTTAATCAACATATAAATATGGTGCCTGATTTCCATAATTTAATAGCTACCATCAAATTAAGAAACATTTACAAGTCAGTACGAAATAACATATCTAATTTATGAACTATGTCTTGAACTTTCTGATCTTTGTTTTTCAATTCAATGAAAACAAGCTACTACAATAAAATAGGACAAGTTATCAAATAAACTCATGACAGTATTTTACCTACAAAATACGAAAACCATTTCTAGACAACATTTCTATTTTAAAAAGTTTAACAAGTGAAGTCGAAAAAGTTCATATCTCTTTACCCTGTACTAAGTTCTTATCTCTTTACCCTGTACTAAGTTCTTATCTCATTATCCTGTACTAAGTTCTTATCTCTTTTCCCTGTAAGTACTAAGTTCTTATCTCTTTACCCTGTACTAAGTTCTTATCTCATTATCCTGTACTAAGTTCTTATCTCTTTACCCTGTAAGTACTAAGTTCTTATCTCTTTACCCTGTACTAAGTTCTTATCTCTTTACCCTGTACTAAGTTTTTATCTCATTATCCTGTACTAAGTTCTTATCTCTTTACCCTGTAAGTACTAAGTTCTTATCTCTTTACCTTGTACTAAGTTCTTATCTCATTATCATGTACTAAGCTCTTATCTCTTTACCCTGTACTAAGTTCTTATCTCTTTACCCTGTACTAAGTTCTTATCTCTTTACCCTGTACTAAGTTCTTATCTCTTTACCCTGTTCTAAGTTCTTATCTCTTTACCCTGTACTAAGTTCTTATCTCTTTACCCTGTACTAAGTTCTTATCTCATTATCCTGTACTAAGTTCTTATCTCTTTACCCTGTAAGTACTAACTTCTTATCTCTTTACCCTGTACTAAGTTCTTATCACTTTACCCTGTACTAAACCGAAAGGAGGTGATTTAGACTATCATTTCGAACAACTTTTACTGTGAGGCCGACCCAAAATACGAGAGAAAAATTTTGAGCTATTCCAAAATTTGATTTATTATTGATTTATAATTAATTTTATACAAAATTGCAACTCGGGACCGACAATACGTATGAATTACAGCAATTTTTATTTCGAATAAAAAAATAATAAGATAAAGATTTTCATAATGACGGTCTGCCTCACCCTTTTTCGGCTTTGTAGGTACAAGGTAAGTCAGGGAAGGCATATAACCTTGTATCTATACAATATAGTCTTTATATCATATATTTATAGGATTGATAGAACCCTATAGAATCCTAGCCCTAGTACTTCTAGTAATGGATTATTCCCAATTGCATAATTCCGACCGCTACGCAGCTACAAAAGTCTAAACTCTACGGCGTAGCTCTCCCATCCCCATCCCGCTCTACTCCTTCTGTCCTTGTCACGCGCGTGCGCTGCACGCGTCCCGCTCGCACCCGCGCGCTTCCTGCGCTCGCGCCGACTGTGGGAAAACTCGGCAGGTGTTATGCGGGATCGTGAACAACCATTACCATTCACATTATTCAACGATAAATAATAATGGGGGACTGGCTGAATGGTTAGCTGGGAATGGGCTGTAGTCGGGGGCTGCTTGTGATCAGCAAAAGTAAATTGTTAGCTACAAACTGCGCAAAGTACAATCCTGACTGAAGCTCAATCGAATCTCGCGCAACTTGTAGTAGCCGCCAAGATGTTTGATTCGGCCTATAGGTAGCTATTGATTTAGATAGCGCCGTTTTGTCAATAACCATTAATAAAGAATAAAAGTACTAGTAAGTAAGTAAGTGGCCATGGTGGTCAAGAGGTAGTGACACCCGCCTTGCAATCGTAAGGTCGTGGGTTCAAATCCCGGTCCCGTACCAATGAGTTTCTTGGAATTTATGTACGGAATTTCAAACCACTGGCTTTTCGGTGAAGTAAAACATCGTGAGGCAACCTGCATATGTCCGTAGAAGAAATTCGATGGCGTATGTGAATCCACCAACCCGCACTGGGCCAGCGTGGTGGATATGGCCCAATCAACCTTCGTGGGTAGGCCTACGTCCTGCAGTGGACTATTAAAAGGCTAGTACAGTACAAGTACTAAGCTAGTGTAACTATTGCGTGGATTGAATGGGGAGCCATGTTGATTACAAAATACTTTTAATTTAACACGGTAGAATCAAGTATTTATTTTTATGACCGCTATGAAAGCTTTTCTAGTGTGTAGAGCGTGTGATGTCCGGAACAAATAGCAATGCAGAATAAGATTTTTGTTTTTATTTCAACGCAAGAGATTCCTTTATAAAAGGAAAGTACCTACATAATTGTCTTCTTTGAACGGTCAAAAATCTTGCATTTTACTAGTATTTTAAAACAACCATCTTTTTTGACAGATCGCGTGCCGCAAGTGCAAACTTCTCTTCTTCAAACCTCTTTTTGACAATTACAACCACATTTTATCAGACCAAAAGCAGTATTTTCTGCTGATCGTTTAAAGAAATCCTATAATAATAAGAAGAAGCCGTGGAGCGAGTGGCGAGCACGCGCAACGTTCTTGCAACGTACATACTAATGGGTGCCGTGCGCGTGTGTGCGTGCCATGCGCACACGCAAGCTAGTCGACGTATTTTTTACGTTGCTCGTGTGGGCGGGCGCATGTCACGGATTTAACCAGTCCAGTTTGTTTAATTGTCTTTAGATATCTACATGATAGCTCTAATAGATTTTGTGGGCTTAGATGCTTTATGTAAATTTTGGTGATATATTGAATAGTTCTGATTGACCAAAAAGTAGAAAAGCATTCCTGAACAATGAAAAAGATCGTACATAGTATAAGTACTGATCAGTATTAGGTTTTTCATATGTACTCTAACATGTACTCCGTGTCTCCGACTTGTGTTGGAGGAGAAGACTGACGAACATACAAAAAAAAATGTACTGGGATAGTACGACTGCCTCGGTGGCTCATTGGTTAGTGACCCTAACTTCCGAGTCAAAGAGGCGTGGGTTCGATCCCCACCCAGGGCAAATATTTATATGATGAACATAAGTGTTTTCTCTGTGTCTGGGTGTTATTTAGTTACTATCTATATAAGTATGTATTTAAAAAATAAGTATATGTAGTATATCAGTCTCTGGCAGCCATATCACAAGCTTTGCTTAGTTTGGGGTCAGAAGCCGTGAGTAAGATGTCCCAAAATATTTGAAAAGGTATATCCCCGAGGTTGACGCATTGAAATTTTACAGAAATCGCCTGAGCCGTTTTAGAACTACTAATCTACTATCTACTAATCTGCATCAATAGGTACTGTTTTACTTATTAACACGGTATCGTCCAAAAGAAACGCAATGCCTGTTTATAAGTATTATAAGCAATTAGTTAACGGCAAAAGCCGTGGTGGTCAAGAGGTAGTGACACTCGCCTTACAATCGTGAGGTCGTGGGTTCGAATCCCCGGTCCCGTACCAATGAGTTCTTTGGAATTTATGTACGGAATTTCACACCACAGGCTTTTTCGGTGAAGGAAAACATCGTGAGGCAACCTGCATATGTCCGTATAAGAAATTCGATGGCGTATGTGAATCCACCAACCCGCACTGGGCCCGCGTGGTGGATATGGCCCAATCACCCTTCGTGGGTAGGCCTACGTCCTGCAGTGGACTACTAAAAAGGCTGGTACAGTACAGTACAGTTACATATCCTCAATGTAAAATTCTAATGGGTTTTGAAAATTTTCCACTACAAGCTTACTTCAGCTTACATTTGCCGTATAAATATTTCCATGGCATTAAATAACCCGCTCATTCATGTCTCGAAGCTTCTATGGAACAGGGTTGCCAATACATGGAAAACTCCTTGAAAATAGGTCTTAATTTGGAAAATGCAGAAACTTATCATGCATGTAGGGAGTTGCAAAGTAAGTCACACATAGGTATCACTTCACTTCACCATAGTATAAAACAAAGTCGCTTCCCGCTGTCTGTCCCCATGTATGCTTATATCTTTAAACTACGCAACGGATTTTGATGTAGTTTTTTTAATAGGTAAAGTGATTCAAGAGAAAATTTTATATACACCTATGCGAAACTGGGGCGGGTTAGTTAGGTATAAATTGTTTTTCGTGTGATTTGTAATTCTTCTATCTTGTAACATATCACATTTTTCCATTGCCTGTTACCGTGCTACGTTACTGTTACTTGATTTGATTAGAGTGACTGTTGTATACTGAGTAGAGTGTGAGTTTTGTCGTAAACATGACGCGCTCTTCGGCGAGCGCGTAAGCTTGTACGAGTAATTTGTTTGAAGAAATGTACCGCGCCACTAGCGGCGCGTTTTTGAAACACAACATGTTCATACAAATTACATGCTTACGCGCTCGCCGAAGAGCGCGTCATGTTTACGACAAAACTCACACTCAGCATACTGGTATCATAGTTGAAATGAAACAACGTTACATTTTATTTTTGGTATTTTAAAATGTCTACCGCAGGATCCAGTTTTATAGGACTTGTTATTTTCCTTCTCACCACTTGAATCTAACTTTAGGCTTTGCTATATTAGCCTTTTTTTCTCTGTTGCCAAATTTTCTTCTTATTTTACACCAATTTTTTGGGGAAATCTTACACAGGGTCTTTAACCCCAAACTAAGCAAAGCTTGTAATATGGCTGCCAGAGAGTGATATACTACATATTATACATTTGTTTTACCTAGGTTGCCATTTGTTTTTACCTAGGTTAAGTGAAAATTGTATTGTTTTAATTTTCTGTTATGGTGTGAAACAATAAAGAATTATTTATTTGTTTATTATATATACTTATTTTAAATACACACTTATATAGATAGTACCTAAATAACACCCAGACTCAGAGCAAACACTTATGTTCGTCACAGAAATACTTGCCCTGGGTAGGGATCGTACCCACGCCTCTTTGATCCAGAAGTCAGGTTCACTAACCACTGAGCCACCGTGGTAGTCATTGTATTGTATATTTTTACTTATTAGCTACACTATATACATAATTTCGGATTACATGAGGTGACTCACCAAATAGAATAGCGCGTCAGAGCAGCCTGAAATAAAAATAGCATTCCCCACAAACCGAAATTTTTCCTGACATTTTTAGGGAAGCTAAAACATTAGTACCTACTGGCAGCTCAGTTATAAAATTGCATGCGCTTGCGCACGTCATCGCGCGTGAATACCTGAATACTTACCAGTGCTGGAAGTAATCGCCCATTCATTGACAAGCGATGCGGACGGTGAATTAAATTGTTTTATAATGACTATTACTCACATTTTAGCGAGAATCTTTATGTTTTAAATATTTTTTTTCACCAAATAAAAGTATCACAGCCTTATTAATAAGCTCCAAGTAGGCCAACGAGCTATGGAGAGGGCTGTGCTCGGAGTATCTCTGCGAGATCGAATCAGAAATTAGGAGACACGTAGAAGAACCAAGGGTACCGACATAGCCCAGCGGATAGGCGAGTAGAAATGGCAGTGGCAGGACACATATGCACAGAGGACTGGTAACCGATGGGGTCGAAAAGATCCCGAGTGGAGACCACGTACCGGCAAGCGCAGCGTAGGACGTCCACGCGGATGTAACCCGCTACCTACTGGCCTTTTTGTTGATCTGTTGTGCAGGCCTATATTTATTTATTTATTTAATAGGAGGATCAACAGCATCAATAACAAAATACATATATGTAACAAATACAGAGCGCTAATTATAGATCCTCACGTATAGAACTAATATAGTGACAATATCCAGCATAAAACGTCCTATGGCTGACGGCTGGATAGATAAAAGTAGCACGTAGCAAGTAGCAGTAGTAAATGCACAATACTCGTGTCAGATATTTCGAAGTCTCTACCAAGTATAGTCTTTGCTCGTCAATAATAATTAAAGAATATTTTCCTCGATATAAACCAGTACTATTATTCTGCGGTAAAGGTAATGTCAGGGTGCACTCGTATGACGACTTTCACGATTTTAAAAATGCGCACAAAAAATATATTTATGAGGACGACGCGAAAGAACGCGCGATACAATGAAATGTCAACTATCGTCATTAAAGTTTTTTGGTATTACAACATTTTTCTGAAAAAAAAATACTTATAATTTTACACGTTTATGTGTAAAAAGTCCAGCAAAAAAGCACACCCGTAAACATATTTTTCCCGAATTGAATGATCAGTAAAGTAAGTAGTACCTATGTGCTACAGCTACATCCTAGGAAACAACTCTGCTTTGCATCAGGATGTGGTCTAACGTAAACCTAAATTCAGTTTAAAAATGTACCTATATTTAAATACATCTACATAAATACATAGTTTTTTTATGAACTACATAACAGTGATTGAATCGTTTGTATTATGTACTCTTTTATTGACTGCCTCGGTGGCTCAGTGGTTAGTGAACCCTGACTTCTAATAAATAAATAAATATTAAATAAATATTGGGGGACATCTCACACACGGTCTCTGACCCCAAACTAAGCAAAGCTTGTGATATGGCTGCCAAAGACTGATATACTACATATACATATTTTAAATACATACTTATATAGATAGTACCTAAATAACACCCAGACACAGAGCAAACACCTATGTTCATCACAAAAATCCTTGCCCTGGTGGGAATCGAACCCACGCCTCTTTGATCCAGAAGTCAGGGTCGCTAACCACTGAGCCACCGAGGCAGTCAAGTTCTGGATCAGTTCTGGATCAAAGAGGCGTGGGTTCGATCCCCACCCAGAGCAAGCATTTATGTGATGAACATAGGTGTTTGCTCTGTGTCTGGGTATAACTTAGGTACTATCTTTATAAGTATGTATTTAAAATATGTATAAGTAAGTAAGTTCGTATAGGCCGGGTGGCTAGCCCTTGTGTCAGAGTTCTTAGGCCGCCTGAAGGCCTCTGACATGGCTAAACGGTTAAAACATCCGGGACCTACAATTTAACGTGTCATCGGAGCCACGGTAGCGCTCAGTTTTTTTTTTTTTTTTTTTTATTTCGAATAGGTTTGCGTTTGACTACACACTGCCTGATGTTAAGCAGATGTGCGGTCTAGGGTGTAGCACGCTTACCTAGAAGATACCTATTTACTCGGGATTTGAAGACACTCACGTTGTACTTTAACGGAAAGACAGACCCAGGCAAAGCATTCCACATTCCGGCTGTTCGTATGAGAAATGAGGATTCAAAACGCTTGGTTCTAACGCGCGGAATGTCCACCATAAAAGGGTGACGCTTTGGTCGCGTCCGTCTAGCCGTACGATAGAAGAAAGGGGCAGGGGGGACCAGATCGTGCAACTCCTGGGCGCACTCTTCGAAGTGTATCCGGTAAAAGACCGACAAACACGCTACCTTGCGACGATGCTCAAGACTTTGCAGCTGCGTCTTAGTCAAGGTGTCGTTGTCAATCAGCCTTCTGGCTCGCCTCTCAATCGACTCCAGAGCCTCCAGTTGATATTTGGCAGAGCCATCCCAAAGGTGAGAGCAGTATTCCATGCAAGACCTGACTTGTGCTTTATAAAGACTAAGCAGTTGCTCAGGTGTGAAATACCGTCTCACCCTTAGAGAGAACACCAAGTTTTTTGGAGGCTAATTGGGCTTTGGACTCTATGTAAGAGCCAAAGTTAAGAGAAGATGAGAGTGAAACGCCTAATAGTTCCAAGCTGTCAGTCACCGGAACGGAGACACCACGGAAAGCGGGAGTCAATTGAAAGGGTCTCTTTTTGGCCGAAAACAGACAGCCCTGAGTCTTTGTGGCATTAAACTTGACCAGGTTAGCATCACCCCAGTCGGATACCGCCTGCAGACTCAAGTTGAGCCGTTCAACCATAGCCTCTCTGTATAACTCGATCTGTGGCCCGCTGGTTCTTGCATCGGACGTGTAGCTCTCCACGACTGTACTGTCATCTGCGTACCCAAAGATCCCGGGCTTAAGCAGATCGTTGATATGCAGTAGGAAGAGTGTCGCAGAGAGCACAGACCCCTGAGGAACACTGGCATTGATAGCCATTTGGTCTGACGAGCAGCCATCAACGACAACTCGTATCGACCGATTCCTCAAGAAATCTGATATCTATGTGCAGAAATCAGCAGGCAGGCCGTAAGATGGAAGCTTGCCAATAAGGCTCTCGTGCCAGACCCTATCAAAAGCTTTGGAAATGTCCAAGGAGACAGCCAACGCCTCCCCGTGCTTCTCCATGACCTCACTCCAGATGTGTGTGGCGTACGCTAGAAGGTCCCCAGTAGACCGGTTTCGGCGAAAGCCGTACTGGCGGTCACTGAGTAAGTCATTCGCTTTCAGGTAGGCCAGGAGCCTGTTATTTAGAACACGTTCCATACTCTTACAGAGTATAGACGTGATCGAAATTGGCCTATAGTTGGCAGGGTCGGCACGGCTGCCCTTCTTGGGTACAGGTTGCACGTTAGCAAGCTTCCAAGATTTGGGCACTTGAACTGTCTTCAGAGATAGGCGAAAGAGGCGAGTCAGCACAGGCGACAGCTCAGGCGCACAAGTCCTCAATACAATGGCCGGAATACCATCAGGGCCACTGGCTTTGTTCACATCTAGACTGCGGAGAACTTTGAGGACCTCCTTTTGCCGGATGTGTATTTCACTCATTACAGTGTCACAGTTTGGCAAAGTTGGAGGTCTCGCACTACCGGGGTCTAGACGCGAAGACTCAGCAAATTGAGATGCAAATAAATTTGCTTTCTCCACCGCGGTATGGGCCAGTGAACCATTGGGTTTCAGCAACGGAGGCAGTGAGGGGCGGCAGAAATTCGCTTCAACCGATTTAGCTAGGGACCAGAATGCCTTACTACCCGCAGGGTAAGAAGCAAGCTTGTTTCCTATTCGACTAATGTGGTCAAAGCGAGCTCTCCGCATAACCTTTTTGCAGGACTTAGCAGCCTTATTGTATGCCTTCACATGTACATTTTCCAGTTGGAAAATGTCACCGCGGTCACCCATCCAAATACTGACCGTGCGGAACGTTGCTTAATTTCGGTGATCGCTGACAAACACCACTACGCTACGAGCGCAAAAATATAAAACTACATATAAAATATGTGTATATGTAGTATAACAGTCTCTGGCAGCCATATCATAAGCTTTGCTTAGTTCGGGATCAGAGACCATGTGTAAGATGTCCCCTGATATTTATTTATTTGTATTTATTATTATTAAGTAGGTACCTAAGTAATTTATGTCTATTTACTCACCTGAAAAATTAGTCATTTTTTGGTGTTCACGACGTATAAATCTAAAATGAGACCCTTTACTTAACTAACATATACTTATAAAAACTATGTGGACAAGTTGCTGTGCTACGGCTTATTTAGTGTGCTAATTTTCTCTCATCTAAGATAAAAATTGCAGTGAGTAGGACTAACGGCCGATGGGGTCTCAAAGTTCGGGAGTAGAGACTACGTACCAACAAGAGCAGCGTCCACTCACAAGGTGAAAGAGTACCTGGTTAAGACCTAATATGTGCTGGATGCAGGCTGAATAGAAACTATTGGGAATCTACCAATATATGAGAGGCATTATTACCAGTAATGAAAAACTTAAAAGCAATCGTTTATTAATAATAATTTCATTGATTAAGCAATGCGTCATTTCTCGTTAATGGTAAGAAGTTCTAATAATTTCACATTAAGTGACTGACTGGTTTAAAGCAGTTCTCACAAATGGCGCTTCCAACAATGCAGTAGTTGGTAAAAATGATAAACACTCACTAATTTGGCGGATTCGCAGGGCGCGATTTAGCTTAATTGGACAAAGCATCTGGGCCGGTGTCCCAGAGGATGCAGGTTCAAATCCTGCGAACGCGTCAATTTTTGAAATGTTTATCACAAAAAGAAAGTTTCTATACACCTAGTGTGTGAAGCACGATAAAAATAATTTCATTGATTAAGCAATGCGTCATTTCTCGTTAATGGTAAGAAGTTCTAATAATTTCACATTAAGTGACTGACTGGTTTAAAGCAGTTCTCACAAATGGCGCTTCCAACAATGCAGTAGTTGGTAAAAATGATAAACACTCACTAATTTGGCGGATTCGCAGGGCGCGATTTAGCTTAATTGGACAAAGCATCTGGGCCGGTGTCCCAGAGGATGCAGGTTCAAATCCTGCGAACGCGTCAATTTTTGAAATGTTTATCACAAAAAGAAAGTTTCTATACACCTAGTGTGTGAAGCACGATAAAAATAATTTCATTAAATAAATACCTCATCATCCCGACGTTTCAGCCGAGTTGCATCGAAGATAGAATCTCCTCCTTTTTGGAAGTTGGTTAAAAAGTCATGAAACTTGTAATGTAAGCTATAGATGGTCAGTTCTAAATTATCCCGGAAACCAACTACTTACTGCGTTTTGCAAATCTAGTCATCTCAATAAAATCCAAGTTTAGTTAGTTTAACGACAGGTTTATAGTTCATATTCAATTAAAAGGATGTGGTAACATAGAAATTTCATCTTTATTGCTACAATCTGCAACCATTAAGCTTAAGATATATTTATTATTTCCTATATTAAATTCAGCTTCAAGTTATACCAATTAAGGAAATATTACTCAGTTAAATATCAAAAATTACTTAACAAAATTACTACACAGATAACGTATCGGAAATAATAGAATAATTATGTAATAGATTTTTGTAATCGCGTTCATTCTGATTTGTTATCAATTTAAATAACATACCTACGTCATAACTTTATAAATAACGGTTTAAAATAAATTATTCCAATTTATTTTTTATTTTAGGCAAACAAGGTACTTTCTGTAAGTGTTAAGTGTCTGGTTGTTATTGGTAATTATCTAAATAAATTCGAAATATGTACCTATTTAAAAATATATATATGTCTATGGCAGCCATACATATAGCCATTTAAAGCTTTACTTAGTTTGTTGTCAGAGACCGTGTGTAAGATGTCCCCTAATATTTATTTATTTAGTTATTATTTATTTATAAGTATTCAACTTATTTAATCTTGAGCAAGCGTGTAATAAAGTACCTAGCGTTAAATTCTATATTTATCTCATTTTTTGAATGTTTGTATACCTAGTTACAAACAAGTAAATTAATCATTGTAATTGATTTATTTAATATTTTTCTATGATTTATTTTAAACATTTATTTAACTCTGGCTTATTATAATCAAGCCATAAATTAACTTATGCTTTAATTTAATGGGCAATAAAATAAAATTAGTTGTTCTGGTGCGAGTGAACTCCGTTAACGTGCGATAATTTTATTTCTTACATAAACTGTTTTAATTAAACATTATTCCTAATTTTAATATCAAATTTATGGTCATTAATGGCTATGACATGGGATTGTGATTTTGTTGGTTCCGCTCCTGTGGTGCTTTATTTCATGATATTTTATGCATTTGTGCACGGACTGAAAAGAATTACAAAATAATATTACCACTACAATTTTTCGTTACTTTATAAATCGCTCTAAATATATGCAGGGTTATTCCTAATCAATTATCATCCTTTTAGGGGCTTATTCTGTACATCAAAACTAACAAATTTTGTTCTGCGACATTTAGCAAAACTAAAAAAAAAATTTGTTCCATCGAAAAATATCGTTCACCAACAACAAAATGTATGGAACTGCTGTTTTTTTTTTGAGTTTTGACAAAAGTCGCAGGACAAAAGATGTACAGTACAGTACAGATGTACAGTTGTAAAGTACAGTACCCTGTATTTGTAGCGACGGATTGACTTGATTGTTTGCATGATCCTATCTAGATACGTATGTACAGATACTACCAGCCTTTTTAAATAGTCCACTGCAGGACCCACGAAGGGTGATTGGGCCATATCCACCACGCTGGCCCAGTGAAGGTTGGTGGATTCACATACGCCATCGAATTTCTTCTACGAACGTATGCAGGTTGCCTCACGATGTTTTCCTTCACCGAAAAGCCAGTGGTGTGAAATTCCGTACATAAATTCCAAGAAACTCATTGGTACGGGACTGAGGATTTGAACCCATGACCTCACGATTGTAAGGCGGCTGTCACTACCTCTTGACGTCAACGACGTCTTGGTCAACGTACGTATTGGATACGTACATACATAGTTTTGAGGGCGTAATATATCATAGGCTACAAAGCTGGTTCATACATAAATCTCATTGGTAGGAGACCGGGGTCTTACCCACGTCTCATGCATGATAGGCTCAAATGTTGGGTAATTAGTGCATGTATATTAGAATCAAGCGCTTTGTCAAAAATCGAAGCCAATACAATATCACATCGATCACGAAAGCGCCTGTACTTGCTAACTGCCGATATCATTACATTAGGTATTGACGTCAGCACCTAATCTACAATGTAAACTATTTGTACAGAGCCGGTTAAGAGCACTATCAATATTAGAAAACACTTAATGAGCAAACTTTAATGGTGCCTCCACACACTCCGCGAGGCGATACGAGGGGACGCGAGCACGAGTGTGTGGATAGTGCGCGCGTGTCGCCTCGTCATTCCTAGCGTGAATGGCTATTGGCTAACGCCTCGTGGCGAGGGCCTCGCCTGGCCTCCTCCTGGAGTGTGTGGAGGCACCATAAGAAGTTTAGGTATCAGGTGTTTCAAAGGTTCCTTTTGATATGAAGCTCTTAATATGCAGATAGCAACTAAAGATACTTAAACGGTACTCAACAGTACAGTAAAGATAATTGGGGATGTTAATGACCTGAAAGATTCTTCTACACACTTCTCTATTGGCTTCTTATTCTTCTTCCGCTCGTGCCGACATTCCTGTTTTTTTTTAATATTGTTGAAGACCTTCGTGGCTCTGTATCGTATTTGGATATGCTCACAGCCCGAATTAGTCATGGTCTGTGGGTCTGAGCCGAGAAGAATTCAGTTTCCTAGTCTTTTTATCAAGCATTACTTCGCTATGTTATTCCGACTTCATTCCATTTGGGTAGCTCATAGCCTGGTCAATTTAGACATTCAAAGCCACAAAAAATTCACAACAAGCTGAAAATCGATGAAATCGTACAAAATATCATTACCTATAAAAATAAAATTTGAAAGTTCTACATCTTATCCTTATATGGATTTTTTTTTTCGTCAAAATCAAAGGTAAAAATAAAATTGCGCAATTTTCAGCAACGAGTTGATTTACAGTTTACACAAAGGTATATACTTACTATAGAAACTACTCAGTCTACCCGTGACCACGGTCTATGCAACTCGGCCGAAATGTCGGGATGATGAAGTATTTATTTATCTCGTAATTTTAGTGCGCGATTAGTCCCGTAGTATATAATAATAATGTGTTCAAATCGCGAAAGTTTAAAAACAACATTATAGAGACTTGTTCGCAATTCGTATTGAAAATCCCTGGTTTGTACAACTGCGCCCAAAAATCGCAACCTCATCAAACCAACAAATCGCGGAATAAGTACCGTAACCACTTATGTACTTGACGTATTATATCCGGTACTTACGTATAAGTACGTTAATCACCCCCTACACTTATCTGCCCGGTTTTTCTTTTCATTACAACAGTACCTTGACTCTATCTAAATTAGCTACGTCATGACTCCTCATCAAAGGATGAGCGATAACAAATCTATGATTCGGCGAATCAACAAAGATCTCGGTAGCGTAAAAAGCATTGACCGGTAGTCATTAAAGAGATTACAGAGATAGATGGGCCGGCCGATAGTAGATGTTTGGTTATGCCGCCGCCGGCGCTGGTAGCGGTCGTGTTCCAATGATTATACGGAATTAATATCTCCGTCGTAAATACGTCAGGGCGTCCGATAAACCGGCCGCGGGGCGCTGATATTCATCAGTAATACACGAACTGACTGGCCGGTATACGTGGACTGGTACTGCCATAGATACCTGTGAAGAGATGCGTCAACTAAAACTTCTTACTATTTAAGCATACGGTAGCTCGTATCTTTTTTGTGCCTGACAAATGAGCTGTAGATCTGAGGCCTTTACATATTATTTATCGGGTGTTGAAGCATTGTACCCGAAACCAACGATGGCCCGTCTTCCGATCTCCATCCGTGACCTGTGGATGGCATTTTTAACTGATCGCTACTAAGGCTCAAGCCATTCATGCTAAACGCACTAGGCTGTTTTTGTTATATTAAAGGCCTTCAAGCAAAAATTTTGAAAACTGAACTTAACCACACGGACTGTGTGAACCTACTTTCTAACTAAAAAAAATATACAGAGCTCTCGACAAATAACGCACAAAATGTCTAAGGCGTTTTATCTAGGAGGTATTTGCTCTAAGGGCAATGCTGATGGTGATACAAGAGTGGTGCCGGACGCGTCACTCCCGCTGTTATTGTTTTGTAAAGCTGAGGCTACTATTCAGGAGCCGATACATATCGGATAAATCGTACTGGATCGTATGATATTTATTTGATTGAGATAATATTTGTATTTCAGGCCTAACAAAGAGAATATAGAGAAAGTGGGACTGACTTAGAGGCATAAAGAGATATTCCAATGAAGACGTAACACAAGATGTGCCGTGAGATGTATAGGTGACATGATCACGGTTTATACAAGCTAGTTCATATTAATCTTCTTTTCAACAAGCAGAGGCTGATGATGATGATAGTAATAATATCAATTTTAACTACATCATTTTTAGTAGGTATAAGCATTGCCATTCAACGTGGCAATGCTGCCAGCATGCTGGGCACGCTGCCAACTGGCAGTGGGCTTGAGCACTTGGATTATCTTTAGACCTTCAAGGGTCTGTGGATGATCCAATTGCTTTCTATGTAGTAGTAGTGTAGTATTGTCATTTTTAGTAGGTATATATTATAAGCCCATGAAACATCTCTCAAGACTTCTAACCAAATTATTTTTTTATTTAAGATATTTTTAAATTTGGGAAAGTATTATGAAACGAATCATTTATCTAACCTAGAGTAAGCGTAAAATTTTTCAAATACAAGTTCCAATGAAAGATCTTTAACACCGCTAGATTTCAAGAGAATAAAACCCTGTGCTTGTCACGAAGGTGCAACATAGTAAATCTTTTTATACCTAGTCATCTTACTTCAACTAAAATTTTCCAAGATTGATATCTATTATCTACTCACAGGTAGCACGAATAATTACTACCTGAGCGTGACGCAGGGCTCGTTAACAACTTCACAAGAAAATTGTACTTCAATTAAACCCGGAACTAAATCACATCCTGAATGAAAAACCCCTCCAGCCGGCATTACGATAATTTATACGACGGCGCAGCGTCGCAAAAACATTTCTCACTCGATATATCAGAGGCGAAGTACAGAAGCCGGTGGTTACGAGATACTATCATAAAAATCGATGTTAAGCTACCGAATGCTGGAAGGCTTGCTCCGTAATTACCATAAAGGTTTAGAGAGTGAGGCTTTCCAACCGACCCGGGTCAACACAACCCGGCGAAACACGTGTATGTACGAATACGCGTGGCAAAATGCATGTTTACTTATCGCATAGGTATTTATTGTTGAAAGGAGTGTTGTGTGTGCATATGAATAAGTTATTTGTTGTGCTTTGCGAGTAGTATGAGTAATAATTGTGTAATTATTGGCGCTAAAGGGATTCTAAACGTCATGATGCGCAATTTTGCAATACTACCTATATACAGGGTTATTTCTAATCAATTAGTATCCTTTTAGGGGCTTGTTCTGTACATCAAAACTAACAACTTTTGTTCTGCGACTATTGACAAAACTCAAAAAAAAAAAGAAAAAAAAACGAGAAATAACCCTGTATACACATGAATTTCCAAACACTAATTGTAACATTTATGTATCATCAAATTACTTACAGAGATTTTATAGAATTTGTCGTGTTTAGATGTCTTAACAGAGTTGATCCAGTTTGGATTTCTTCTGTTAAACAATAGGTGGGTAGGTATTATGACCAACTATTATTTTAATAAATTATATGTGTGATGATTAGACTACTAAAACAACCTGGTACAGCAGTAAAGTACAGTTATGATCGATACTTGTACATGCTAGATAGAGTTTTAAGAATACTTATGTAGGTACCTTACCTACTCACACTGGCAAATAAGAAAGCTGTGGCCTTTTGAAGAAATTAAGTCCCCGCAAGATCAAAAAACATATCCCATCTTCCAAGATCTGTAGTAATTACATACCTCCGCTCTGTAAATTCCAGCTCAAATCATCAATGACAGACGAGGACTACCTATTAATTAATACGGACACGCGGTAATTTACCTTCTCTTAGGTCTTTTATTACGTTTTATACAGGGTGTAATTAACTCGGTCCGGCTACGGTGATGTTAATAGGCATTGATGTGTGAATCCATTTGCACTTTTTTATCTAGCTAATGTAACTTGTTGGGCAATTAGATTATCCATACAAGGTCGAAAGATATTTCCAAGTAGTACTCAAATCGAGTGCCATTTACAAAATAAAAAATATCTAGCAAGCTGCATAATTTTATTGATGGTGTCTGTAAGCCAATTAGCATGGATTTGAGTGTTTCAGCGCATATTATGTATTTTTCTTTAAGGGGGCGCCTAATGGCAGAATCAAGGGAAAGGTGTATTTTTAAAGACGTGGTGTAAAGATAACGGACATAAATATCCATATTCAAAAAATACTATAGGAAAAGAAAAAACGTAGAATTTTGGAAAATAATATGGTTATTTTAGAAAAAGAATAAAACTTCGCATCATAAAAAAAAACTTTTTTTTTTTCAAATGCTCGAAATTATCAGCGATAACACCACATTATTTTTGACAAATTACGTAGCCAGACTAATGTTCTAGTTGAGTAATTGATTGTTTTTTTTAATATATGCTTAAATTTTGAATAAATAAATAAAATGTCACCTAAAAATGTAAGCTGGCGCTCTAACCCAAAATCATCGTGAACTGGGTCATGCGATTTTCGACTCTAAACAAAGCAGCATAGATGATAGCGGGCGATGCAAGAGGCGCGGGTGAAATCTGTTTTTTTCGTGGCATTAGGCGCACTATTAAGTAGGTACTCAATGCCTTTAAAGCCGTGGTGGTCTAGTGGTAGTGACACCCGCCGTACAATCGTGAGGTCGTGGGTTCAAATCCCGGTCCCGTACCAATGAGTTGTTTAGAATTTATGTACGGAATTTAACACCACTGGCTTTTCGGTGAAGGAAAACATCGTGAGGTTACCTGCATATGTCAGTAGAAGAAATTCGATGGCGTATGTGAATCCACCAACCCGCACTAGGCCAGCGTGGTGGATATGGCCCAAACACCCTTCGTGGGTAGGCCTATGTCCTGCAGTGGACTATTAAAAAAAGGCTGATACAGTACAATGCCTTTAAATAATTATAAATTAGCCATCTACTCGTAGTATTGCCGGTTGTCGGTGTTTTTCAAGTAGCCTTGTATAAGGTGAAGGCCTTATTTTATTAAAAGTTACCTCCAGGCAGCTTAAAACTATGACACCAAGACCAGCCTATAAGAACTCACCTTAATATAATCAACTATTACTAGTGACCTCATAGCATAACATATTTCAAAGAGACAGTTACACTCTGTATAAGAAACATTAAATAACTAAAATAAAAATAACCCTATATATCAAAGTAAACGCACTAAAAGGCCGTCCCAAGACATTAAAGTCGTATCTTTCCGTGATAATTACTATTATACCAACCGTAAAATCGCGGTGACACCACAAAGTGACCGATTGTAAAACTCCGTAAAAGAATATAAAATTCATAATGGGCTGTAAAATTTGGATGGAAATAAATATGACTTTTAAAATCTCGAATATCATTGTCTATTGAGTAGCGTCGGTGTTAGCAAAGGCTTTCGACTTTGAAGTATTTTACTGCTTTATTTCTAAGACGTCCTTCTATAAAATGGGAAGTTTTAGGAGTGCGTACTTTAGTAGTCTTTGTCCCTTTGTCGGTTGAAGCACGTGGAAGTTTCGCGAAAGGGTTCAATGGGGTTTTAAAAATTCGTATAACGCCCAATATACAATACGTTATGGTTTGTTATCAATGTTGTTTACGACGGACTATGAATACATTTAAACTATTCTATTACACCAACATCGCTTGTAAGTCCCTTGTAATTTCTGTGAATAACTAGCTTATTTTTGTATTGTAAAATAGCACGCTTCCCTGAGTAGGAATACTGGCAATGAAAGAAATTATTGAATCGTAATAAGTTCGGTAGTCGTATTCAAGTAAATCTACTGATATGAATAGAAGTAATCTAAGTCAATTTCCAAGAGGAAATTGAGTTAGTGTATAATTTTTTTACAATAACCACAATGTGTTTTGCTTCCTAGAATCGATATGGAAAAGTTATCAAGTAAAATGTGGTTTTAACCTTACAAAAACATCGCAATTGCTTTAGTAAATTATTAGAGTTAGATAAACTAATATTGGAGTTCAATATGGTTTAGGAAAATGTTATTAGTTGGCAAATGTAAGTGCAGGTACCTATGGTAAAGGTACAACTGAGGGTGTACAAATAAACAGAACTCGGAAAATACCCGCGCACTCATACTCGTAGTCGCACGACTCTACATACGTTGTCAAGTCTTTCCACCCCCATTTCACCAGCTACAAGTATTCCCAGCTGCTCTGCAGATAATCCAAGTATCCCCTCGCGACACTTTGAAGCTTTCAAGTACCTACATAAGCCAGACATTTCACGTCATTTGTTCTTCACCTCGACGGCTTTCTAATCTCTGAAACAAAAAATTGGCGCCAGCCCCCGCCGCGTGCTAACTGTCTTCACCACCGGCCTTTTGTTTACCCGGTTTTATGTTCCCTGCACTTGCCGCTGTACCTGTTTTACAGCTCATTGTATTACACAGTAATTCTCAGAAAAATTAGCCCTGCTATTACACGTGTACAAGTGCGAATGACGCTTTGTCTAATAGACAACTCATTGTTAGCCTCAAGAGCCCCTTGAGACGCCGACAAGCGAAAAACTTGCTTTATGACTTTACAATCCAAATCCAACCTCTGCCATATCCTTACTGACATTTGAATAGTGTTTTTGTCGTACCCCAATGACGTCCGAATGTGGTTTTTACTCAAGTTTTTAGCCAAGTACGTCAGCCGCGGAATGCATAATCTCAACATCGATGTAGGTATTTTTTTACTCGAAAGCAAATGCGTCAACTTATCGGAGAGATAATAAGAAAAAAGACGCACATGTTAGTCATTAGTCTGGGTGTTTAAATATTTGCGAAGGCTGCAGATCTGGGCGCCACTGAGGCGCTTTGAGTTGCCGCCGGTCTTGAAAGCACGTCTACTGCTTTCTGTTACACATCTCTTTCCTATCTAAACTCTACCTTATCAGAACGATACAAAATCTATAATGGAAAGTGTTTCTTTGCTCTGGTAATAAGAGATGAGTAATTCTAACTTTTTCCACCGGCAGCTATGATAATATTTGTAGAGATGCTAAATGAACACAAATGACCGTGGGATTGACGGTTAATGCTAAAATCCACATGTTGCACACGTTTCGGTGAAAATTTTAAGCTTTAGCACATTACCTGTCAATGTTTCTGAGGTAAAAACATCTCCTAAATAAACATTAGTGTTAGGTATGTTGACCAATGAAAAGGTTCAATCAAATAAGCTTGAGGATTTTGCACACTGAACAGTTATTTCTAACGTTTGCCGTTAGAGTAAGAGTGTACGAATGTGAGAGTTTGTGTCTATCCAACCAGCCATCAGCCATAAGACGTCCACCGCTGGACATAGGCCTCCTTTATAGATCTCCCATAACACCTTGAGACCTTGAGTTAGTGTTAGCATCTTGCATTGCATCTAGTCTTGCATCATTGTGTCAAGCGCAATCCTGAGGTCTTAATGAAACCATCTGTTCACCTCACAGATCAGAGAACAACTTTGATCTATGGTCCACCTCGTGAGTGGATGTTTTACCTACGCTTTGCTTGCCAGTACGTGGTCTCCGCTAGGAATAGTGCACACAATTAATCATTTATTTCCAAAGGCGATGTGTAAGACTTCGGTGAGTGCGCCCAGGAGTTGCACAACCTGCCTCTTTCTTCTATCGTACGGCTAGACAGACGCGACCAAAGCGCCACCCTTTTATGGTGGACATTCCGCGCGTTAGAACCAAGCGTTTTGAGTCCACATTCCTCATACGAACTGCCAGAATGTGGAACGCTTTGCCTGAGTCTGTCTTTCCGTTAAAGTACAATGTAGGTGTCTTCAAATCTCGAGTAAATAGGTATCTTCTAGGTAAGCTACATCCTAGACCGCATATCTGCTTAAACATCAGGCAGTGTGTAGTCAAACGCAAACCTATTTGAAATAAAAAAAATGTGTTTCTGTACCTACTTATTTGTAGCCTATAAGCATAAGTAATAACTGTAAATAGATACTGCTTAATATGTATTATAAAATAAACAAAACTAGCTAATGTACTTGCGTACAATTTACAATGTTTTACATAGTTTATAAACAATACGACACCAATGTAATTATGAGGTAAATAACCCCAGTAAACAAGAGGTGACTATTGTTGCCCTGAATTCTTGAACGATGACGTCATGTTTGCTCAGTTGAACTCGGGTCTTAAATTATTACGTCACGGTTTTGTTTTATAAAGATATCACGAACACTCATCGATGAATTATGTCTTTATCATACCAATATATTTATCCCTTCGGTAGACTCTGGAGTGGTCACGTCTATCACACCACGTGAAACAATGACGTCACTGTACTGCACTGTACCAGCCTTTGTAATAGTCCACTGAAGGACGTAGGCCTAACCTCAAAGGGTGATTGGGCATAATATATTCACCACGCTGGCCCAATCCGGGTTGCGGCGTTGGTGGATTCACATACGTTTTTGAATTTCTTCTACGGACATACGCAGGTTGCTCCGTGATGTTATTCGCCACCGACAAGCCAGTGGTTTGAAATTCCGTACATAAGCTCTAAAGAACGTATTCTTAGTCTTTGACTGAATCGGGATTTGAACCCACGACCTCACAATTGTAAGGCAGATTGATTAGATTGATTGACGTCACTGATGAACTACTTAAAGCTCAATTACGTCACGATCATATCAAGTAAGCATTGACGTTTAGTGATCATCGAGTAGTTTATCATAAGGGACGTCACGAGTTATCAAAACTTAATAACATCACATGAAGTTCTCTTTATTGACGTCACGATAATTAGGTAGATACAACATGACACAATAACGCCTAACTCTAACCCTTCCTGCTTCTACGTCACGGGCATCATAACTGATGACGTCATGAAATGACCACTGACCAACCCAAATCGTCACAAACTGAAGTGACCTTTTGCCTTTTAGTCTTTTAGCTCTGACTCACAGTTATAACACTTCTGAACGATGACGTCACAAAATGACCAGGACACGACATACTAATCAAGTTACGTCACAATCATACCATCACCGATACTATCGTCACCAGTGGACCGGTTTGCGGTTCTGACCCATGTAGAGTCATTTCGTAACCTGCTGTCTTTATAGAACCAAGTCACAATAAATTTAGCAAGCAGACTTCCTCAAAGTTGCTCAAAGAATGACGAAATATTTGTTTCGGCAAAGTACTAAATAGTAGGGTCAATATTGGTATTTATCTTAGTCATTCGCACTTTGATAGAGCGTCATGGATGCGTGATCTCCGTCATCAGGTAAGTATGCTTAATCCCGAGAAGCAAAGGTGAATTCGCGAAACCAATTTCACTGATTAGGAAAGCCCGTATGTTTTTATACTTTGCGCACAGAATAGGCCCTATTACACAGGGCACAGAAGGAGCCTCTTCATACAAACCTAGACTTAAAAATGTGAAAAATACAATTTGTACCATAGACAACTTTTGAGGGAACTTGCCACTTGAAATAGGGATTTCAAAATACATGATGAAAAGAATCGATTCCTAAATTGATTCGAGTCTAGGATGACGTCACGTCTTATCACATAATAAGTCCGACTGGCTGAAATTTCGATTAATCTATTCACATCTTGACTCTTTTTAATAGGTGGACTTATGTAACTTTAAATACGTTTTTATCGTTAATTCCAGAAGTTATAAACAAAAGTCAATAACACTATTAAATAACAGCTGGCAGCCTTAAGTACCGCTAAATTCGATCTTTTCTCTTCTAGACATAAAAAAAAAAATCATTATTTCATTCGTAAACCTAAAAAAAAAATACATACAGACGAGCATAGAACCTCTTCCTTTTTTTAAATCGGTTAAAAATGTGAACACATCACGTGATGCTGCTCCATATTGTTAAATCAATCTAAAACTAGTAATTCGACCCACATTGACCTTGCGACCTTTTTCCTTTACATGGCCGGCCGCCCGGGTCAAAATCAATTTTGACCTTAAAGTTAATCGATTTGACGAGTCAATATTCGATCTCATACATTATCCGACATCCCTAACTGACCATAGAGAAATTTTCCACTCTGTTTACATTGTCAAATGATTTCATTTTCAATATTTTGCTTTTGCTTGTAAATCACATAGAAAGATATTTATTACTTACCGGTGGTATGTGACAATGCCTTTCGTTATTTCTTTTGAAACCGAGTAATTTCGGCAAGATGGAATGACGCAGTTCACCATATTTACCTCGTTGCTTTGAGACGCGACCGCAACGCCAGTCTAATGAAGACTAGTTGTCAGATTGGTGTATTCCTGTAATATTGGTTGATATTGGTTGGCGACATTTCATTTTGTACGATTAGGTGTCTTCTTGAATGAAGGTCGCTGACTTTGCGATAGGATTTGTAATCCGGGGAATATTCGTGGGATTTTAGAGTGTTACTGAATTCCTTATACTTTGTTTTGGAATAGGTTATTTTTTTGGGGTTGAATAACTTTACACTTGGGATTCCACTTACTAAATATTACATTAATGACGTCTCTTGGAAATTATGACATGTTGAACTTAGTTGTGGCTTACCCAACTTTAAATTAAAACGATGTGTTTGAGGACTTTTTCCTTAGATTATTATGTATGTATAAACATTATTGCTTGAGTTTTACTTTTAATGCTTGTGAAATGCGCAGTTTGGTCAATTAAGTTTGTGGTTTTCCTGGTATCAGAAAATTTTGTGTTCTAATAATCGTCATAATAATCGAAAATACCGACTTTTGATCACTGGGTATTTCATTATGAAACATAAGAAGGATGTAGTGGGAATACTTTCACTGTTATGCTTACAACATTTTGAATGACTTTGATGACTTTGTATTTTTAAATCCGTTTGTAAGTAAGTATAAAAAATTCTTGTATTTTATACTCATTTCACATACAGCAGAAAGATATGTGTGACCTACTGTACTGTACCGTATCGGCGTTTTACTTGTTTACTGCTGAACATAGATCTATTCATGATGGACGCTCAATCGTCCACCATACCAGAATCCACCATACTGGTATATAGTGAATTCATATACGTCGAAATTCTTCTACCTACCCCAATATCAGTCGGGAGCCCGGTTCTTGAAGTTGTTAACTAGTACGTCTACCTAGGACCAGTAGTCCAGTTAGGTAGGTCCAACTTCAAGAAAAAGGTCAACCGCCGAATCCAACTCGGCTGGGCAGCGTTCGGAAAACTATACGTGAGGTCTTTTCGTCCGACATACCCCAGTGTCTCTAATCGGGAGTTTTCGACAGTTGTGTGTTGCCAGTGATGACATTTGGAACTGAAACGTGGTCTTTTAATGTGGGCCTTATTAATGAGCTTAAGCAATCCCAACGCACTATGGAGAGGGCTGTGCTCGGAGTCTCGCTGCGAGATCGAATCAGAAATGAGGAGATCCGCAGACGTACCAAAGTTGCCGACATAGCCCAGCGGAATAGTAAGTTGAAACGGCAGTGGACTGGGTATATAGTTCAGAGAACTGATGGCCGATGGGGAAGTAAGGTTCTCCAATGGAGACCACGCACCGGCAAGCGCAGGGTAGAATAATGTCCACTGAATAGGTGGACAGACGATATACCTAATTAAGACCGTAGGAACGCGCTGGATAAAGGCCGCTTCCAAGTGGGGTTATTGTAAATCGATAAGGAAGGCCTATGTCCAGCTGTGGACGTCTTACGGCTGATAATGATGATGATGAAGTTCTTCTGCGGATGTATGAAAACTGTCTAACTAAACGATGTTAGTCTAACGTACAGACATTCCAAATTCATATTTCGAATTCCGTTAGTATATATACTTAAGTACTAGCTTTTGCTCGCGGCTCCGCCCGCGTGGTATTTGACTTTTGTGCTATCCCATAGGAACAATTTATTTTTTCGGGATAAAAAGTAGCCTATGTCATTTTCCGGCCCTTGAACTATATCCATGCCTAAAATCAAGGCAATCCGTTGCTCCGTTGCTGCGTGAAAGATGAACAAACCAACAAACTTTTCGGATTTATAATATTAGTATGATGAATATATGTATGTATTTACGTACTTTTGACTCAAAATTCAAATAAGTATCTTCTGATAATAAATTGAAAATCCATTGTATACCTAAGCCATAGAAACGTTACCAACTTACGACTACAACATGCCAGAAATTTAAAGAAAAAGGAATTCATATTCGATGGAATTACTGTTTTTGTATTGCCACCGCAATAATATAAAAAATTACACAGAATATTAAAATTACTATTTTTATCTGTTCCTGCTCCATAAATTATAATAAACATAGATCCCGCTCTATAAATCTTGCATGGCATGGTATAATAAAAAAAATGCTTAAATATTCTAAGAATTTACCTTCACATAAAGCCCGATTACAGAGGCGCCATCGTAATAATAATGCTAAATAGCATAGTTCTGTTTCTTTTTCACTTTAGGCATTCGATGAAGAGAACTCTTTTTATTGTATGTATAATAAACATTTATAGGCCCAATTATGAGGGCGCCACAGTAAATTTAGTTGCAACGTAAAAAGTGTTCTCTCTATCGAATACCTAAAGTAAAAAAGAAACAAAAATATTAAAATTAGGCCTTCATAATTGGGCCTTATGGGAAGCTTAATTCTTGGACTATGTAGAGTCGAGGTCACGACTCTAAGTCCCCAAGCTCTCGTGAAACTATTCTCGTTATTTCCGTATACAGCTCAAAACAAATCATCCATTGTGTCCTATCAGACCGCAGTAACGTCAATTGACCCACTAATATAGACGTTCCAGCCATTTAAAGAATGTTGTCCAAAGCCTTTCCGCTGACTCACTATACAAAGTCTAATATTAAATCTGCAAATAACATTATAAAACGCCAACAAAGTAGGTATTTCGAGGAAGCTGTTTACCTCGCAGGCACGAGCCTCGTGACACAGGTAATGTAACTGTTAGTATGACCTCTACCTACAGTTTACATAACAGTTAGTGTGAACCTCGTGACGCGTTCCGTATTCATTGACACAGAATAATAGCAGTAAGTATTCTTCATGACATGGATAAAGCAAGTGTTCAACTCTCGTGCTAACGACACAGCTTCAGTATCAGTTAGTTCTAGTGACGGTCGCAGCTATGTGCGTCATAGCAAAACCGGAGGTGGTAATAAGTAATTACACAACTAAACGCCACTGAAGGCACGTATGCCTAAATCAGAAACTCGGTAAAATAAGGAAAATAACTGAAAGGGATCTTCTTGCTAAAGTTGGCATACGTGACCGTTTTTGCATACTCTTCTAAAGTGCTGACGCATGGGATGATGAAATTCAACTTCAATTGAAGTTATTTTCAGTGGATACAGTATGGTACCGGTAAATTAATAAATAATCTACTGTTAACACAGACCTACCTAAGAAAAGTGACTTAGCCATATCCGATACGCACGGGACCTTTAAGTGGAATCCGTAAAAACTATTATACAAAGATACGCAGATGCTCACGACCATAGACTTCACCATCATCATGTGAATGTTGAGGCAATCCAGCTCCTCGACCAAACGGACACAGTCAGAAGACTTAAACGAACAAAACCGTTCGAGTTAGTGTAAAAGTTAAACTCGTAGTCATAGTGTTATAGTTATCATATTGTTATAGTTCTAGTGCCGCGTATAAAGAACACTGATATAACGAAGTGTCTTCGCCTTAATAGAGACAATAAGTGTTGATGGACACATTCTTAGTCATTATACTTACCTAGCAATTTAAGTTAGATTTATATTACTCATTAGCCAATGGCTAGTTTGTAATGTTTTAAGGAATGCTCTTCGGCGTTCCTTAAACAAAAAAAAATACTTATATATTTTTCCGATACGCTAGCCGAACGAATCAAGAAATTTCGCGGCAAAACCTTAATGATTTTGGCTCAAAATAGGGATGAACGGGGAAGGAGGAGTCTTATTCTTCGTAATACGGGCTTAAAACAACCCATATTACTGGGAATGAAGTTGATGGTGGTCTTGTGAGGATTGGCTAATTCACTTACCTACACCATTATTATTTTTCTACACCCCTATGTAGGTTTTCCTGCAAAAGTCAAATCTCTTTATTTCGTAGACACATTACATGTACTTGAAATCGTCCGATAACATTGGTAATAGTTATCTATATTAATAATTTCGTCAAGGGGTACGGTAGACTCGATCGAAACTTTATCTGAATGATAAAACATAAAAAAATAATGATTTCGAGTCGACAACATATATCCGGAAAATTCGGATTATCGAGTATTTTAATAAATTATAACGGTGTTGACAAACAAAAACACGGTCTCCATAATGACACTGGATGACATATCTTGAGCAGTGTTGCCAATAGCATAAATAAAAAATATGCTAAATTGGTGTTAAAATTGTGGCAAAATAAATATGCTAAAAATTGTGATACCATTTTTCAATATCAAATGAAACGTAACAAAAATAATAACATTATTATAACAAAAATATTATATGCTATCGAATAAAATGTAAGTATCTTGGTCTTTATCGACTATTAATGTGCTTGAAGACGAGCTAGCGTCATTGCTCAGACTGTATAGCTCTCCTTGGTACCCACAGAGCACAGTGCGTTCTCTGGAACTGCGTAAGAGTAGCAGCATTTCCTTGCCCTTTTTAAATCGAATTTTATAAGTATAAAATAACATTTATTTTTTTTTCCGACAAATAATTGCGTAGCTTAGTTTTTAATACATCAATTTGACTAAAAAACCCCGTTCAATTTCGGTATTTGAATGTGGTAGCGTTAAA
Source organism: Hypomecis punctinalis (assembly GCA_949316475.1). Taxonomy (NCBI): domain Eukaryota; kingdom Metazoa; phylum Arthropoda; class Insecta; order Lepidoptera; family Geometridae; genus Hypomecis; species Hypomecis punctinalis. Next base: position 16,068,577 of record OX438814.1, on the reverse strand, counting down.
AACAATATTGCTGAAATAAATCTGCAATTCTGCATGTAATTTTCATGGTGAAAAACTTTTATTGTATAATTATTTTACATGCTAAAAATATGGCGTATGCTAAATTGCAAATTAATATGCTAAACAAGATGAAAATTTGCTAAATTTTGCATAAAATATGCTAAATTGGCATCACTGATCTTGAGTAGTCAATCGTCTTCTTTTATGTTTTGGCGTCACATTGTTGTGCATTTGCCAGTGTCAAAAATTAAGTTTTAATAATTTTTGATAATATTTTATCAAGATAGTCACTGTCGTTTTCACTAATTATTACTAATAAAACTATGATGAGTGTGTGTGTATTATAAGTCACATTTCACCCAGGCGAAGCCGGGTTCTCATCTAGTGTCTAAATAATTTGTATTAATAACTAAAAGTGATTTACAAATTTAAATTATTAAAATAAAATTATGTTATAATAAATTATTAGGCATAGATTAGTCCACAGAACAGCCGTGGTGGTCTAGAGGTAGTGACACCCGCCTTACAATCGTGAGGTCGTGGGTTCAAATCCCCGGTCCCGTACCAATGAGTTCTTTGGAATTTATGTACGGAATTTCACACCACTGGCTTTACGGTGAAGGAAAACATCGTGAGGCAACCTGCATACGCCAGTAGAAGAAATTCGATGGTGTATGTGAATCCACCAACCCGCACTGGGCCAGCGTGGTGGATATGGCCTAAACACCCTTCGTGGGTAGGCCTACGTCCTGCAGTGGACTGTTGAAAAGGCTGATACAGTACAGTACAGTCCACAGAACTAATAAGATTATTTAACAAAAAGTAAAATGTCAATGATTTTCACTGCACTACTAAGTTCGTGTAGGCCTAGTAGCTAGCCCTAGTGTCAGAATTTTCAAGCCGCCTGAAGGCTTCTGTCACGATTTCAGACCTACAATTTAACGTGGCTTCCGAGCCATAGTAGGGCTGCACTGAGTTTTCAAATCCGTGCAAAAATACCAAAGAAGTCATTAAAACGGGACCGCAATCTTAACCCACGACCTCACGGATGTAAGGTGAGCGTTCTCTCACTAGGCCACCGCGCTTCAATTGAAGTATGTCGTTCTATTAAACTTCGATCTATTGTATTGCAGTTTATAAAGCACGTGGATTGTAACGTGTTGCGATCAGTCGGTCGATGGACTTGATGTAAACAACTGCATCATTAGTTATCGTACCAGCCTTTTTAATAGTCCACTGCAGGAAGTAGGCCTATCCACGAAGGGTAATTGGGCCATATCCACCACGCTGGCCCAGTGCGTGTGCGTGTTGGTGGATACACATACGCCATCGAATTTCTTCTACGGACGTATGCAGGTTGCCCCACGATGTTTTCCTTCACCGAAAAGCCAATGGTGTGAAATTCCGTATATAAGTTCCAAAGAAACTCATTGGTACGGGATCGGAATTTGAATCCACGTCCTCACGATTGCAGGGCGGGTGTTACTACCACTAGACCACCACGGCTTCCATCATCAGTTATTACCGACTTTCAAAAAGGAGGAGGTTCTATATATTCGTTTGTATATTTTTTGTGTATGTTCATAGATATTTTCGCCAATTTTTTGTTTTTTTTTTTTCCAGTGGCTTGAGATATTCTTGAGGAAAACTATTAAAGACAAAAGATACAACAGAGTGGGCTGAATTGTGAACCGATTAAAAAAATATTTTTTAGTTTGAAAGGGTATACTTTCGAGGTGGTCTATCTAAATTTTATTAAAATCGGAGCATTTTTTCATTAATCATCAATAACGTACATGTATGTCACATCGATTCGTGCAAACTATTTAAATTCTATACACGGTGGAAGTCGGTGTTGCGATTTTATGCGAAAAATAATTATCAATCTTGCATCTCATAACGTGGTTTGACTAGGTGTTTTAGCGATCACTGAAGTTAAGCAACGTTCAGCTCGGTCAGTATTTGGATGGGTGACCGCGGGTGGGATTTGTATTTTATTAACCAGATCCTATAGCACATTAGACGGTTTTTAAGAATAAATTGCTAGATAACACAATAATAAACCGTTCCAATACAAACAACATAATTATTTTTCGCCAAAAATGGCAGAACTACTTCATTAAAACTAGCGTGAGGATTCATTATTAAAATTTATATGAACACCGGATACAACTCACGATTATTTAAATTATTTTAGAGTGCGCGGGTGTCCGTTGTCGGGGGCGCGCGTATTCCCTGAAGAAGGAGTACTAACTACTGTGAAACCGGTCGGACGCATAGCGGCTCGACCGTTCAAATAATCGTGAGTTGTATCCGGTGTTCATATAAATTTTAATAATGAATCCTCACGCTAGCTTTAATTAAGTAATTGCAAACCGTTACGGTACGGTATGGCTAGAGTGCGCGGGCGTCCGTTGTCGGGGGCGTGCGTATTCCCTGAAGAAGGAGTATTAACTACACTGAAACCGGTCAGACGCATAGCAGCTCGACCATTCAAATAATCGTGAGTTGTATCCGGTGTTCATATAAATTTTAATGGCAGAACTGATTTCATTCGTACACAAAATTTAAATAGTTCGCTCTAAGCAGTATGCTATTTTTAGATTATTGTTGATTTTTCAAAAACCACTCCACTGACTTCGATAATATTCTACCAAATAAGAATCATCTACATCAGTTAATAATTGGCGGAGTAGGTAATGGCGTAACATACGTACCAACAAAAACGACAATCAGACAAATTGAAAAATCTTCATTTTTGAAGTTGGTTAAAAATAGGCATAAGCTTATATGGTAATTTTTAAAACTGTAGGTACAGAATAAGTTAGGTACATAAAAACCCGCTTTTAAATTTATGTTACAAATGTTGCAAAAAATAATTTTACATTGAGTATCAATAAGTAGTGAACGAATAACGCTTAGTATCGTATTCGTTACAAGCCAAACCATTATTTCACTAACATATTTCTACAAGAAGTGATAATTAAATGCGATCCACAAAGGAAATTAATTCAAAGACGTGTCAAAGGCCCTCAAGGCAACCTACTTTATGTAACCTGACCCATTCAAACAATAACAAAATTAAAATATGTCACAGAATAAAATTACTATGACATCTAACTTTTATCTCACTGTAACGTTCCCTATAAATTTTAAGTAAAAACATAAAATAATGTTATATTCACAACAAACTTTAAAATACAGACGCAACATTTTAAATACGAAAATAACTCCTGCAAATATGGGATAGAATAGTCTTGAAAATTAAAATAAGTTTTCTAGCCACTCTCGTACTTTGTCCTAATAAACATACTATATTCAAAGGGCAGATCAACCACAAACTTCTATCAAAATGACTTAGACAAAGTGCTCAGTTGCGCTCATCATTTTGCCTTTACCTTATCAGATAACGACATTTATATCAATGAATTGCGTACGCGTGCTACAGTAAACAAAGAACGTTTATAAATAGGAAAATTCCTAATATTAAACCGTGGAGATAACAGAACATGACTTGAGTTGTTAACCCGATTCTGTTTATCGTCACGACAATATTGCAAATGGGTGTTTAATTGACTGGCCCATTAGAATCTAATATTACCAGAGGAAAATTTAGCAAAAATTCCTGGTGATTTATTAATTGAAAATATTCCTTCATATCAGACAAATTTAAAATTCAATTTACTTGATGAGGTCTGTGTAAAATGGTATATGAGATATCAAAGTCAAAGTCAAATTTTCTGTATTTCGTAGAGACATTACATGTTCTTGAAATCGTCCGATAACAATGCTTTTAATGATAATCATACATATACGTATTTTTCTTAAAAATAAAATTCATTTCAAAATTTCACAATCAAAATAGAACAAATTACAAGATTATTTTTTTGGAAAAATTAGCATGACCGACTTCACCCGTGTACAGAATTCACGAATATTTCGCACGGATCGATGTAGCATTTTTCACATTATTGTTGATTTATCAAAAATGGTTCAGCCAATTTCGATAAAATTTAAATCGGACTAATTTCGAAGTATATTCTTTCCAACAAAAAAAATATTGAAATCGACTACTTATCACTATATGTTTTGTATTCAAAAACTTTGCAAGAAATTTATTTTAATTATTTTATAACTTATATTCTAATTTCATTCAATTTTAACGTCATAAATTATAAACTTTAAAAAATATAATTACAAAGGAAATTTTCGAAATAATCAAATTGCTGACTAGTTACGTTATGCTTATAAGGCTCTTATATATAATATTGAAAATTCTTAGATCTATGCTGACGTAAAAAACTAACAAAATATTGATTTACAAACCACACGCTAGGCAGGTAATATCTATTCGCGGATAATACCACAAACATACTACGAATACTGTGTTCATACGAGTATTTTCACACGAACAGTGTAGGTACCTACTTATTATAATTTCTGGCTACATTTTGTTTTACTAGAATTATCAATACGTGTACAATTGTACATTATTACTATAAATCGTAGCGCAATTACACGTAACTCAGGTAGCGTCATTATTGTATTCATTTCAGTTCAAAAATACCCATATTTAGCAATGGTGTGACGACTAGGTGTTGTAGAAACATTTTTATTTAAAAATGTGTTGTAGACACATTTTAAATAAAATTTTAGTGTTGTAGAAACATTTTTAAATAAAGATGTTACACCTAGATTAGAAACACGTTGCAGAGAATATAAAATTGGCGATGGAGGGACTTATATACCTCTTTTTACCCAGGAAAATCCTTTATGGATGCCACCATGTTTGGGGAGGCCGGTGGTTATGTGGGAGTCTCCACCGCTAGTCGGTGGCATACCCACTAAAAACCTGGGGTATTTCCACCACTGCGCTATGGGTCGCATGTCGGGGCTATGGGCACGCTTCCGCACTCCTTCGCGGCGAAGACTTATATACCTAGTAAACTGAAATACCTAATAACTAACCGTCTCGAGTAGAGACTACGTACAGAAAAACGCAACGTTCACTATTCTCACAAAGTAGACTTGATTTGCTAGTGACTTTATCAAGCTAACAGCGCTTCCGAAACTCTTTCAAATCAAAACTCTTTCAAAGACTAGGTCGACAGATGACCTTATTAAGACGTTTAGCCATCAGAGATCTTCAGGCGGCCTAAAAACTGACACCAGAGATTTTCTTAGGGATTTATAGGAGATGGCCTGTTTCGTAACAAATAGTTACTAAGTCAGAAAACAGTATTGTGTCATACATAATTTGCAAACTCATACAAACTAGCACTTAAAAATCATACGACGCAGTTATCTCTTCTTATCCTATCATATCAATGTAGGTACTATATTAAAATACGTAACTTCTGAGAAGTCAAGCCCACCTGACCCACCTACAAATTACAACCACCTCATAAAAATATAAATAATTGTAAATACCTATAATTTGATAACAACCGAATACCTAACGATCGAAAGGTATTACATATACAATACCTACAAAACTACAATCAGCTACCTACTAAAGCAGGTAGTAGAAAAAAATCACTGCAAATGGACAATTGAATAAATTATTATAAAAATATAACTATTTAGATACAAGCTTTTGAGATCCTGGATAGCATGTAGCATAAGAGAGCTAGTACATCGATAAAAACTGGTCAAACAATACTATTTATACCTATTTTTGACCGGCGAACCACCGGAGGAGGTATACAATTCGACGAGTATATTTTTTTTATGTATAACCACGCATAACTTTTTACGTAGTGCTCCGATTTCAATAATTCTTTTTTATTGGAAAAATCATACTTCGAAATTGGTCCCATTAAAATTTTACCGAAATCGGCTGAGCCATTTTTGATAAATCAACAATATTGTGAAAAATGCTACATCGATCCGTGCGAAATATTCGCGCATTCTGTACACGGGTGAAGTCGGACATGCTAATTTTTGCAAAAAAATATCTTGAGTAAGATCTCATGTTGTAAATGTCTGTAATCTTTAAATTCCCTGTAGTAAGCGTAAAATGTCCACTGCTGGACATATACCTACCATAAAAACCTTCATAATTTGTCCAAATAGGTTGCTACCTTTTTAATTTGGGCTAGTTGGCAGCAGCTTGAATTGGTTTTCATTCCGCAGTGTTAAAGTAAAAGTAAATCATAAAATTTAACCCAATAAAGGTTTATTAGATTTATAAATAGTGATGATCTTTTGGTATATGATTTTTTCCCTTTAGTTTTTTACCTTAATCCACTAATTTTCATTCATAGTCATTTATTCATGAAGCTGGTTTACATGTCATGGTTCACTAATATAAAATAATGTATATAAATACAAGATCAATTAAATAAAATTCAATCAAATGATCAATAAAAAAAAATTCAAATTAAGAGTCTATATAGAACTCTTCGTAGCTATAGAATGCTTGCTCAATTAGCCAATGTTGAAGTCTTGCTTTAAAACTGGGCAAGCTAGGAGCTCCAGTGACGTATTCGGGCAGGTTGTATACATCAGGGCCCATGATATGTGTAAGTCACTCTCATCTCATCTTATGTACACTCATACATTATTCAGTCATTATCAGCCTCCACAACCATCCATAGTTAAAATTATTAGGCCAGTCGAAAAACTATTAACAAACTTAACTATTCATGTTATGCTAATAGCTACATGGAGCCATTAGCTCGTGCCTGGCCGCTGCGTCGTGCTACTTAATTACAGCCAAATTGTCATTCTTCCGCTGTTGATGGAAAATCACGTCCAAAATGAGTCAATGCTTTCCTAATATTACGTAATTTAATGACAAATTACATCGACTTTCTATAAGAACGTTTTAGAGGCCGTGATGTTAACTACTATACCAGCATTTTTAATAGTCCACTGCAGGACGTAGGCTTACCCAATAAGGGTACTGTACTGTACTGTACCAGCCTTTTTTATGTTGTTTTTAAACTTTCGCGATTTGAACACATTATTATTATATACTACGGGACTAATCACGCACTAATTACGAGATAAATAAAATGAGTCTACCCGTGACCGCGGTCGATGCAACTCGGCCGAAACGTCGGGATGATGAGGTATTTATTTATCTCGTAATTAGTGCGCGATCAGCCTTTTTTAACAGCTCACTGCAGGACATAGGCCTACCCACGAAGGGTGATTGGGCCATATCCACCACGCTGGCCCAGTGCGGGTTGGTGGATTCACATACGCTATCGAATTTCTTCTACGTATTCAGGTTGCCTCACAATGTTTTCCTTCACCGAAAAGCCAGTGGTGTGAAATTCTGTACATAAATTCCAAAGAACTCATTGGTATGGGACCGGGGATTTGAACCCGCCACCTCACGATTGTAAGGCGGGTGTCACTACCTCTTGACCACCACGGCTTTATTCATGAAGAGTGATTGGACCATATCCACTACGCTGGCCCAGTGCGAGTTGGTGATTAAAATCCGCCATCAATCTTTTCCTACGGACATAATTATATGGTTTCACGATGTTTACCTTCTCCAAATATCCAGTGGTGTTAAAATTTGTACTTAACATTCCAAATACTCATTGGTACGGCCGTTCAGGACCGAGATTTGAACCACGTCCTCGCGATTGTAAGGCGGATGTCACTACCACTGGACCACCACTGCTTTTGGATGTTAAAACTTAATCCTGACTTTAACTTACTCGTACTTAACAGCTGCGACTGAAAGACAATAGAAATTGCATTTTATTATTCTAAGGCCATTATTATTTTTTGCAAAAAAATAGCACGGATCGAAGTAACATTTTTCACATTACTGTAGATTTATCGAAAATGACTCAGCCGATTTCGGTAAAATTTTAATAGGACCAATTTCGAAGTATGTTTTTTCCAATAAAAAAGAATTATTGAAATCGGAGCACTACGTAAAAAGTTATGCGTGGTTATACATAAAAAAATATACTCGTCGAATTGTATACCTCCTCCGGTGGTTCGTCGGTCAAAAATAGGTATAAATAGTATTGTTTGACCAGTTTTTATCGATGTACTAGCACTTTATTGCTACATGCTATCCAGGATCTCATAAGCTTGTATCTAAAAAGTTATATTTTATAATAATTTATTCAATTGTAATAATTTATTAAATGAGAGCAATTTCGAAGTATATTCTTTCCAATCAAAAAAGAATTATAGAAATTGGACCACAACGTAAAAAGTTATGGTTATACATAAAAAATATACGCGTCGAGTTGTCCTCCTCCGTTTCGTCGGTCAAAAATTAATGAATACTTTCATAATTAATGTTAAAAAAATCCTTGATGTTATGTAATAATATGACAAATTTGATCGAGACATTTTCCGTGAAAGTGTAATTGTCATTGTTGATTGTACAAATGAGCTTGCGCATTAATGTGTGTAAAAAAAAAAGTGTTTTACTGATTTTTAAGTAAAAATGACAAATATATCCATAGAATGTCTCGAAAAAGTGTTAGCCAAACTTCTAGCACCTATGGAAAATCAATTAGTGAAGATGGCTGCAGAAATTCGAACCCTGAAGCAGAAATTTGAATGTAGTAAGTGTCAACACAGCGCTGCCACTTCAAAACAACAGATAACTACTGGCGCCCTATAGCGTCGAGGAATTCATTCCAAAAGTTGAATAGAAATGTAAATTATTTACATAATTTTTAAAAAATATTGTACACCTCATGTAGGTAATTTCGACAATTTTCTTTTATTATAATTTGACATGTAATATTCCTATTATCAATAAAATTATCATTATCATTATCAATGCGGTGGTCAGTTCTCGTTCATTGTCTTCTAGAAATTAGTGAGTCAGTTTCTTATTATTATTCAAAGAAATTATAAGCGCAATATTGTGCTGGGACTGTCCAAATAAGTCCTACTTTGAGTTGAGACTTTTTACCCGTAAGAGGTACTTACTAGTGATGTAACGAATATTTGCATTCGCATTCACAAATTTTATTCGAAAATGAACTTCCAAAAAAAGTCGATAAAAAAGGTTACAAATTTTGCATCTACTCGTAACTTGTTTAGCGTTTAAATCCATATTTCACTAGAAACTCATATTAAAATATCATTAGACATACACACTACTTACATACTTCAGTAGGGGCTAAATCTGCCTGGATTATAAGTACATCCTTACTACATATAGGTATGCAATTTTGTAAACATAAGTACCTTTGAAATACTTGTATCTTTTTATAGCACTGTCTAATCTTAGTACAGTTTTCGATCATTATGATGATTGAATTCATTGATAAGAATAGAAAAAAGCATGCGAATCAAAACATGAGAAAGTCAAACTAAACGGTACTGTTTAATTTCTTTAGTCTTCATCTCACCCATTCTTATGATGCTGTAAACCTACTGCAGTGAATATAAGTGTATTTACGGTACATGTATATGATGACACCTTATTTTTTTTAAAGTTCAACGTCCAGTAATGTCGAAAACGTAATGTCGTTCCGCTCAATTCGATCAATTCTATTCGTTCATTTCCCATTCATATTTGTTATCTGCCCAATATCAGTGGGTGTTGGAGAAAGCCCTCATGTTAACAGCATCAGACATTTTCTCACGAGGCACAGAATATAGATAGTTAAACTCCGCGCCACCTAAAGTCTGAACGCCGAGGCGCTTCAATCAAAGTTTCCAATTAAATTTGTATGATTTAAGTTAGTTCCAGAATTTTTCCGCCGGAAGAATAGTGGTGGCATGGTGTAAAGTTGTGTAGGTGGCCGCCTACTCGCACGCGCCTCTCACACTAAAATACTTAATGCTACTGCGCCGGCGCATATCAAAACAAGCGCCGATCGCTGAGCACGTTGCAAAACACACTACAGAAGCGATAACACAGAATTTATCACAGTTGCTGGTTGATTGCCTTTTCATTACTCTCATTAAGCAAGCCTGTAGATATTGAATTGTATTAATGTGCTGAAGATCGCTAGAAAACGATTAATGACACTAGACCACAGCCGATTGTAATATTTTTTTTGTTTCTTGAAACATGGACTAAAACTAATTTTGCTTATAACTTTACAAAAGTGTCATCAAAAACATATACCAATCAAAATCTCATCAAACATTTGATGAAATACAGAAAATTTGTCACCGCGCTATCACAGACGTATATATGGCAACAACTAAAAGATAACAAAAGTATAGCACGAAATAAAACGAAATATATCAAGGGCGTACAGAGAAAATATTGATATTTCTGCTTATGCTTACTATTTATATAAAAGAAGAAAAATAACTTCACTTGTCAGATTAGTCACAAAAATAAAGACCACGCATTACGTGTAAGTAGTGTTAAGTTGTTTCTCGCCATATGTATACAAGTTTTGGTTTTGTTACAAACAAATTACGCTCATACTGAATATGGTGAGGGCTCCCAAAGAAACTACCTACAGTTATTGTAGCCCGTAATCCGTGATTGATGACTGCCAACAGTAGCCGCAGTAATTGACGCGCCATTGTGCCGCGATCGAACGCGTGTCGCAACGCCACACAATAAATACACGCTCTTAATTAGACCCAGCTTTAATTAAATATGTATCGTGACGAAATAGAAGCTCTGTTTGATCTGCAGCAATAACACTTTGATTGATCGAAGGCGGCAATTGAACCGAAACAAATTATGACAAAATACCCGTCGGCCTAGAGCGGTGCTACGCTATTTGCTACAAGGCGCTACGTGCTACGCTGTCAAAAAAGTATCCGAATAAGTTTTTTGCTCAACAAGTTAAATTGTGTCGTTTGTTAATAAGCAGCACCGGACACAAAGTAACATTCTAGTAGAATATGTCCATAAATATTTTACGTCTGCAAATGTGGGTGCGCTAACTGTTCATTTATGGTGTGAGCTAGCGAGCGGCGGCCGGAGCTAGATGTCCTAGGCGATAGGCGCTAGATGCGAGTACCCGGTAGCGGCGCTGACGCAGATCCCGCGATTACGGCGGCGTCGCGGCGCGGCGTGCGCGGCGCATTGTTTACTTGGCGCACGCGCGGCGGCGGCGCGTGTCCCCCCGCGCCCGCGGCAGCTGCTCCGCACAGGTGGCGCGTGTGGGAACTCGGCGGCTCCGAGCGTTCCCACGATAGCGCGCCCTCCGCTCCGCTATATAAGCCCCCGCCCGACCGCCACACGGCATTCCGCGTTCAACGCTCGGCGCTAACGCACGCTCACTCACTCACAAACGTTTAACATGTCTTACGAGATCGCGTATTCGGTCGCGGACGACGGCCCGCAGCCGGTCTCGCGCACTTATCAATATCGCAAAGTGATGAAGCCGATGCTCGAGCGCAAGAGGCGCGCTCGCATCAACCGATGTCTCGACGAGCTCAAGGAGCTGATGGTCAGCGCTCTTCAGTCGGAGGGCGAGAACGTCGCTAAATTGGAGAAGGCCGATATTTTGGAGTTGACGGTGCGCCACCTTCACAAGCTGAGGCGCCAGCGGCGGCTGTCGCTGAACCCCACCGTTGATGCTGATCGTTTCCGTGCTGGATTCACTCATGCCGCTAATGAAGTGTCTCGTTGTCTGGCGTCGATACCTGGAGTTGACGTGAGGCTGGGAACGCAGCTGATGACGCACCTCGGACACCGACTGAATGACATGCAGCGCGCTGCGGCGGGAGCTGACAGCCCACCAGCAAGCCCCCCGAGCCCGGCGCTTTCGATTGCTTCCTCGTCTTCTGGCTACGTGTCGCCGTCGCCACCGGCTTCTCCCGCGCCTCTGTCCGGCACACCCTTGCCGCTGGACTGCTCCACCACTGGCTCCTTCCACAAGAGTCCCGCCGTGTGGCGCCCCTGGTAGAGCCCGGAGCCGGAGCGGGGACCCGGCTCCGCGGTCACATCTGTTCCAGCACCGTTCGGAGTCGCGCACGCCACTGTGTCCGCCGCCTCCATACTGCGAAGTGATTTGTGAAAAGTTATCTAGATCTCAAGATTGACGTAGGTTTAATTGTAGCCGTAAGTTCAAACTTGAAAGCTTTAATCAAAAATAGGTTGTAAGTTAATTGTGATATTAAAGAGTAAAAATATTATTGTATAAGAGATGTTGTATCGAACGCTGGACTAGTTCGTTTTGTTATGTTTATCGTTGAAAAGATTTCACAGAACTGTGAACAAATTGCAAAAGAACAAGTTAATAAAAAAACTGATTATGATTTATATTTCTGTATTTTATTCCTGCTCTGTGACCTTCAGTAGTTTTAAGCAACAGTTAATATTTTGATACCAATTGGGTATATAAACCAGATAAGCTATAGCTGTATATATGTATACATACTATTCTGAGTGATGCTAATGATCTTTGATAAAAACTTCAAAGACTAGGCATCACAACATCATTAACAGCCAACAAAAACATCAAAACAACACCGCAATAAAGGAAAGAGGAAAAATACGGCCAGAATTCGTTAGAACTGCACTGTAGTAGCTTAGGTACACAATCGTGTACAAAAATAGCCGGCACTAGAAGGAAGATAAATAAAACTTAAGATAAGTTTGAATTGAAAGGGGTTAAGGGCACGCGCGCCCTGGCCCCGTGACCCCGCGCGTGGTAACTTTCCTGTTTACCAAGATATATTTGATACCTACCTAAGTAAGAGTAAACATAAATTTATAACCAACTAACTTTCAACTCTAAATTTTATTGTCTATAATGTGTAACTGGCGTAAGTTTTATAAAATGTGTACCTGTATGAAGGAGTCCATCGGCTCCTGAAATAGAGTTTCTAACTAGTTTAGAAGCCTTTGCGTCAATTATTCAGACTGTTGTAAACTTATGCCCAAATAAACAATTTTATTTATTTTTAAAAAATGATCAGATATTTGATTACTGATTATTTGAAACTTTTTCTGTTATTTGCCAGTTATATCTGCCAGGAAAATCATGGTTAGTTTTAACTGCTTTGTGTGTTACCAGCATTGATAGTATCAAAAAAGGGTTACCAGTCGATAATGTATCACTTGACTCTCGGGTAATACTCGTATATTATTATTTCTTGTAGGTCTGTCTTATAGCGTGTTACAACTTTTAGCCAAAGTAAATATAAATCATCTCTATATAGAAGAACCCAAACCAGTGCAACAGAATTACAAATCAAAATTAAATAAATATATAAATAAAGTAAGAAATATCGCAAAGCAAACTGTTAATGATAAGCTTAAAATATGAAACAGGTAAGAAAATAAGTAAAACCTTTTTCAAGTGTATAATGTCGGAGATACTTACTTTGAAGGTCATTCAAATAAAGCTTCATCTTAATCCCGTTACATAAGTTCCAAGAACAATCGTACCCACTCAAAACAAAAATCTTAGCGAAACAGTCAAACCATTGTATTCAATAACATTTATCTTATCTCATACCATAAACAGTCTCACTAATTGCCTGTTTACCGAATTCAATGAAGGTTTTCAAGTATGCATAATAGTTGAAACTTGGAAGGTACTCGAAAGTCGCGATAGTAAAATAAACAAAGTCAATAAAATGGTGAAAAGCAGGCAGTACAAAAAAACGCATTATCATTAACAACAGCTCGATTCAGATCTAAGCTATAAAATTGAAATACATATTTAACGATTAGAAATATTGAAACAAATGTCCCCATGTGAAATATTCTAGTTGATATTTTTAAATATTTAATTGACGGCAATTACAGTTTCAAAAAGTGACCTTTATTTTATTAACAGTTTCAAAAATTTCCCTTTTTTGAAACTGTCTTTAATAAGGGCCAATAAAATCGTGCCAATTGCATCCACATAATCTATTTTCTCTCTGTCGGAATCTCTTTTGCTTTTATCATCGCCATTTTACATATAAAACGTCTGTTGCTGGATTAAATCTCCTATCTATAGACCTCCAATCGGAACGGTTGGAAGCAGCCTACATCCAGTGGATCATGAATGGGCTTTAATCAAATTCTGCATTGGATAGACTTGATTCTTTAGTATTTATCTATGCACTCATAATACTAAGATTATAACTGACTAGCTATCCGTTGCGGCTTTACTCAGCAACGAAGGAATTAAATCTATATGTATAAACTTTAGGTACACATCTAGTAGGTATCCTTAAAGTAGTTCAGAAGTCTCAACACAACAAGACAGACATACAATTATTTTTTTTTGCAAAAATAGCCTGACCGTCTTCAACCATGTACAGAATTCACGAATTTTCCGCGCGGATCGATTTAGCATTATTCACATTATTGTTGATGTATCAAAAATGGCTCGGCCGATTTCAGTAAAATTTAAATGAAACCAATTTCAAAGTACATATTTTCTTTTCCATTAAAAAAATAATACTCGAAATTGGACTAAGTACTGTATAAAAAGGTATGCGTGGTTATACATAAAAAATGATACGCGTCGAATTGAATCCCTCTTCCGTTTTGTCGGTCAAAAAAGGCGACTGATTTAAAATATCTATAATAGCTGTATAATATATCGGATCAGTGTTTATAAAATCTATAATATTATACATATTCGTTATAAACACCAAACAATTTAATCACGAATACGTATAAGAACGGTCTAAATGCCGAATAGGTAGGTATTAATTAGCACCCATCGACGTACATATATAAATATGTATTTAAAATGCTAATGGCTTATGACGTACACTTCTCAGAATTAGAAGGTCATGCTTGTTTACAACCTGAGCTATCGATGTTATTGAACCATATCGAGAAAACTAAATGTGCACCAGAAAATTGATTTAGTTAGTATTTAATTATTATATGCAAAATGATTAGTTATAGCTTACTAATGTTCCTTATTTTAAATTGCAATTTAGAAAACATAATTAATTATATAATGAAAAGGTTCTGATAATACTTATCGATACTACTAACGCCATCTCTGGATAATCTATAGCTACTTTTACTTGAACTTTTACTGCGTCATCTAACGGAAAGCTTTAAAACTATTTTAAGTTTGTGAACACGTAATCCGTAGATCTTAACTCATACAAAAGACATCAACGCGCGGCTTAAACTTGAGAAACTTGAAAAGTTGCTAATATTTGACACTTCTAACTATACTGTTTTCACAAAAAACACTATGAAATTAAAATTTGTTATAGACTGCAACGAGATCAGTTTTTGGGTCTTCCTATATTTTTTTTTATCAGCTTATAGAAGTTCTCAGAAGTTATATACGTATAAAGCGCCTCCTATAGCGTAAAGCAATAATAATATAAGGACTATAGCGATCATAGCGTAGTTTGACTAGGTGTTCATTAGCAATGATCGAAGCCATATTCAGCGCGGACATTCTTCGTATGGATGGCCGCGAGTGGCATTTACAGCTGAGCGCATTTTTTTACGCTCGGATGACAGATTAAATTTAGATTCCGGTTGTTTTAACCGTTTAGCTATGTCAGAGGCCTTCAAGCAGCTTAAAATCTCTGACACCAGGGCTAGCCACCTAGCCTGTACGAAGACTAACATAAGAAGTACGGAGCCACACGAAAACGGATATTGTATTCATTTAAGAATAATCACAAACTATGACCTCGAAATAACAAGTTAAACTAAACGACTCTTTATTAGTTTATCAATTCTCAGAAAAATTCATTGACAAAAAATATTCTAAGTTCTAGCACTTTCTCGTGGAACAAAAATTAGAATAAAATGCTTTTGATTGCTCAAGATAATGGTTCAGTCGATTAAAACCTCGTTTGTGTTATTAATTGATTGGCATTGATGTCGAGAAGTACTCGTAAATAGCTCATTATTGAATGTCATGAGTCAGCCTCGTGGTTGTAGAAACTTAGAGCTCGTGTCATGTTAACGACGTAGTCATTGACATAGTAATTTAGCAAGAAATTGAAGAATGTGGTGGTACAAACACGCGCTAAATAACTAAAACCAAGATGGCAATGGTGATTTTTGCATTTATGCTGTGCTGTTTCAACCCTTTCACCAAATGGATCAAAAATCATTTTTTATAATAGAGTCCTGACATAACGTTAAGTACCATTCTCGTGATTGATGTAATACATTTTTTTTTCTCAACTTATGCTGTCCTACTTCTGGGCAAAGGTCTCCCCCACTTTCTTCTATTCATCGCGTTCTGTGGCCAAATCCCGCCGATCTTCCCGGAAAGTGTCAAGATCGTCACACCAGCGTTTCCTAGGCCTTCCCTGCCTTCGTCTGCCTTCCGGTATCCACTGTGTGACAATCCTGGCCCATCTCTTGGAGTGCATACGAACCACATGACCCCGCCTAATCCTATTTTAGTTTAGCAGCTTTTTGGCCCACGTCAACTACACCTGTGATGGAACGCAGTGTAGTGTTTCGAACTCTGTCCGTCCTTTTGATGCCTATCATACTGCGCTCTATTGCCCTTTGGCAAACCCCAAGCTTCAACCTCTGAGCATCAGTCAATGACCAAGTTTGAGCTCCGTAGGTCAGGACGGGCAAGATACACATATCGATGAGTCTGAGCTTCAGTGATATCGGCAAGTCACCCTTCATCCACTCTTTGATCGACCAGTAACTTTTCCATGCATTTTCGACTCTAAAAATATTATAACACATATAATATTTTTAACAAACCTTCTGAACTGGCTTAGTTCAAAAGCCTGTGTACTGTGTAGCATAACACACCTGAGTCAAACAAATGTTTTGAATTTAATTATTTCATCTGAGATTTTTTGAGCTTGATCTCACATCCATATTGTGCAACATTCTGAACTCAATCGACCAGAATACCAGTGTTGAGTGTTGGGTCCTCCAAGCACTCAACCGTCCATTTCGACACTTTTTGTTTTTCGTTATTTTATAAGTTTCCTTGTACCTATTTTGTATCTGTCGAATAAATATATTTCATTTAATTTCAATCTCAAATTCCTAGAATTTACTCCGAAAATCGAGTGGCAGAATTTTGAAGCAGTCCAGAAGCCTCTAACTAAATGTTCCATAATATATATACGTACTCATAATAGAGACCAGATTATATGCATTCGCATGTTTTCATATTATGCATTTGCATATTTAAGCTATTTTCAGCGGTAAATACTAGCATATTTTACCTAAGTTCTAGCTATGATGCATATTATAGGCACATTTACAATATTTTCCGAGAAATGCTCTTACTTCTACGATGCGATAAAAGTGACCATATCGCGAATCCGACCAAATTTAGTAAAAATATATTTTATGGTCGAAGATACAATTTCACCACTGAATAATACTAGTAGGTAAGTACTTGATAGTTTACGTTTACAAAAATATTAAGTAATGTTAATGTCATGTAATGTCGCTGTACCTATTTATCGCCTATCAATGGATAATTTTCTAATTCTAATGATTTACAAATAAAAAAAATATTTTTCTTCTTTTTTGGGTTGCATATTTTACCAATTTTCATAGATATTTCAATCATTTTTCATGCATATTTGATTGCTTTTTATATTGCATATATGAAATCCAGTCTCTACTCATTAACCTTATTAAACTACCATCTCTTCATAAATATGTACCTCTATGTACACAAGGAACTGGCGCAATCATGGATCAAGCGTGGATCTATCGTAATTGTCATAATATTTCTTTGACCTACCGTAAATATAACATAATTAAATAGTATAGGCTGCATAGATGCTATTTCCGGATATGAAGATTCCATCACGCAGCCAGTGGCCAACACTTGAGTCAGAGGTCATTTCAAAGTAGGTTGATTAGGCAACGAGGAATTCTAGACAACTAGAAATACTATTGTTACTGTAAACTTCGATAAAATCATTTTTAAAGGATCTTGGAACCTCAAAATCTTATAAAGGTCTTGCGTTCTTACCTAAAACCTCAGAATAAGGACTAGGTGAATAATAGAAACCGTACTAAAATATCAAGAAATATACATCACTTCGTCCCATTTTAAATATGAAATGTAAAAGTTGTTAGACTCGAACTTACGTAATTTCGAAGGGTTTCACAAACTAGCATTGAGCTATCTCGGCTGTCTAAATTCAAAAAGGTAAAAGGTAGGAAGGTAAAATGATCAGAGATTTGAACCTTCTATTGGAACTAGAGGGTTCAAATTTCTGATGATATCGCAAATAACAAAGTATACCAAATAACTATTTTGACAAATTTAAGTTAGTAGTTTAGTATTATGGTCGATCGAGAAATGAAAGAAAGAGATGCATTAATTTAATGTGGCATGAGTTAGAAAGAGACATGAAAAATATCTCGATTCAGTGGCTATTTACCGTGTTTTTGTTCCGACAGTGTCAAATTCTTGTCAAATTCCAATACATATATTTGACAGTTGACAGTTTTGCACGCATATCTTATCTTCTTAATATATATAAATCTCCTGTCACAATGTTTGTCCTCAATGGACTCCTAAACCACTTAACCGATTATAATAAAATTCGCACACCATGTGCAGTTCGATCCAACTTGAGAGATAGGATAGTTTAAATCTCAAATTATAGTCGCAATTTTAATTTATTTAGCCACAGCAACGCGTGGCCGGGCAGCTAGTGTATCTATATATTAGCCTTAGGATGTCCACTGCTGGACATAGGCCTCCCCCATGGATTCCCAATAAGGCCGGTTGGAAGTGGCCTGCATCCAGCGCGTTCCTGCTATTTTTATTATATCGTCAGCATATGTATTTCGCGTGACAATGCAATAATATGGTACCATGGAGCTAATCTGATGATGGGGTCGGAAGGTGGCCATAGGAACTCCTATTCTAAGATAAATTCCTGTACAAAAAACAAGATAGACCCGTCGTGTTTGGGCTCATTTTACTTGTCTTGGCTAGCACTCTGCTGCTACATAATATCCATGAATTCAACATCATTAAAAAAAGTTAAATAGTTTAACACTTTTAACAGTACAAAACGCACCATTAAACAGCGTTTATAGCGTGTTTAAATCTTTTGTGGTAAGGCCGTATGATTTTTATATCGATTTATTATATCTACAAAATGCACCATTAAACAGCGTTTAAAGCGTGTTTAACTTTTTGTGGTAAGGCCGTACGATTTTTATAACGATTTATTATATCTACAAAATGCACCAATAAACAGCGTTTAAAGCGTGTTTAACTTTTTGTGGTAAGGCCGTACGATTTTTATAACGATTTATTATATCTACAAAATGCACCATTAAACAGCGTTAAAAGCGTGTTTAATTTTTTTGTGGTAAGGCCGTACGATTTTTATAACGAATGATTATAATTATCTACATAATTATTTTTTGCAAAAAATAGCATGACCGACTTCACCCGTGTACAGAATCATTACATAGTATAAAACAAAGTCGCTTTCCGCTGTCTGTTCCTATTTATGCTTAGACCTTTAAAACTACGCAACGGATTTTGATGCAGTTTATTTTAATAGATAGAGTAATTCAAGAGAAATGTTTATATGTATAATACACTTGTGCGAAGCCGGGGCGCATCGCTAGTACGCAAATATTATGTACGGATCGATGTAGCATTTTTCACATTATTGTTGATTTATCAAAAATGGCTTAGCCGATTTCGATAAAATTTAAATGAGACCAATTTCAAAGTATATTTTTTCCAATAAAAAAAGAATAATTAAAATCGGACTACTATAAAAAAGTTATGCGTGGTTATACATAAAAAAAATATATACGCGTCGAATTGTATACCTCCTCCCGTGGTTCGTCGGTCAAAAGCGTTTAAACGTGTTTAAATTTTTTGTGGTAAGGCCGTACGATTTTTGTAACGATTATATCTCAAAAACAATCCCAGGCATTTCCGTCACCGTCGGCATCGTGCATTGTATGTGGTAGCAGAGATAAGGGTGTTTACCGCGGGCTCGCGCAGATTTTTTCCCTATTGCATCATGCACGGTCGCGCTCCTAGTGACGTATGCTTGATAAGACTGATAAAAATAACTAAAGAGACACGCTGTTCGTTTAGCACGAGTGTTGCGATACTATTAATACTCCATACAATACTTATATTTTGTACGTATTCTAGCGGCTCGTCCCGACTTTGTCCTGGCTAAAGAGGAACCTCTAATACTAAATATGGGTTGGCTATAGCCGTCCGGTACCTGATTTTGATGAAGGTGTGAGAGTAGGGGTATCATTGGGGTCCACTTAAAGCCCTTCCAGCAATTTTTTTGTGTCGGAAACGTAGTTAAAATTAATTATGATTAAATTAAAATTTAAAAAAACATGTGAAATGGAACGCAATGTTGAGAAAATGGTACAATATTATACATTAAGTTGTCAAACTAAGTGAAACAAAGAGTATCACAAGCAAAAAAAAAAGCCGCTATTTTGTCTTACTGACCGATGGACAGTCATCCATTAATTTCGTTTCTCTCGTAGTTTCGTGAATATGTGCTTTCTTGTTTTTCGATTTTTGTTACGACTTTGGAAGTGCCAGAAGCGAACCGCCTTAATAGATTAGGTGTGAACCAAAAAATAGGTTAGGTTAGGTTAGAACATGACAAATAACGCACGAGCCGAGCGAGCGAAGCGAGCGTGCCACGGCAGCGGCCGGGGAAGTGCCAGAAGTGAACCGCCTTGATAGATTAGGTGTGAAACAAAAAATAGGTTAAAAATACTGATATAGCCGAAAGTGAGGTTAAGTACTAAAAAAATTATTACTCAAAAACTAAGGGCCTCCGGCAGGGGGGATTGCAGGGAGGCTTCCCCTCTCCCCCCGCCACCTCGCGCTCCCCCCTTCCTCCTCCCCACGGGTACCGGGCGGCTATAGTTTAACCTTAACCTATTAATCTGTTCATTGATGAAAAACGTATTAAAATCCATCGCGTATTAAGTATAAAGGATCTAAGCGTTTTTTTTTGTGGGAAGTGATTTTTTATACCCACTAGATACGTTTTCAAAACTTACAGTTACAGAACATAAATTATCGCCCGTAAAATATTTTTTTATCACTTCTATTTGTGTCCAACTTATAACTTCTATTCGTCGGGGGTTGACAAATTTTTTTAGAACAAGTTGTTCCAGTCTTTATCCCGCGAAAGACATGGGACACACCTCCTCTGTAAACAATGTATCTATACTGTAACCGTACTAGTGGAATATTTATATTTGTCGTTTATTCATAATGCTTTGTTTAAAATTAGCTGTATCCACGCCGCGGCCGCACGAGATAACACTCGTGACTTAATTCACTATCTCTAGTAATTACGTCTCGGTTGTAGTCTTGTATGTAGTGTAGGTGACAATTACCTAATGCGTGGTAATCATTGAATCACTGAGGTAATAGGCATGTTTACAAATATCATTATTATAATTATTCCGTGAGTTAGATTGTTCAAAAATATTGGACACGCATTTTTCCTTTTGTCAAACAAACAATTAATGATAAAGATAAACCTTATTATTATTCTGCCGTCTATAACCTAAAAAGCCGTTAAGCCACAAAACCAAATTTTTGGGTATCAGCAAAATACGCGGGACCAGACAGATAAAGTACTTTAACTATGATTTAGACAATTATTTGCTAAAACGGCTTTAAAAGTAAGCTATTATTTGTAGAATAATGATGTTTTCAAATAATTATGGGATCATAGCTGTATTTAAGTTATGTTTTGTTGGATTACGACTTTATTGACTTGTAAAGTAGAAATAAGAATGTCAATAGCGGTGTTTTCACAATTTCTATCTTCTAAATTATAAACGATATAAAAATAATTCTTACAGTGACCGATAGAGAATTTTAAACTCTATAAGAATGTGTTTAGAAGTGAAAAATGACCCCCTGTGGCTTAACGGTGTTATAGCTTGTGGAAGGCAGCATATACTACGGGAATAATCGCGCACTAAAATTATGAGATATATAAATACCTCCTCATCCCGACGTTTCGGCCGAGTTGCATCGACGGTGGTCACGGGTAGACTGGAAAGTGAAACAGCTGGTACCGCCAATTCAATTTGAACTTGAAAAATTGTCACTACGACACAACACCGACGGTATCTAACAATGTTCTTCTACCTACACTACGCGATTTACATTTGTTGACAACAGGATTCCACGTCGCCGATAACTTAAATCCATCCTCCCGGTTGAAATTCTTATGTTTTTTGATTTCCACCGCTTCGCGAACTATTCTTATAAGTAACTATAATATAAAAAATAGTGTCGATCCGTGGAGAGGACCGTCAAACAAATGCTCAGCTATAGCAGACTTCTGTATCTGGCGGTTTTTGACTGCCGCGATATGTTTTTTGATCCGTTCAGCAATAGTACGCTTCGTTTGACCTATGTAGGAACTACCGCAGCTGCAATCCACCTTATATACACGGAGACTGAAACGGAATGACATCTTTCGGCGTTCTGACTTGGCCCAATAGTTTGGATAAGGGAGTATACACTGTCTTGATGGAGTAATCCTTTAGCAAAGTCCCTACCTTATCCGTCACTCCTTTAACAAAAGGCATGAAAGCCAGCTGCCTCTTAACGTCGAAACCGTGCTTCTGATACCTGCGTCTACCTAGGTCTCGCTTTTTCACATCATAGCCATTTCTCTTTAAAACGTCCCGCACATGCGCTTTCTCAGTCGCTACATGTTCAGCGTCACAGAGGGCATCCGCTCTGTCCAGCAGCGCTTTGGGCACCGACTGCAAATAGCGCGGATGATGGTGTGAAGTTGCGTGTAGGTACGAGTATCTGTCTGTGTGCGTGGGCTTCCTGTAAACTGTGTGTGCCAAGGAGCCATCGGACCTCACCATCACCTTGACGTCTCCTTGAACCTTGAAGGTTCCTGTTAGGAAAGCATAAAAATATAAATATCGCGAGGTTGGAATCGCAGTTAAAAAGCTAATAGTTTCTAAATAAGGTATCACAAACCCTACCAAAATTCGTTACTTAAGTAAGCAGATACACTCAAGAACAGGACCTTAATATTACTTTATACTACACCTGCTCGGAAAGTACCTTGATACTTTATCAAATTTACGGTAGAAAGTACGTCATTGCATATCGAACAAATATGCGGCGAGAAAACGCATCTGAGCGGGAGAGAAAAGTGTATGAAAATCCATTTCTTACGTGGTTTTTCTTTTTTAATTTTAGGTAAGACTATGCGCTGGTAATCTAAATATCAAAAGCCAAAAAGTTTTTACAGTGAGTTTTTATCTCCAAGTTCGCAAAATGACACTGGCCACTAGCTGTGTGTTGGATGGTGTCAAACAATTTGAAAAAAGAACATGTGAAAATTGCAGACGCCATTGGCGCCATTTTCAATTTGTGTGTTGTTTGAGGATTCGGTTATCGTAGAAAATTAAAATAGATTTAGTTTTTTATTTTCCTCGTAGGTGTAGTATAAAGCACTATGTATCACTCGAGAGAAAGTGCGATTCCCGATCTCGGGTGTTTTAAAGCCCTCGCCTACGGCTCGGGCTTCAAACGACACCCTCGGCGGTAATCGGTCACTTTCTCCTCTCGGTGAACAATGTACTATTATTAATTGTAACCAAAATTTAAGTTAAAATTAGCATACTGTCTTTGTAAGTACTCACTAGTAGGTACCACGTATTGTTATCAAGATAACTAAAGTGGCGTGATTGATAAAGAGAGAAAATCCCTCGATGATATCTAACAGATAATTTATAACAGATCGGTGAGTAATCCAGGGCCAGATACGATGTTTTGACACAGTGTTGATTTGTGGACCGATGTCGATTAATGTGGTAAAACCCAAATATAGAAATTACATAATTTTGTTTGCTTTTTGAATTAAGAATGAATGAAGCCGTGAGGTCGTGGGTTCAAACCAATGAGTTCTTTGGAATTTATGTACGGAATTTCACACCACTGGCTTTTCGGTGAAGGAAAACATCGTGAGGCAAGCTGCATACGTCCGTAGAAGAAATTCGATGGCGTATGTGAATCCACCAACCCGAACTGGGCCAGCGTGGTGGATATGGCCCAATCACCCTTCGTGGGTAGGCCTACGTACTACAGTGGACTATTAAAACACAACGGCTGGTACAGTACAGTTTGCTTTTTATAGACTTCCAAAAATGTGGAGATACTAATTATGTTCGTCTGTATGTTTATTTTTGTGTATGTTCATCGATAGTATCGTCAATTGTGAACCGATTTGTAAAATGCTTTTTTAATTTGTAAGAATATACCTCCAAAATGTTACCATTTAAATTTTATTGAAATCGGCTGAGCCGTTTGTGATAAATCAACAATAATGTAAATGGATGTCACGTCGATTCGTGCATATACTATTCAAATTATTATTATATACTACGGGACTAATTGCGCACTAAAATTACGAGATAAATAAACAATCGTTTCGGCCGAGTTGCATCGACCATGGTCACGGGTAGACTGGAATGTGAAACAGATAGTACCGCCAATTCAATTTAAACTTGAAAAATTGTCACTAAAATTGGCGGTACCATCTGTTTCACATTCCAGTCTACCCGTGACCACGGTCGATGCAACTGGGCCGAAACGTCGGGATGAGGAGGTATTTATTTATCTCGTAATTTTAGTGCGCGATTAGTCCCGTAGTATATAATAACTAGCTGCCCGGCCACGCGTTGCTGTGGCTAAATAAATTAAAATTGCGCCTATAATTTGAGATTTAAACTATCCTATCTCTCAAGTTGGATCGAACTGCACATGGTGTGCGAATTTTATTATAATCGGTTAAGTGGTTTAGGAGTCCATTGAGGACAAACATTTTGACACGAGATTTATATACAACGTGTAACGGAAAGGCTGTATACATAAAAAGTGGGTTGATACTATACCTTATATAGATTCTGTATTCGAAATTTCGAGGCAAAATAACAACATTCACTTTTAAAAAAAAAATAAATTTGACTGACTAGAAAAATCTTTTGCACGTAAACAAACATGTCACAACAAGGAGGTGTGGTCTGATTTTGATGGGCAAGGTCGTGTTATTGACCTCACAGCTGTTTAGTGTGATAGTGCTGTGCAAATGTGAATTAGTCATAAAAATGACTAGTTTTTCAAAAAAAGATTAAAAATCAGCAAACGAACTTACACGGCTAAACATGCCCCCATCTAGTTTGTTACCGTTATCTGATTTGGTACTTTCAGTATGTATACAGTCTTTCCGTTACACGTTGTATATTAAGAGATACGAGTAATCGCCAAAATTTAAAAATAACATATACTATTCAAAATCTGTACACGCTGGAAGTCGGTGGTGCTATTTTTGTGAAAAATAATTATATGCACGTTGAATTAGTAAATGAGAAACTCATGATGATTTGCAAGTCAAAGTGAGTACATGGCACATAGCACGTATAACTAATGAATGACGAGACCACGAAGTCTTACGATGGAATTCCAAACCACGTGCAAATAAGTGGTTCAGCGTGGGATGTCCACCATCAAAGTAGACAGATGACTGAACTGGTGCATAGGGCACATTAAAAAACCGGACAAGTACGAGTCAGGCTCCCACATCGAGGGTTCCGTACAAATCCAGAAAATATCACAAAATTGGGAAGTAAGTTGTTAACAGCTTAAATGGTTAGTTTCTTTTTTCAATTTTCTTGTCATACTTCGAAAATTACACATTGTTAAAATATTTAAAAACCTGTTTTAGCAATGTGCTAATGAAGTTCTTTTATGTGATAGGTACCTTACATGATACGATTTACTCACTTTGAATTTTGAACCCACATTTTGTGAATTTTGAGGCCCTATTTGTATGTGATTTAAATAAAAATGTACAGTTTTCAAATTTATTCCTATATGTGTACTCTGAGACAATGCTTCTCGCCAAATTTCATAGTTCTATGTCAACGGAAAGTACCCTGTAGGTTTTGACTTTTGTGCGTGTCGAAATATGCGGTTTTTACGACATAAACGGCTCTAACTTTTTTAAACGATAACTGAGACGTTTTTTTTACACAACTGCAAGAGACTATAGATATACGTATACAGTTTAAATTTCAACTCGATATATTAACGCGTTCTCGAGATAAAGAGTATTGGCATACACACAGACGTACAGAGGGACAACAAACTGATCCTATACGGGTTCCGTTTTTTTCCGTTTGAGGTACGGAACCCTAAAAAGGGCACATTTAATGATGTATTTAATCTTGACTTGTGTGTTTCTGTTATGTTTCTACAAAAAAAGCTAAATCCCTCGTTTTGTCTAAACTACGTGACACACCCATGAATAATGTTAATCCCCTAAAGTTGATTTTTTATCGTTTAGCGAACTTCCTAATGGAATCTCGTTTCTAATTCTAACAAATAACGAATTCTAACAAATACGGCTGATACTGCCTGATACCATTGAAACGTTGGCTTGCAAAGGACATGTCCACAAAATGTATGGAGGCTGGTATAATATTAATCAAAAATTCTAACCACAACACTCGTTACATTTCGAGAAAGTTCAGTTTTTTCTGAGTCTTTTACAACAGTTAAAAACAAAAAAGATCCCTCCGATTTTTTTAAAATTAATTTTGAATTTATTAGGATAAATAAATATATTTGACTCAATAAGTAGTTTATCTCTATCAACCCTGATTAAGTAACCTCCAAATTGTTAATTAAAAGCATTTTTACCAATTAGACACACTTTTAAAGTGTTTGTTTGTCACATTGTACCTACTAACTGGTCACACTGGTAGGTTTTAATTTTTAATTTTAGCAAATTAAGCCATGAATGTGAAAGAATCAGCTACCAATGCAAGTAAAATAACGATAGAAGAACTTTATCATTGCTAAACTAGAAAATAGTAATAAGCTGTATTGTTATTTTTTATACAATTAATTTTTCGCATTTAAAAAAAATTGGAGGGATGAAAATATCTAAATTAGATATTTTTGGGAAGCCCATAAAACAAGCTTTCAAATGATGTATATATCATCTTGGTTCGATTTTTCTCTGAATAATATACCACTTGTGGACATCACCTTTAATCATAGGCACAGGAACTGGCACCGGCTACGCGTCTATGATGAATCATAAGAAATCACGTGTATAGATTTTAACTAAAACTCAACCACGAGTTTGTTTGTCACCCTGATATAAACAATTTCTGTTACGCATAATGGAACTATCAATATGTTAACTACAGGACAGAAACTGTGGATTACTTTGAATGATTCATAATTTAGTTTGTGGCTACATTTCATAATATTGTACACAGTACATTTCAGTTTAATATGAATCACCTCATGGTTAATCTTGAACATTAACCGCCTTACCACAAAATATTTAAACACGTTTTAAACACTGTTTAACATTGCCCAAAGCGTGCGTAATACTTTTGAAAAGACGGTGACAGTCTTTTACTTGATTCACTAAAACCATGGCAATATTTTAATAGGTAGGTAAGTTAACCTGAATACAAATTCCTAGATGTGTTTTTATGCACTTTAGTGTGACGAGACGAAACAAAACAATATTAATTAACCAACTTAATAAAAGGAGTTCGACTATATGTTTTCGTATGTAGGTATGTTTCTTACGCGATTACTCCGTCAATTACGAAGTGATTTTTAGGGTTCCGTACCCAATGGGTGAAAACGGGACCCTATTACTAAGACTTCGCTGTACGCCCGTCTGTCTGTCGGTCACCAGGCTGTATCTCATGAACGGTCATAGCTAGAAAGCTGAAATTTTTACAGATGATGTATTTCTGTTGCCGCTATAACATATACTAAAAACAGAAAAAAATAAATGTTTAAGGGGGCTCCCATACAACAAATCTGAATTTTTAGCCTTTTTCGCTCGGTATCAATAACGGTGACAGGTGGATCCTTGAAATATTCTATTTACAGAATAAATAGTTAAATTTTCTTTAAAAATAAATAATTAATTTAAACCGGAATAGATAATTAAGGGGGGCTCCCATATAAGAAACGTGTTTTTTTGCTCGATATTAATAACGGCAACAGGAAGATGCTTATAATATTCACAGAATGTCAAGTTGTATATTTCTTTCAAAAATAAATATTTAAATTAAAATAAAATATATTAATATGTATTAAGCTTCCATATGGTACAGAACCATTTGTGCGCGAGTCTGACCCGCACTTGGCCGATTATTATGTTTTGTTTGGCAGATCATATTTCAAATATGGTCCATTTAAATTTTATCGAAATCAGCTGAACCGTTTTTGAAAAATCAACAGTATTGTAAAAATTACTACTTACATGGATGACACATCGATTCTTACGAACTAAGTATCCGAATTCTGTTCACGGTTGCAGTCGGTTATGCTATTTCGGCATTTTTAGGGTTCCGTACCTCAAACAGAATAAACGGAACCCTTATAGGATCACTTTGTTGTCCGTTTGTCCGTCTATGTGTATGTCAAGACTCGGGAACGCGTAATCGGATATCGGGTTGAAATTTAAATTGTATACGTATATCTATAGTCTCTTGCAGTTGTGTAAAAAAAAACTTCTCAGTTATCGTTTAAAAAAGTTAGAGCCGTTTATGTCGTAAAAACCGCATATTTCGACACGCACAAAAATCAAAACCTACAGGGTACTTTCCGTTGACATAGAACTATGAAATTTGGCGAGAAGCATTGTCTTAGAATACACAAATAGGAATAAATCTGAAAACTGTACATTTTTATATAAATCAAAAAAAATAAGGGCCTCAAAATTCACAAAATATGGGTTCAAAATTCAGAGTGAGTAAATCGTATCATATAAGGTATCATATAAAAGAACTTCATGAGCACATGCTAAAACAGGTTGGTTTTTAATTGTTTTAACAATGTGTTTGTACGGAACCCTGGATGTGCGAGCCTGACTCACACTTGTCCGGTTTCTTTTATTTTTTTCTGAAAGTAGTATTAGTGTATAAGGAAATGATAGCTAATAAATAAAATAAAATAAGGAGAAACCCTCTGCGTCTGCACCGGAGTCTGCAATAAGCGATAAATGATTATAAATAACTAATAATATCTGCCACGTCGCATTCAATCGAGCTGTTATTTACTGGGACGGCCCTATCGCGGGAAACTTTCCGCTCGTGAGAAGTGGAAAGTTCGAATTCTAGTTATTGTGACGATGAGATACGAGTAAATATCGATACTATATTTCAGTTTACTACATATCATTATACTAAATATAGGTATATTCAATTTTATTGATTCAGATGATTTTTTTTCTAGCTGTGCGAATTTGTTTTTGTTTTCATTTGATTTAGACTAGGTAGTGTATTACATATTACTAATGTTATTAATGTTTAGCGAGTGGAGAATTAAGGTACCGAGACAAAACGAAAGGTTTTTTGGTGCTGTTATATGTATAAGTATATTGTATATGTATTAGGTTCAAATATAAAAATATTTAAATAATGGCATTGTGTTCAGCTAGAAGTTGTTGCATAGATAGTGAAGACTTTCAAAGATGTAATTTACTCATCATTATATAGATAAATACTATGTGGCCAGATGACTTCATTAGGGGTAGATTAGTCGCGCGTCTCTCCATACTAATGTTGGTAGGTAATCACATCATTGTTTGGTGTTGTATATAAGTATATTAAAATATAATATATACTAAGATGCTTTTATTTACCAAATTAATACCAAAACTCATTTAGTAAAAAAGGGACACAGTGATGCCCGATATATTTTATAGAGTTGAAAATTCGGACTAGAAATTTGTACAAAAGTTGTATGATTTGCACATCTGAGTGTTTATCAGATAAAAAGGTGGGTATGGCGCATAGCGATATAATAATCCATATTACACTATGGCGTGACAATGTATCTATTTATTACTATATGTATGCACTATAGGCATTATTTAGTCTACACATCATAAACACGGATATGCTATATCTAAAATAATCTACATATCAAACCAAATACAGTCGAACCATTCGTCACCAGCTGATAACATGCATCAGGTGATGTTAATACGCGCCAAAAGAAATTTTCAATAGATAAACCTTTATTACATTGTTTTTCATTGTGATTGTGACGTCATAGATAAGGATCACTACCATTCATGCATTGAAGAAGAATCACGTCATTGCCTGAAAATAGCACGTGCTAAGTGGAACCAAGTTATTTGTAGAGGCGTCTGGTAGAGCTGTTGTCGCATTTTCCGTTTAACATTTGTAGATGATTGTAGAACTTTGTAGTTCTTTCGTTTGGCCACTGTATATAGGTAGTTGTCGCATTATCTAGAGTATCAGTACACTTGATTTTTTAGCAATACACGGCCTCGTGTGTGTTAATCTGGTGCTTTTTGTGGAAATGTACCTTGCACGTTGAGCTAAGTACAATATAACGCCTATTTTAAATTGATATGTCCTTATTTTTTTCATTTTTTTTTATTTCGAATAGGTTCGCTTTTGACTACACACTGCCTGATGTTAAGCAGATGTGTGGTCTAGGGTGTAGCACGCTTACCTAAAAGATACCTATTTACTCGGGATTTTCATGATGTACATACATAATTCTTTATAATAGGGCAATTGCCTTTATTAACTACCTACCGCTAAAATTATAAGACTTATATAACATAAAAATTACATAAACTACCGGTTCATAACAAGCAATTGGATCATCCGACCCTCGAAGGTCTAAAGATAATATCTTTACAATGGATGGCTGCACTTGATGGAGGAGGAGTGGCCTTAAATGGGATGATGCGTTTGAACCAATAATTGTCCACTTCGAGTTTCGTTACACACAAGTTCACAATTTCACGTTTGTTTACAAACTAACGAAAATGTAAAGCGTTAAATTGTACATCGTTATATTCGTTCACAATATATCGATAGTTTATAATTTAACTCGAGAGTTTGTAAACAAACGGTTCTTACAATAAACCGGTGACATACATTCTTTCTGATTTAAAAGTGCCCAGGGGCTCTATTTCCGAACCTTAATTTATGTGCTATGCCGTATGGTCACGAGACATAAGCAAGCATTGAAAATATATGTTAGTGCATAGCATGCAATTCTAAAATCATTTTCTAATGTCAAAAAAACTGCGCGCCCGGTACAGGTTTAGCTCCAGGTTATAAAAGTAGACTACTTTTAGACTAGACTACTACCTAACTACCTACAGTAGTAACAATATAAAATATATCTAAAGTTAAACCATCATAAATTATAAAATTAAAAATTAGAGTTTTTAATTGTAACTGTAATAAATCAATTTCTGTATTTAGCTATTTCCACCCTTTAATAACTACCTACTTATTAACCCATCTATACCTAGATACGGACACAAAAAAGACGTTCACCCAAAGTTACATAATTATTAGATAAGTTGTCAAGTGCATAAGAAGCCGTAGATGGTGACGATGATTATGGCGATGATAAAAACCAATTTTTACGATGTCATTAACTACTAGAAAAACGAGTTGAGTATAAAATATGTTTGTGTTGAAAAAATCATTTTTTGAATCTGATCGAAAACCTATATAATATACCTACAGTGTTATTTCTAATCAATTAGCACCCTTTTAGGGGCTTATTCTGTACATCAAAACTAACAACTTTTGTCCTACGACTTACGTCAAATCTAAAAAAAAATCAGCTGTTCCACATTAAGTCGCGGGTGAACTATATTTTTCTATGGAACAACAAAATTTTTTTTTTGTTTTTTGAAAAAAGTCGTAGAACAGAAGTTGTTAGTTTTGATGCACAGAATAAGCCCCTAAAAGGATGCTATTTGATTAGAAATAACCCTGTATATATGTTAGATATGCCTACTCTACCACTGCAACTAGTTGCTAAGAAAAGAGAAAAACTCCTCATTATCAACTACATATTTGCGAAGGTTATATAGTTACGTACACGGCCAAAAGTCAACCGCCGTACTGCGCCCTCAGTTATGATTTCACGCAGTTTACTTAAACTTTCGCGTTCACAACTTCACATGTGGCTTCATACATTTTGGTTAGTTCTTCCTCGTTTCCGCCGGGGGCGCTGTACAAAAATGTATAGAGCCATACGGAAACAGCTGTAGTTTTAATTTCCGTGTATATCTGTACTAACCCCTCTGAATCAACAGCAGCTCGCTCCTGAACAGTGAAAACCTAAATAACCGGACTATGGATTATAAAAAACCTATGAACTATACCTACTACCAAATACGTATTACCCTTATCATTGTACTTGTTCTTTAGAATGTACCTATAATGAGGAACGTGCCAAGTCTCGGCGCTCGTGTCCTGTTTTTGTCTACATCTTATCAATAGATTACACTTGCTAAGCGTATTACGAAACAATCACGCCATTTCGATAGAGCCCTGATAAATTGATAACGGGTGTTTGCACTTAATTGCCACGTTTTGTGGTTCATATCATTTTTATGGGCTTGTGTCTTATTACTGTTAAAGCAATGGCGGCAGTGGCGTAACTAAGTATATCATCTGAGGCCCGTGGCAAATTCTTTAGATGGGCCCCTCCCAATAAAAGTTGTCGCGTTGTAATTTAATTTTAATAAACCACCTTATCCACACGTAATTTAATTTTAATAAACAATTACCAAACACTATTAATAATATTATATGTATTTTAGTTCAATACCTAGTAAATCTTGTTTCCTAAAGCAGCAAGCAGGGGACACAAAGACTTTTGAATATTAATTTTGGAATTAATTACAAAATCTAGCCATATGAAATCTGAGCCACCGGGAAATGTTTCACGCGAGCGCAACGAGCAAATTTTTTTGTGATTTTACTATAAACTACAGGTTTTAATTTGATATAAACATCAGATAAAGAGAAGAACAGACAAAAAACAGATAACAATTAACATTGAACGGGAGCGAAATTTTTTGGATGTTTTATATTTTAAACGGAAAATTTGTGATGCGATTAAAACAAATATTTTAATTTGTACAGAGCGCGAAAATTATTCATGGTTTTTTTTCTTTAAAGTAGTAAAATTTAGAAATTTTGTTCAAAATGTTGGGTTATGGCCTCTTGAGTCGGGGCCCCTCGGGTCGGGGGCCCGTGGCATTTTGCCAGCCCTGCCACCCTATAGTTACGCCACTGAATGGCGGGCCATTAGCTTAAAAGAGACCGAGTCCATAATACGGAA
This sequence comes from Hypomecis punctinalis, assembly GCA_949316475.1. NCBI lineage: Eukaryota > Metazoa > Arthropoda > Insecta > Lepidoptera > Geometridae > Hypomecis > Hypomecis punctinalis. The sequence goes on along the minus strand of OX438814.1, from coordinate 16,035,548 downwards.
ATTCAACGATTGCAGATGTTGCAAACCGTATAACGCTATTCAAGTGGCGCTGCCGCGCTGGGCAGCTGGGCAGGACACGTGGCCAGGCGTGGTGATGATAGATGGAGTAGATCTCTGACTGAGTGGCTTTCAATAGTAAACAGGACCGCCAGCCCGATGGGTCGACGACATCAGATCCATCGCAGGACACGCGTGGATGAAATCTGCCCAAGATAGGAAACACGGGCAAAGGGGAGAGGAGGCCTATACCTAGTAGTGGGTCGATACAGGCTGATGATTAGAATCATGTGTCTTATATGGCATAGGTGTCTTATACGGGCTTGTATAGATAGGATGCACTATGAACATTTTTTAAAGAGTCAACACGGGATTGGAGAAAAGAATCAGCACTCATACAAAATCTCAACTTCAAATCGATAAAATGTATAAAACAGTACCTTTTAAGTGCGAAGGGTGCATAACGTAGGTAGGTACATAAATGCTCAGAATAAGAACTAAAGTAATCCTTATTTTAAGCATAAATCCATATATGCATCTTCCATGGACGGATGACCTCATTAAGACCGCAGGATCGCGCTGGATGCAAGCGGTTACGAACCGGTCTTATTGGAGATCTTTAAGGGAGGCCTATGTCTAGCAGTGGAGCCAGTGGACGTCCTATGGCTGAAACAAACGATGTATCTTCCAAGGAGGAAGAAAAAGAGAAGAATTAATTTTCGATAGATAACTACGTGCTACTAAGCATAGGCTATCTAAATAGGGGACTAAAACGTAGAGTCGCTTTAGACTTAGACTTGATACAGGCCGCCGACAAGAACCTACTAATTAAATTGCCTGAGAAGAAAAAAATACATAAAAGTAAAAGTAAGTCGTAGTAAAGGAAGATAAAATTAGAATATACCTAGTTACAAGATAAGCAACGTACACATAGCTTCTTCAGTGTCTCTGAAGTACGTAGGTATCTACGTAAATTAATTATTATCTAAATGTTAAAAAATGTTTATTACAGGGATCAAAGTTGAAGTGGCCAAAGGTGACTTGGAGACAAGTGATCGCTGTTATAACATAACTACGTAGCTATCAGCGAAAACTTTGTTATCGGCGTTTGCGAAGTTATTATTGATGGTCATACTTACTTACCCCTAAGTACATAAGTACCTAGGTAGGTACACACGCTTATCGATACAGAAGTTTTGTGAATGATATACAGGGTTATTTCTAATCAATTAGCATCCTCTTAGGAGCTTATTCTGTACATCAAAACTAACAACATTTGTTCTGCGACTTTTTTCAAAACTAAAAAAAGTGTTGTTCCATAGAAAAATATCGTTCACCCGCGACAAAACGTATGGAACAGATGGTTTTTATTTAATTTTGACTAAAGTTTTATTTTTAAAATTAGTTTTGATCTACAGAATAAGCTCTTAAAAAGATGCTAATTGATTAGAAATAACCCTGTATTATGTATAATGTTATAGTTTTATTGTGTTTATTGGAGACCGACATAATGAACGCATACATAATTAAGAAATTCGACCGAAATATTATGACGTCAGTGCAAGACCCATCGCTCCAGAACGAATAAGAATAAGTTTAGTATGATTCACTTTTATACAAATCTATGTTTTGAATAAATATTTAGTGTATTTCCGCTATCTTGTTGTAGGCAAATAAGTTTAAGGGCATTAAGTGCCTTAAGGACATTTATGAAGAAATAAAAATTACAAACAATTACTAATATTACAATAATTATACATTTAAAAACTTAATTTTACAAAATAGATAAAATAATAATATATATCACTTATTTTCACTACACTATTATATATTTTTAAAATGTTCAACACTCTGTTGAACAGAGTGTAGTGCAGTGAGAATAAGGGTGTAATTTATTAGTGAAGTGTTTTCAATATTTTGTCATATTATTTTTAAAAGATTTTAATAATATTTATTTGTTGTTAACTGATTATTAATATAGTATTTTAGAGTGTAGTGAAAATAAGTGATATTTATTATTATTTTATCTATTTTGTAAAATTAAGTTTTTAAATGTATAATTATTGTAAATTTTTTTTCTTCATAAATGTCCTTAATGCACTTAATGCCCTTAAACTTATTTGCCTACAACAAGATAACGGAAATACACTAAATATTTATTCAAAACATAGATTTGGAGATGAATTTCCGCAAAGTAACGCCTGATTCAATCAACTATCACTTTTATACCTAGACGTTTTTTCATATTTTTGTGTTTTTAGTTTTGTGTCTATTGGAAAAGTTCGCCGCATGGCTGTCGTATAAACTATGAGCTGTGGTAGCCTAGCTATTACTTGCCTACCTAGTTGTTAACTAGCTGGAAGTTTGCAGCATGCCTGTATGCCTGCATGTTAATAACTATTATCTGGGTTATGTACATAAGCTGCATAGGTACTACAAGCTATCAATACGTAATTATGGATGGTTTGTACTAGGGCGGGGCGTGCACGGGACGGGCCCGGACGGAGCCTGCACGACGTAGGTAGGTTCCATACATTTTGTGTGTTTTTGTGTGTTTCCGTCCGGGCGTCGTACGGGCCACTGTACAAAAATATATGGAAATGTCCCGTGCACGCCCCGTTCTAATATAAATCATCACTTAGTCTTCTTAATTAGTATTTTCAAATTCAACGATCTTTTAGTAATAAGTAGATTCCTAATAGCATGTAGTACCAATGCCGTTTCCATATTTAAAGAGTTCAATAAGTTACCCTATAATTATACCTATATAGCACCTAGATATTGTCTATAGGGGAATGGGGGGCATAACGGGGACGTTAAGGGAAATAAACGATATAAAATGAATATAAAATATTTTTTAATGAAAACGAATGACAACTCTTTGGTCACTTATTAATTTTTTATTTGGCACCGAAGTTGGTGAAGTAACAATACAAATAATGTTTTTAATTTTACTATCACAAACTTTTATGAAAACTCCATCGTGCTCCGGGGTAGGGGCAGTATGGGGTACCCAGTATGGCAGTATGGGATAGTTGTCATCCAGCCTCGAGCGTTGCATTCTGCCGTCGTCCCTGGAGGAGCTCGATCTAATAACTCTTGCTTCATTCTGTGTCGAGGAAATATTAGCATATACAGTATATAGTTCCGACTGCATTGAAACATATCTCGACGGTAATCGTGTTTCCTCGTTCTGCAGAAGAAATCGGAGCCCACTTGTTTTCTTCCTTTTTCAGCAATAATTTTGCTCTTTGTTTTGGAGACGCATGATATTCCAGTCTCGTCGCAGGTATATATTCTATCTGGCGTTAAATTATATTTGTCATATACCTCCTCAAGCAAAGATTAAAATTTATTTACAGCCACTTTGTTGAACCCCATAGCTCGCGCTGCTTATGTGACTTCTGGTTTTCTAATTGATAAATCCGGGTGACGTTTCACGAAGCCCTATAACCAATCTATGCCAGGAATCTTTTTAACATGGTTAAAATTGTGAGTTTTACAATTTTTTTCTGCGAGCTGCTACTGAGCTTTTTTGTAACCTGCTGATTTGCTTAAAACTGCATCAATTGCGAGTTTCATGCTTTTCACAGACCAACTGCCTCTGGAACTTTTCTTTTTGTATGTTCTTACCATTTTCTAAACCTAAAACAAAATAAAAAAAATATTACGATATTATAAAATGAATAGACCATTCAGGGGCATAATGGGGACGGGGCACAACGAGGTACCCCATAGTGCCCCATAGCCATGTCCCCGTTATGCCCCCATGTCTAACCGAATTTGAAATAACAAACAAAAAAATGATATCAAGGTCAGAGTGATTTTGCTCAAAACATATCAATAGTTGATGCTAGTAGTAAAACACATTCAAAAAACTATAGTAGTAATCTAAATACTCACCTTTTTAGACGCGTTTTGGTAACCACTCAAAATTAGATTAAATGTCGCCGGAAAGAAGAATCGTTCGTCAAAAATAAATGCGTGCACTCTGATCGCCGGTCACTGCCAAGCCGAATGCCGATGGGAAATGCACTCCAAATGGCGAAAACAAAACACGGCTAGTGTGCGTAGTTACTTGTATGGGTTGGTGGCCCCGTCGTGCCTCGCGACCCCGTTATGCCCCCCCTTCCCCTACGATACTTATAAAATAAAATAATTAACAGAGCAAGTTAAGTCCATCAGGGTATCCCCAATCCCGGTCACAGGAAGTCAAAGACCCGTGCAAGCAGTCTATAAATGCGTATGAAACTTTCCACGATGTCGTCAGTCCAATTAGCGTGGTTTTTATGCGCCTGCGCTTGTTTGCCGTGGAATCTTCCCGCGCGATAACCCCTTATCAATGGCACGAGACCGCACCCGCCCGCTGTTATTTATACTCATACACTCGAGCAAAACGATTAGATAGTTATTTTTGTTACATATTTAAGTTCTGGCTTATGTGGAGATGATGTATCACGTGCGTATTGCGCTGCGTATCTGATAACGGTGAAATAATTTGCATGTCGTGAAGACTGCAATATACAGGTTGATTTGGAAAGCTAATAAGAGATTTCATGAAGGAAAAATCGGGAAAAAAAATCTTTACAGATCCACCCCATAGCCAGGTAGGCTATGGGGTCAAACTAAACATCTAACTTGTTTCAATTGTTTTGTACGCGGCACCGGCATGGGCTCCGGCAGCTCAAAAAATTTGCGTACGCAAGCAACTGGACGCGGTGAAAAGAGGGTTCGCCCAGAAAATTGTTAAGGCACACAGAACGGTCTCTCTAAACTTGTCGCTAGTACTCGCCGGGATACTCCCGTTGGATCTACTAATCCACGAGGTGGCTTCTCTTTAAGAGATAAAGAGAGGCTATATCACCAGGCGGAGCTCTTGGCACTCGAAAGAGCAACTGAAATTGTCGCCGATACTGTCATTGAAGAGTGCAGCATTTTTAGCTATTCGAGGTCGGCTCTAGAGGTCTATAAGTAGGTACCTTATTGTTTTGTGTGTACTTATATACGTATGGTATACGTTCGTAGTTCTGCCAAAATGAGATTTTAGAAAAGAATAGTAAGTAAGTAAGTAAGTTCGTATAGGCCGGGTGGCTAGCCCTGGTGTCAGAGTTTTTAGGCCGCCTGAAGGCCTCTGACATGGCTAAACGGTTAAAACAACCGGGACCTACAATTTAACGTGTCATCCGAGCCACGGTAGCGCTCAGTTGGAAAATGCCACCCGCGGTCACCCATCCAAATACTGACCGTGCGGAACGTTGCTTAATTTCGGTGATCGCTGACAAACACCTAGTCAAACTACGCTACGAGCGCTAGAAAAGAATTAAAATACCACTTTTGTCAGTATTTGTACCGGCGCTACAATGACCATATTGACACAATTGAATCACAAAGAGGCGGCCACTGGTGCAACACGTGCATTGCTCAGTATAAGCAGAATTGATAACGATTGTTATTTTAATATTGCGCCCGAGATTAATTTAGGCCACGTACCTATTTAAATCTTGTAAAGTCCCGGAATGGAGACCACGTATCTACAAGCGCAGTGAAGGACATCCACCTAGAAGCTGAACAGATGTCATTAAGGATATTGCAGGATCACGCCGGATATAGGCCGCGCCACACAAGTTGGCGGATGTAAAGTTAGCTACAATGTGCGCAATAACCAATCAATGTGCGGCTTTATGCGAGTTTTAGTCAGGATTAGATATTGCGCAGCTTGTAGCTAACTTCACATCTGCCAACTTGTGTGGCGCGGCCTATACAAGCTCTACGAGCGGTCCTATTGGAATATATAGGAGAGGCCTGCAATAGATGCCCTATCCGAAATTATGCCGACGTAAGTTTAGTGCTTATTTAAATAAGTAGGTACAAACAAAATTGTATTTAATGTATGGTAACAGATTAATATAATGTTTATGGGGAAGTCTATAGGTCAGCCGTCGCACCGGGCAGAGACTTTGTATGTAGACGCTCTATATAGAGCTGAAGGGTAAGACCAGGTAACACGTAAATTGAAACTACAGCTGTTTCCATATGGCTATATAAATTTTTGTACTCTGTAGCTCCCCTCGCGAAAACGAGAAAGAACTAACTAACATGCAAGGAGCCACTCGCGAACGCTAAAGTTTAAGTAAACTACGCAAACTTGGACCTAGGGCTCAGAGCAAGCCATTGGACCCCTCACCAAGTACGTACCATTAGTATGGTATTCATCATCATCTTTTTGCCCTTACGCAGAGGCGGCGTGGGCTTCGCGCTCTAGGGGCCTCGCACATCGAAGGCAGGAGGTCCCAGTGGAGCCTATATTCACCAAAGTAGGGCCTTGCAAAACGTAACTTGCCCACAAGATTTTATCCTTTTTGTTTCCTTTCGCCATTTCCCTTTATCATACCATACGTTATCTCATCATCAACTCCTTTTTCTGTATGTCTCCAAACATTTTTGTAAAATGTCTCTGGTGATGAGGAGAGCTAATAAAAATGTACAAAGCCACAGGAAAACTATAGGTATACTGAGCGCCACACAAATAACATCTCATCTGCCGATTTGTGTGGCGTTCAGTGTACCTACTACCATTAACAAAATAAAGCATCTGACTTAGCTTCCGAATCCCACTGCCCAGTACTACCATTAAACCTACCTACTGCCAAAATCGGTAACTTTGTTTCTGTACTGTACTGTACCAGCCTTTTTAATAGTCCACTGCAGGACGTAGGCCTACCCACGAAGGGTGTTTGGGCCATATCCACCACGCTGGCCCAGTGCGGGTTGGTGGATTCACATACGCCATCGAATTTCTTCTACGGACGTATGCAGGTTGCCTCACGATGTTTTCCTTCACCGAAAAGCCAGTGGTGTGAAATTCCGTACATAAATTCCAAAGAACCCATTGGTACGGGACCGGGGATTTGAACCCACGACCTCACGATTGTAAGGCGGGTGTCACTACCTCTAGACCACCATGACTTTGATTCTATTGTTTAGTAATTTGTCTAAATAGAAGCTAGTACCTACCTACCTACTTATATATTTTTTCAGGAATTCCTTCGGGTAAGTCTAGCTTGACCTAGTGGTGTTAGTGTTAGACCAACACAAAGTACTAGGCCAACTACTACTGGAATTAGAAACTTATAGGTAAGTATATCAAAATAGCATTTTTTAGTCTGATGCTTTAATTATTCTTGCGCAAAGAAATGTTAATCGATTCTAGGTACTATTCGTCATATCGAATGTAATATTGTGCAAAAGAAATAAAAATAAACCTATCACAACATTTCTCAGAATAATAACAGTAAATATAAAAAATCTGGCTATTTTCAGTTCAACAGCCCATACGTCATAGTCGCATTGCCACGAGATTTACTTAGTTCTTAAGAGGATCGTGAATCGACCAGTAATTTCGCGTTTTTGATAGAACATCAAGAGAATTCGAGGTAGGTAGGTACATTTTTGATATTTGTTTGTTCCGGGAGAAAACTCTTTTCACCCCATTTCATTATTACATAATTATATTATTCATTCATTATTTCATACATCCTACTAATATTATAAACGTGAAAGTTTGTGAGGATGGATGGATGGATGGATGGATGTATGGATGTTTGTTACTCTTTCACGCAAAAACTACTAAACGGATTGAGATGAAACTTTGCAATAATATAGCTTATATATATATCATAATAACACATAGGCTATAAATTATAATGATATATTGCGTATGCGAGCGAAGCCGCGGGTAAAAACTAGTTATTATATAATTTCATTGTTAACATAATGTGTTGTTTTTGGGTAAGAAATATTGCACGCTCGGACATTTTATTTTTATATATACTTTTCAGCCAAAGTTTTGCGTAAAAATGACGTTTTAGAGGCTTAGGTATAACTTGAAGGTCGTTTAAAAAAACTGTATAATATAAGACGTAGAAGCCTAGCGACGGGAGTGCTGATTACATGAAAAAATCACTCAAACCGGATATTTTTTATGGACAAGTTTGCACCTTACAGTCGTCTTAATTGATCAAAGAATAAATAGCTCATTATCTTTCATAAGAAAACGTGTTTACAGTAACGCTACACTTAGCGATAAGCCTCACATAACTGGCTCTATATTTAGTGAGTCTGGACGATTCCAGAACTTGGCCGAAGGCGCGTTATCTTATCGGATATTATAATATGGTCGTTAATGGATCATCGCATTAGTCTAATGTTAGCTGTTGTTGAGATATCGCTCGATCGGTTGACTAATTTAAGTGTATTAGGGAAGTTTAGATAAGATGTATTTGTGAGATCGAATCAGATTCGAGATGAGATCCGCAGACGAACCAAAGCAAACGACATAGCCCAGCTGGTCAGCAAGTTAAATGTGCAAAGGATAGGGCACATAGTTCGAAGATCGGATGGCTGATGGAGCTGTAAAGTTCTCTAATGGAGACTACGTACTGGCGAGCGCCACGTAGGACGTCCACTAACTAGGTGGGCGGACGATATATTTTAGACCGTAGACCGTAGAAACTCATTTCAACCGCGGGCTTATAGGAAAACCTATTTAGGGGAGGTCTATGTCCAGTAGTGGACTTTCTACGGCTGATAGGTAATGATAAGGATGATTACGGTAGGGAAAAAACAATTCACATATTTTAGGTTAAATAGACTGATAGTTACATCACACAAGTGTTGTTGCCAGTCAATTTCTGGCACTCATTAGGCATCCCTCATCAAGATTATTTATTTATTTATTCATAAGCTTATAGGCGGATACGCTTAGGTACCTACTTAATTGAAGTAATACCTACCTACTATTGAGTATTACACAATTACACATAGGTATCTCTACCTATAAATTATGGCAACTCAGTTTAAGATAGGAGTGCAGTAAAATTTTTGATTTGAAGGATTTCAAACCCTATTTAATTGACATAGCAATGATGCAGCTATAGGACGTTGAAACCATAGTCATGAAATTGAAGTGGAGTTGAGCAGCAGGCCAATCGCACTAAAAAAATACAGCTTAACTACTATTGAACTTTAACTGAACTTCGACTTTTTGTCTATTTTCGTATCGCACTAATGATTTTGACTAAAGTTGAAACGCAACCCGCTACTCAATCAGAGTTGGAACGTAACCGGTGTCAAATGAACGGTTGGTGTATGATGTTTAACGCAATACCTAATTCCTTGAATCGAAACTTAACTACAATTGCAACCGAACTTTAACTGAATTACAGATGGAACGCAGCTGTTTAAAATTAACGCGATTGGCCTGCAGGACATACCTATAGCGAGACGAAGCGAGTGATTGAAGTGACGACAGGTGGAGTAAGGCTGTCACAGAATGGTAGTCGAGGCAAGGTAGGCGGAGCGTTGGTCGTCCAGCTGCACGGTGGGTCGACGATAGTATAGTCGAGTCGAACCTGGACACTATTGGCACAGGACTTTGGTCATTGATCGTGTCGTGCTAACGCCATGTTTGCTTGTGTTACTTTTTATATTAGCAATAGCAGACGGAAGTTTAATTAGTTTACAAGAAGGCACGTATTTCAGGGATATAAGTAAGTACCAAAAAGAATTTGGGTATGCACCGCGAGCCACGCCGACTCACAATTCGCCGCTGAGCGTTTTGAAGGTTTTTTTGGATCGATTATAAAAAAGCAGAAGTCGCGTTGCGCTCGGCTCGCGCCTTCTAAAATCAAAATCGAACACGTCCTCTGAGGGGTATACTACACAAAACCTGGACTAAAGCCCTTAGCCTTTAGTCCAGGTTTTGCGTAGTTTACTTAATCTTTAACATCGCGTGTGGCTCCATTTTGGTTAGTTCTTCCACGTTTCCGCCAGGGGCGCTGTACAAAAATGTATAGCCATACGGAAACAGCTGTAGTTTCAATGTACGTATAAACTTGGACTAAGGGACTAACCCCTATGACGAACCAAAGTTATAGGCCGAAATAAAGTTCTTAGCGGCAGTGAAGTCAGCTACAAGCTGTGCGAGCTCCAATCCTCGCGCAGCAAGTGAGCTTCATTATTATTATATAGTACGGGACTAATCGCGCACTAAAATTACGAGATAAATAAATACCTCCTCATGCCGACGTTTCGGCCGAGTTACATCGACCGTGGTCACGGGTAGACTCAGTCTACCCGTGACCACGGTCGATTAGTTATATACCTAATAATAATGTGTTCAAATCGCGAAAGTTTAAAAACAACAAGTTTCAGTTAGGCAGGAGGATCTGCGCTGCTTGTAGGTTACTTCGCAACGGCCAAGAAGTTTAATTCGCCCTATACCGACATAGCCCAGCCGATTGGCAAGTTAAAATGGCAGTTGGCAGAGCACAGAGTTCGAAGAACGGATGGCTGATGGGGCCGTAAAGTTCTCGAATGGAGACCAAGTACCTGCCAAGCAGCTAAGGACGTCCACCGACTAGGTGGATTGACAATATAATTAAGACCACAAGAACGCGTTGAATGTAGGCCGCTTCCGACCGGTTTTATTGGAAATCCATGGAGAAGGCCTATGGCCAGCGGTGCACGTCCTACGGCTGATGGGTGGTTCATGAAGATAGTCCTAAACAATAAAACACCTATCGACAATCTATAATTCTTAACCCCACATAACTTATATGACTTTATATCTAGCTTTGTTGACCATGTGATGCGCCGAGGTCTGCAGTTTCAGTTCTTACTTGATGAGACGCGTGATTTCCGACTTGGCTTTGGCTACGGCGAGTTCTTGCGAACTTTCGATGGCGAGATTTACCTAATACCCTAACAACTAGGCCAAAGAGGGTTCAATTCCCACTCAGGGAAACAGAAGTACAGCCTTGGCCAAAAGTATTAGGCACCTTAAAAATCAAAATGCATGTTTACTACTTAACCAATAACTGAGATGACTTACCGGGGTCATAAATAACTTCTTAGAATATCAAGCGGCTCTTTGTTTAGGTCATAAAACAACTGGTGACCGAAAATAAAGGATTCGATTTTCTTTCGGTCTTATCAGTCAATGTTTGGTCACTTGTGTTCTGGACTCTAACAAGTAAACAAGCTTTCATTTCTGTTGATGTGATTAAATTGACACCTAATTTTGTTAAAAATGCCAAAAAGGAGCGAAATTACTTTAGAAGATAAAGTAAAAATACAGGGTGCATAATACTTTTGGTCAAGGCTGTATCTGTAATGAATATAAGTGTTTTCTCTGTGTCTGGATAATATATATCAGTGTCTAGCAGCCATATCACAAGCTCTGCTTAGTAAGAAGTCAGAGACCGTGTGTAAGATGTCCCCTAATATTTATTAAAATTACACCTAAAAATGGACTTCCGCGCAGGATTTCCTCCAAAGTTTTGACGCGAGCTACATTTAACTTTAAATTTAAACTTAACTTTCAATGTCTAACATAACGAACAAAACAACGAAACATCTATCCTAACCTTGGCTTTGGCTACGGCGAGTTCTTGGGAGCTTTTCGATGGCGAGATCTACCTAATACCCTAACTCCTGGGCCAAAGAGGCGTGGGTTTTATTCCCACCCAGGGCAAAGTATTTATATGAAGAACGTAAATGTTTGCTCTGTCTGGATGTTATTATCTATGTAACTATTTAAAAAATATGTATTATGTAGGTACTAGGTAGTATATGTCTCTGGCAGCCATATCACAAGCTTTGTTTAGTTTGAAGTCTGAGACCGGATATCCCCGAATAATTATTTTTTAACTTCTTTCAGAGTCTAACTTATAAACTACTAAAGAATAAAACAACGAATCACCTATCGCCAATCTATAATTCATAACCACACATAACTTATAAGACTTTATATCTAGCTTTGTTGACCATGTGATGCGCCGAGGTCTGCAGTTTCAGCAGTTCTTCCTTGATGAGACGCGTGATTTCCGACTTGGCTTTGGCTACAGCGAGTTCCTGGGAGCTTTCGATAGCGAGGTAGAGTTTGCGCTCGCCTTCTGGAGGAGCCTTGCCGGGAGGGACGTACGTGCCTCGGACTGTAATGCCGGCCTCGGAATACTCGCTGATCAGAGCTAGCGCCTCCTGGAATACGAAAATAGGACTACGTTAGTACAAATTACGGTGAATAAGGACTATCGGATATAACTAGACATACAGCCTTGGCCAAAAGTATTAGGCACCCTGTATTTTCACTCTATCTTCTAAACTAATTTCACTCCTTTATGGCATTTTTATAAAAATTAGGTGTCAATTTAATCACATCAACAGAAATGAAAGCTTGTTTACTTGTCAGAGTCCAGAGCACAAGTGACCAAACATTAAAAAAAGATAAGACCGAAAGAAAACCGAATCCTTTGTTTTCGGTCACCAGGTGTTTTATGACCTTAACAAAGAGCCGCTTGATATTCTAAGTTATTTATGACCCCGGTAAGTCATTTAAGATAAGCACTCAGTTATTGGTTGAGTAGTAAACATGTATTTTGATTTTTTAAAGGTGCCTAATACTTTTGGCCACGGCTGTATTATAAATTTATGACGTCATCTCCTCAGTACTCGAGATCGAGATAGATTTGTACTAGTACAGTAGTACACTACAATTAAATGTGTCATCCGAGCCAAGATAGGGCTCAGTTGGAAAATGCCACACGCGGTCACCCATCCAAATCCTGACCTTGCGGGACGTTGCTTAATTTCGGTGATTGCTGACCAACACCTAGTCAAACAACGCTCCGAGCACTAACTACCGTTGGTTGTTATAACCGTTTAGCCGTGTCAGAGGCCTTCAGGCGGTTTATAACTCTGACACCAGGGCTAGCAACCCAGTCTACACGAACTTACTAGTACAGTTTTGTACAGTAGCACTTGCTCAATCAAATCTCAATAAAATAGTGTTTTTAAAGAAATTGGCCAAAAAGAAGAAAGATGATTATCACCTGTATGAAAAAGAGGTATCATTATTTAACAGTAAACATAATCAGCCGCAGGAATTCTACCTCTCGACATAGGCTTCCCCTATGAACTATGAATGTCCAATAAACAATAGCTTTTTTTTTTCAATTCATGTGTTTTGAACTTAGATTATAGAAGGGTTTTGAATAGTAACTAATCAAAACACGTGAATTGAAAAAAAAGCTCTATAATCTTGGATTCGGACACCACAACATCAGTATTTAATTATGTCTAAATAAGATTAAAAATGGAAAAGCTTGGAAACTATCTGCTTCCCTTTCATCACAAGAAACGAGACCAAAGACGCAGTGCATGCCTGTAAGAATGATAATAGGCTATTTGACAACATTGAAAATATATGTTATGATGTTTATTTTAAGTGCTTTCCACACTAGATTTTTATCTCAAAGAGTTATCTTTGTGATAAGCATTTCAAAAATCTGAAGCGAACGCAGGATTTGAACCTTGCCCCTTCGGATCACTAGCCCGACGCTCTAACCAACTGAGCTAGCTCGCCTCCTACGCAAGTTGGATAAAAATCTGGTGTGGAAAGCACTTAAAATAAACATCATAACATTGATTTAGCAGTGCGTCATCTCTCGTCAATCTTTAGAAGTTCTAATAACTTCTAGTTGAGTGATAACCTGTCTAATACGGGTATCACAGGTGGCGCCACCAACGCTATAAGTTGGTAAATGTGTAAGCACTTCAGCAATTTGAAGCTTGCGTAGGAGGCGAGCTAGCTCAGTTGGTTAGAGCGTCGGGCTAGTGATCCGAAGGGGCAAGGTTCAAATCCTGCGTTCGCTTCAGATTTTTGAAATGCTTATCACAAAGATAACTCTTTGAGATAAAAATCTAGTGTGGAAAACACTTAAAATAAACATCATAACATTGATTTAGCAGTGCGTCATCTCTCGTCAATCTTTAGAAGTTCTAATAACTTCTAGTTGAGTGATAACCTATCTAATACGGGTATCACAGGTGGCGCCACCAATGCTATAAGTTGGTAAATGTGTAAGCACTTCAGAAATTTGAAGCTTGCGTAGGAGGCGAGCTAGCTCAGTTGGTTAGAGCGTCGGGCTAGTGATCCGAAGGGGCAAGGTTCAAATCCTGCGTTCGCTTCAGATTTTTGAAATGCTTATCACAAAGATAACTCTTTGAGATTGAAAATATACTATTGATTGTGGTTATCAATACAGATAATAGCCTGAAAAAGACTTATTTCACTTTATTAAAACTAAAATAGTCTAATTTTAGCAAATGGCACGAAATAAAATACGATATTGTTTGATATTTTATCTGTGACGTGAACGCTCTAAGGAGGGCGGCACCTCTGGTGACGTTACATGCTAGTAAACAAGATTTTTTCCATTGACTGTTGTTTGTGCAATTTGTGTTTTGTGTTTTTGGAGTAATATTATTGGATCTGTAAGTTACTTTTAAAGTATTTTTTGTCAATTTTTAGATGTGAACTAGCGTATTTACTAGTATTAACTAAAGTTATTTACTAGTGTGTGACGTCACAAACCAGCGCCATTACAGAACGTTGTTTTGGCGGAATCTTGAATATCTATTCTTTGACAGTTGATTTTAATTGTTAATACATTAGATCTCTCGGAAATATAAATGTAATGTGATTATTATGTACTAACGAATAATTTAAAACGATTTCCAAAAACTAGTCAACTATTGCAAAACAGTCGATTCATTTTAAAATGTTATACGTACAGTGGTAGAACCTCTGACGCTTCAATACTCTATAGCAGAAGAAGACGAAAGCACCAATGAAGGCCAGTTTTATGATCATTTTGTATTATAATCTTAATATGACCGTGTTCGCCACAAGACTAACAATTCTCCCAACGCATCTAGATTATAATGCAACGCAGTGGCGCGCTAAGTGCAAGGGCTATCGGTTGAAGCTGACAAGACAAACAAGCGAAGAAATAAATATAGCTTTTGATACGCATGTTCTAGAACAAGGTTTACATGTTTTTGTAATGTCTGCCTCTTACTCTTATAATAAAACTAGCGACCCGTCCCGGCTTCGCACATGTGTATTATACATATAAACCTTCCTCTTGAATCACTCTATCTATTTAAAACAAATTGCATCGAAACCAGGTGCGTAGTTTTAAAGATATAAGCATACACATGGACAGACAAAAGAAGCGACTTTGTTTTATACTATATACGTTCACGATCGACCAGGGAAGGAACTAATTAAAGTAAATAAATTATTTTGAATATCATGTAGTAGCAGAGTGTTTAATTTATTTCCTATGGCCACCTTTCAACTCTATTATCAGATTATCTCCATGGTACCAAATTATTGCATTGTCACGCGATATACACAATTACACATGCGTCATGGCGAAGTCGATGGAAGAACTCAGCACGATGCACGAAGGCCTCAATCGAGTTTTTGACAGGTGGGTTTTAAAATGAACATGGATAAAACGAAGGTCATGTGTAATGCCCATGTTGTACCCACCCCAATCAACAAGCTCTCAACAGATAGCTCGGTTCTTGAAGTTGTTGACTCATACGTCTACCTAGGACAAGTAGTCCAGCTAGGTAAGTCCAACTTTAAGAAAGAGGTCGATCGCCGAGTCCGACTCGGCTGGGCAGCGGTCGGAAAATTGCGTGACATCTTTTCATCCGATATACCTCAGTGCCTCAAGACGAGAGTTTTCGATAGTTGTGTGTTGCCAGTGATGACATATAGAACTGAAACGTGGTCTTTTAATGTGCGCCTAATGAATAAGCTCAAGATAGCCCAACGTGCTATGGAGAGGGCTATGCTCGGTGTCTCTCTGCGGGATCGAATCAGAAATGAGGAGATCCGCAAACGAACCAAAGTTACCGACATAGCCCAGCAGATTAGCAAATTAAAGTGGCAATGGGCAGGACACATTGTTCGAAGAACGGATGGCCGATGGGGCGGGAAAGTTCTCGAATGCCACGGACCAGCAAGCGCAGCGTAGGACGTCCATCGACTAGGTCGACTGTTGATATAATAAGAATCGCAGGAACGCGCTGGATGCAGGCCGCTTCCAACCGGCCTTGACTGCCTCGGTGTCTGAGTGGTTGGTGACCCTAACTTCTGGATCAAAGAGGCGTGGGTTCGATCCCCACCAGGGTAAATATTTGTGTGATGAACATAAGTGTTTGCTCTGTGTCTGGGTGTTATTTAGTTACTATCTATATAAGTATGTATTTAAAAATAAGTATATGTAGTATGTCTCTGGCAGCCATATCACAAGCTTTGCTTAGTTTGGGGTCAGAGGCCGTGTGTTAGATGTCCCAAAATATTATATTATGTTATATATTATATTATTATCGGAAATCCATGGGGGAGGCCTATGTCCAGCAGTAGACATCCTACGGCTGATAGATAGATAGATACACATGCGTGCAAAATTTCAGCTCAATCGGAAACCGGGAAATTGGTCAAATGTAGCAAGCAAGTTTCAACTTACATACATACATAATAGGTACATCCATTGCAAGTTAAACAAAAGCTTGTTAAAATCACTGCACACAGCATGATGTCCGATGACACCTTCTCAAACGATAAAAGAACGGCTAGCGTAGCGTAAGACACACAAAATGACAGCAGATAGAGGTTACATGGAAACGGGCACAACCCGCTTCTAACCAATGCAAATTGGACTCCATAATGTAGGATACCAACCTAACCTGTGGATGCTGCTTTCAACTGGTCTTATTGGAGATCCATAAGGGGAGGCCTGTGTCCAGCAGCGGACGTCATATGGCTGATGGATGGATCAATGGAAACAAACCTAATATAGTGCTTAGGGAATCGTTAGTAATGTTCTGCAGTATAGCATGATGATACACACTAACAAGAAAATTTAACAGAACTAGCTGCCCGTCCTGGCTTCTCCCGGTTACGTATGAGTTATAGCTATAAACCTTCCAGAAGAAATATTCTAAAAGATAGTGAAAACCGCAATTCAATCTGTTGTCTAGTTTGGAAGATATAAGCGGATACCCAGGAGACACGCAAAAATAGCGGTTTTGCTTTGTGTAGTGATATTTATTACCTTTTGATACATCTAAGCGCAGTAGTGGCACCTAGAACGCCGTAGCATCTTGATGCAAAGGAACACAAAGGCCCCTATCAAAGCTAGTTTTAGCAACAACATTTTGATTTTTTTTTAAATATTATCACTTGTCGCGGCTGCTTCGAGAAAAGGACTGAATATCTGAGTGCGATACAACGCGTATAAAATGCATAAATGCATAGACTACGGGGTCATCTTATTATCTATAGAGGTTAAGGGTAGTATTGTAAACAAAAGGTGGATTTAGGTCGTTTACATCGAAAAAGTTGGTAAACAAGGTTCTTTGAAGAACTTTGTCATTGTGGTGAGTAAGAATCGGTATTGGACGACAGTTTTGTAAATAACGTGACACCATGATAAGATTTTAGTAACTACGCAGAAGGAAATATTTTTTTATTTTTTCAAATGATTATTAAATTTAGCTGCTGTTTCGTATAGCCGCTGTTCATCTTAGCTGCCGTTTAGTTTTGCCGCTGTTCAGCTTAGCCGCTGTTTATTTTAGCCGCTGTTCATTTTAGCCGCTGTTCATTTTAGCCGCTGTTCATTTTAGCCGTTGTTCAGTTTAGCCGCTGTTCATTTTAGTAGCTGTTCAGTTTAGCTGCTGTTTAGCCACTATTCAGTTTAGCCACAAACTGTTCTGCTGCACTTTTGATACGAGATTCCTAGGGCTACGAATTTAAAGCATCATTGATTACTTTTTATAAGACAAATACATTGCAGGTGACGCGCCAGTGCGCCTGCTGCGCGAAGTGGTTGATGTCGAATTGGGTCTCGTATTTCCTGAACACTTCACCAGTCGACTTTAGCCGCTGTTTAGTTTAGCCGCTATCTGCTGCACTTTCGTTGCTGATCGAATTTGTAGCATGATTTGCAATATTATATTATAAGAAGACACACAACTTACTGGTGGCGCGCCGCGCGCCTGCCGTAAGAAGACTTCTTACACTTCATATTTTCTGAATACTTCTTTGGTCGGCTCGTTGACGGACTCGACCCGTGGCTAATAATTCAGTCGCGTATTTTATTTAGCCACTGCTTCTTTCAGCCGCTGTTTAGTTTAGCCGCTGTTCAGTTTAGCCGCTGTTCAGTTTAGCCGCTGTTCAGTTTAGCCGCTGTTCAGTTTAGCCGCTATTCAGTTTAGCCACTGTTCAGTTTAACCGCTGTTTTGCCGCAATCTCGATACGAGATTCCTGATGAAGACTAGGAATTAAAAAGCATAATTTATTACTTATTATAAGGACACATACCTTGCTGGTGACGCGCCAGCGCGCCTGCTGCGGGAAGTCGTTGATCTCGAGTTCGGTCTCGTATTTCCTGAACACTTCTTCGGCCGGCTCGTTGGCGGACTCGTCGCGTGGTTGGTAGTTCAGTCGCGTGTTTAATTTGGCTGCTAGTTGTTCTGCTACTGTCTTAGCCTGCAACAGATACGGATTTTGTAAGTTAAAAAAGTTATTGTATAGGCCGTATCATACAAGTCGACGGATGTGAAATTAGCTGCGCGAAACGCAATCAACGCTCAATTTTACGTGAGCTTCAGTCAGGATTGGATATTGCGCAGCTTGTAGCTAATTTCAAATCCGCCGACTTGCATGATTCGACCTATATAAGTGGTGGTGGATAAGATAACAAAGAGCTGGAAGCTCTGGTGCGGTTCCTTGGAGATCCTGGAGCTCCCATAGCACAATATTTTTACATAATCAGAAATTTTATAAAAATATAATTTAAGTGGTGCAGTCGGTAGGACGAACCTACGCTCCCATAGGAATACCTTGACAGATAGGATGTGATCAAACGTGAACCTATATAGAATAAATAACTTACGGTAATAGGCGTACGAGCGTTGGTATTCACCTTCTGTATAGCCTCGGCGGCCTGTTGCGTGGCTTTCTTCTATTTCGAATCCCTTATATAGATTTAAGTGGCGCAGTCGGTAGGATCCTTCGTCCAACTTACCGTTATAAGCGTGTGCGCGTTGGTGTTCCCCTTCAGTATAGCCTCGGCAGCCTGTTGCGTGGTTTCATCTATTTCGAAACCAATCCTTTATATAGATTTAAGTGGCGCAGCCGGTAGGATCCTTCGTCCAACTTACCGATATAAGCGTATGCGCGTTTGTGTTCCCCTTCAGTATAGCCTCGGCAGCCTGTTGCGTGGCTTTCTCCTATTTCGAAACCAATCCTTTATATGGATTTAAGTGGCGCAGTCGGTAGGATCCTTCGTCCAACTTACCGTTATAAGCGTATGCGCGTTGGTGTTCCCCTTCAGTATAGCCTCGGCGGCCTGCTGCGTGGCTCCCTTCTGTTCGGAGCCCAGTCCCTTGGCGATGTTGATACGTGAGGCGAGTCTTCGTGCCAACTCCAGTTTCCCGTCAGCGCCGGCGGGCGCGGCGGGAGTGGCGGGCACGCCTGGGGCTGCTACGCCCGGCTGTGAACAAAACAATCAATAGAATTAATAGTTCTCCAAATTGAAGCCCTCGTGGCACAACTATTTAACCAAACCTCCATAAGTCATATCTCGACTCGCGCTTGACCCGTTTGATTCATACTCGCAAATCTTGTTAGGATTTTCATACAAAACAATTTTTACAAATATTATCGAAATCTGCTGATAAATAACATGATAGCAATTGCCAGTCTTTTTTCAGGGAATCCCCCTACAAAAAATCGCCGACGACAAAAAAGAAACCTGTGTACTAAGTTTCGTCGAGATTTGTTGAAAAATGCGACTTATAGAGGAAAACCAATATCTGGATAGACGAAAGCAAAATCACCGTTTTTAAAACGGAGACCTTCGCTTTGCTCGGTCAAAAATATACCTTGATCTCTTTGACGATCTTCTTAGCCGCGAACATGGTCTCGATCTGCTGGTCCAGATCTCCTTCAACATCTTCATCGTCGGAGTCCTGCAGCCCGAGGGCAGCTTTTTGGTACTTTTTCTTCTCGGAGGCGGCTGCGGCTTCGGATTCGTCGAATTTGAAACCTGTACAAATTAAATCTAACTAAATAAACATACATTATGTTATTTGAATCATCGTCGAATTTTCAGCCATAGGCCTCCTTTATTGATCTCCAATAAGATCAGTTGGTAGTGGCTTACATCCAGCGCGATTCAGCGGTCTTGATGAAGTCATTCGTCCACCTTCTGAATGAAAGATATTTCTTTTATTTTTAATGCCTATCGTATATTATATACATCGTCCGCGTACGGTCTTTGCTCCGAAGTAAGGAAACTAAAGATAAAGAAAATCTTACCTTTCCAAGAGGACGGGAAGAAGGCGAATTTAGCTGGAAAGCTTCGAGCATAAATATTTGCTCGAAGCTTTCCAGCTAAATTCGCCTTCTTCCCGTCCTCTCCTGTGCCTCTGTATACATTTCCCAAAGTCACTTGATTTCTGGAGGAAGCATGACCCCAGCTAAATTAAAGACTCGTAGCGCGTCGCAAACGTACTGTCCTTACACCAGATATAGAAAAGTCAGACTGCACAGCAAAAGGTTTTAGAAAATCTCACCTTTCCCACTAAATCCACCTCCAAGATGAACCTTCTTCCCATCTTTTTCCTGAGCTTCTTTATACGTTTCCCATAAACGCCTCAGTTCAGGCGGCGGCGTGGCAGCAGCTAGCTCGAAGGCCCGTAACACATCACCCGCGTACCGCCCTTGTTCTGGCGTGAGGAACGTCCAGGCGAAGCCTTTGTTTCCCGCTCGACCCGTGCGACCGCATCTGGCGAATAACACAATAGTTTTGTTAAGTGTAAGGGGCGATATTCCTGTAATCCGATGGAAAAGAGTTGCACCTGACATATATTCGACTATATGATGCCTAAAAGCCTATTGCTTGACGAGATCAGTAAAAAAATGGCAACTAGGAACATTTAAACATATAAATTTACAGCAGAAGCAACATTGGTGGTCTTCAGCATAAGATAAGCATAAGCCTATGAACATAATCTTCATAGTGATTCGGACAGTCGTAGTTGACAACAAGCACCAGCACGGGTAGCACGGCAAAGGGGAAAAAGCCTTTTTCTCTACTTTTAATGTCGCTTATCATTGTGAATCCACAATTATTTCCTCTTCGTGGGGATATAATGGTGGAAAGACAATTTGCCCCTTTGCCATGTAAATATGTAATAATAATAATAATAAATATTTTGGAACATCTTACACACGGCCTCTGACCCCAAACTAAGCAAATAATATTTGCTAAGCGCCACACGAAGCGGTGGTGGTCTAGAGGTAGTAACACCCGCCTTACAATCGTAAGGTCGTGGATTCAAATCCCGGTCCCGTACCAATGAGTTCTTTAGAATTTATGTACGGAATTTCACACCACTGGCTTTTCGGTGAAGGAAAACATCGTGAGGCAACCTGCATACTTCCGTAGAAGAAATTCGATGGCGTATGCGAATCCACCAACCCGCACTGGGCCAGCGTGGTGGATATGGGAAATCACCCTTCGTGGGTAGGCCTACGTCCTGCAGTGGACTATTAAAAGGCTGATACAGTACAGTACAGTACACAAATCGGCGGATGAGAAGTTAGCCGCAGATGACACTTCGCCGTGATTCGCTAATTATTGCGCATGTGTGCACAATGCCTATACTAATGGCAAAATAGTGAGCTCGGGCGTAGGGAGCGCGCGGGAGGCATGAGGCTACCGCGCGTACCCATATTTCGGCTTTTGCGCAGAACGCTGCGCATAACTTCCCATCCGTCAATTTGTGTGGCGCTCAGTATACCCGTGCAGTTGCTTGAAATCCAGCCCCCTAGCCGCTACAATAATGGCCACCAGCAACCGAACTTTTACGTTCTTACTCTCACAGATTTCGTAGTAATTCGGACAGTCGTAGTTGACCACGTGCATGAGTTTCTTGACGTCCAACCCCAGGGGTGGCCACTAGCAACTAAACCTAAGATGCACAGGTGGCCACAAGCCTTCGTCTTCTTCCCATTCTTGAAGTAAACGTCACTCTTCGGACAGTCGTAGTTGACCACAAGCGCCAGATGCTTGAAATCCAGCCCCCTGGCCGCTACACTGGTGGCCCCGAGCAGCCGAACCTTCCCATTCTTGAAGTAAATATTACTCACCTATAGCTTTCGTAGTGGTGCAGACAGTCATAGTTGATGGTGGTCGTTTGTACAAACTCCCTCCCTAAACAACAGTGTCTGGTGTTTGTCAGATTGCTTCACCCCCAGCTCCTCTGGTGGCCACTGGCAACTGAACCTAATCTTCACAGGTGGCCACAAGCAAACAAACAAACTTGTTACCTGTTCTTGAAGTAAACATCACTCACCTATGGACATAGTCCTCGTAGTGATTCGGACAGTCGTAGTTGACCACAAGCACCAGTTGCTTGACATCCAGTCCCCTGGCCGCGACACTGGTGGCCACCAACAACCGAACTTTCCCGTTCTTGAAGTCAACGATGGTGGAGTCCCTGTCGAATTGATCAATACCTGTAACAGGCCATTAATATAATGATTTGATAACGAGTGTTGGATCGGCGGATGTATGCGTACTGACGGTAATATTTAAATGTATTTTTTTTCTATTGATAAAAAAGTACATTATTTGTTGACGTGTCTTTTTTTTTGCGCAAAATAAATTTATTGCTTAAAAAACTCTAATATTTTCGTGTCGTCGAGTTTTCTTACTACAAAAACCAAAGCGAATTAGTAAAATGGTATCTCTGTTTATATTTTACAATAATCGGGTAATTTGATTAGATTTTATAAAAAAAAACCGGACAAGTGCGAGTCGGGCTCGCACATCGAGGGTTCCGTACAAACACATTGTTAAAATAATTAAAAACCTGTTTTAGCATGTGTTAATGAAGTTCTTTTATATGACATCTAACATGATACGATTTACTCACTTTGAATTTTGAACCCATATTTTGTGAATTTTGAGGCCCTATTTTTGTGATGTAAATAAGAATGTACAATTTTCAGATATATTCCTATATGTGTACTCTAAGACAATGCTTCTCGCTAAATTTCATAGTTCTATATCAACGGGAAGTACCCTGTAGGTTTTGATTTTTGTGAGTGTCGAAATATGCGGTTTTTTACGACATAAACGGCTCTAACTTTTTTATACGATAACTGAGAAGTTTTTCTTTTACACAACTGCAAGAAACCATAGATATACGTATACAGTTTAAAGGATATGGAAAAGATGCGGGTTTTGAAATCTTGCAGAAACAAAAGTTATACCAATAGAAAGCTTACATAATTATCTTTTCAAATACATATTTTTTAGAATTTTTTTCATCGCCATTTAATTTTCAAATGGGTTCTAAAAACATTAGAAAAATGAACTATGTGCTACACCAAATAACTGCATTAAGCCTAAATTGAAAAAAAAACCTGACAGTGACATTAAGAAACAGCAAAAGGAAATGACATTGTCAATATTGAACAACCAATAGAGGGCTGGTCGCCATGTTTTAAAAAATAAATAAATGTCAAACTCTAAAATACCAGCCCGCTATTGGTTGTTTGAAGATTCCTGTCTGATACGTAGACTACGTAGACCTCCTCTTAGTATTACCAGTTCAGTCTAAATATTTTCTGCTTAGTGAAATAAAAAAGAGATATTATAATAAAACGGCGATACACAAAAATATGTTTTTGCGTGAAATAATATTCTTAAATATGGCACTAAACATTAATATAGCTCGCATCGCTGCCGGTTTTCAAGGACCGCCTCCCATATAAAAAGTTTACCAACTCCTTTCAACTCGATATCTTTACGCGTTCCCGAGATAAAGAGTCTTGACATACACACAGACGGACAGACGGACAACAAAGTGATCCTATAAGGGTTCCGTTTTTTCCGTTTGAGGTACGGAACCCTAAAAAACGGTCTTAAAATTACTTGAGTGTTTCAGTGAGCAATATTCGTATTCACAATTGACAATTGTATTGTAGGTACTAGTTTGACAATAAATGTTATTTTAGTGATTGGAATTCAACAAAATCGAATACAAATCAACACAAACCATGGCTGAACATAGTAAAACTTTTGTCGTCAAAGTGTTTTTTTTTCTAAAAAAAACCACTTTGACGACATTGTTTTGGAAACAGACGATGCCACTCTCAACAAAGATAATGATTTTTTTCGTGCATAACTTCATGCACATATTCCATCAAAATATTGACGGTCTATCAAGGTACTCCAATTGATGCACTATGCATAACTGAGCATAACATGAAAACAGAGGATTCTGAAGTCTTGACAATTCAAAATTATAGACTAGCATCCAGTTTCTGTA
Organism: Hypomecis punctinalis; assembly: GCA_949316475.1. Classification (NCBI taxonomy): domain Eukaryota; kingdom Metazoa; phylum Arthropoda; class Insecta; order Lepidoptera; family Geometridae; genus Hypomecis; species Hypomecis punctinalis. The sequence continues at coordinate 16,011,281 of OX438814.1, read as the reverse complement.
GGCAGCAACGCCGTGGGGGGGGGCATGTATTTTAGTTCATAATGGTCAAGAATTTAGAACAATACACAATTTGGTAAATGAATCCATCCCGAACATATATGAGTGCGCAGCAATTGAACTGAACAACCTAAAAACGTATTTAATATGCATTTACAGGCCTCCGACTACCAAAAAGCAAAATATTCTAACTTTCTTTGATAAACTGAGTGAACTTTTGGACTTCTGTTGTAAGAAAGAATACAAAACAATAATATGCGGAGACTTTAATCTTAATATTCTGAAAGATAACGAATATACCAATACCTTCGAAAATTTACTTATGGAATTCAATATGAAATGTGAATTCAAAAAAGCAACACGACATCTAAGTAAGACATGCATCGATAATATCATTCATAATATACGAAGTAGCAAAGGGGATATACTCGAGTTAGCCCTATCAGACCATTCAGCTCAACTATTAAAAGTTCCAGTTAAAAAAACTTGTAAACTTAATCATTGGTACACTACGACACGTGACTTTTGAAGTTTGAAGATATTATGCGTAGTCTAAATTTTCAGGAAGTGTTTACAACAAAAGAAGCTAATTTAGCGTTCAATGAATTCCACAACACTTTTCTTCTATTTTATAATTTATGCTTTCCAACTAGAAAAAATAAAATTATGACGCACACAAAACCCAAATGGATCTCGAGAGGTATGAAAGCATGCAGTAAAAGAAAACGAGAGTTACTCTGGAGCTACAGGCGTGATCCCACCATAGTAAATAAAAACGCACTCAAGTCTTTCTCCAAACGATATAAAAGAATTATATGCCTAACTAAAAAATCACAAAATAACTACTTTATCATGAACTCAAACAACAAATCTAAAGCAACATGGAAGATTTTAAATAAAGAAAGAAACAATATCCCGAAAGAAGGTATATATTCCATAACTAAAAATGGGCAAACTCTAACAAACCCAACTGAAATAGCAAACGCGTTTAATGACTATTATATTGACTTGGTGAAGCCTGACTCACAAATCTCTGACAAAACAATCAAAATACAACACAATAAACACAATTCTTTATTTCTCTCCCCAGTAACACCGCACGACATATTCTACATCATTAAGTCTCTCAAGAATACCAACAGTGTTGGATACCATGAGATTCAGGCAAAAATATTGAAACTAGTAGCTCACTCCATATCGCCGGTACTATGTGATATTATAAATAAATGTCTAGAACAAGGAATCTATCCAGAAAACTTAAAAATATCAATAATAAAACCATTATACAAAAAGGGACCAAAACATGACCTAGGAAACTATAGGCCGGTGGCACTTTTGCCGGTGCTATCAAAAGTTATTGAAAAAGTGATATATAACAAATTTTATGATTATTTTGAAAAGAATAATATTTTCTCAGATTACCAATACGGGTTTAGAAAGAATCAGACCATTAACCTAGCTATATTTAATTTTCTAAGTAAGACAACTTCAAGCGTAGACAAAAAAGAAAAGGCTGTGGCACTATTTTTAGACATGACTAAAGCTTTTGATCACGTCGACCATGAAATTTTAATAAAAAAGATGGCCAAATACGGAATCAGAGGGGTAGCCTTAGATTTAATTAAATCAAGCTTGAGTAACAGAAGGCAAATAACTCGAATTGACCAATTTTGTCCAAAATCAAAAACAGTTAAACAATTCGAATCAACTGAACGGATTGTTAAAAACGGCGTACCACAGGGCAGTATACTAGGACCATTTGAGTTTTTATGCTATATAAACGACTTTCCGACCGTAACATCTAACCCGATGACACTTTTTGCTGATGATAGCACAATCTTATTTAATGGTGACAAAAACTACAATGACATTAATTTAACATTGACATCTATAATAGAATGGCTAAATAAAAACAATTTAAAAATTAATATTAACAAGACTAATATAATGGACTTCAAACAACGACATACTGAATCGGATAGGCTAGACTTAAGTTACATGAATTATAATATTAAAGAAATTGACTCCACAAGATTCCTAGGTATCACTATTGATAATAAATTAAAATGGAAAAATCAAATTGACAATGTATGTAAGAGACTTCATAAAGCATCTTATGCCTTGTCTAAAATTAGAAGAGTTGTGGATACGCGAGTTTTAATGACAGCCTACCATGCAAATGCCGCTTCCGTCTTGCGATATGGCATCATATTCTGGGGCAACTCAACAAATTAAGACAAAGCTTTCAAAGCTCAAAAGAAGTGTATTCGAGCAATTATAGGACTAAAACGGACCGACTCATGTAAAGGATATTTCCAGCAACTTCAAATCTTAACCATGCCTTCAATGTACATTTATGAGGTTGCAATTTTTGCAAAAACGCACCTACATTTATTTAAACCCAAACAGTTCCATGCGCTGCGCTTCCAACAAATGGAAAAACATTCAGGAAATCTATGTCTTCTGGAATGCAAAACACATCTATCCAGTACAAGTGTCTTTGGAATGCTACCAATAATTTACAATAAAATCCCAACAAATATAAGGATTGAGAGTGACATTGATGTCTTCAAGACAATGCTTAGAACACTATTACTTAAAAAAGCTTATTATTCAATTGACGAATTCTTGAAAGATAAAGACCTTACTTAAGTTGTTATTCATGACTATATTTGTATTCTATTGACATTGCATCTAATAATAAAATTAACAATAATGAGACACTATACTTTGACATGTGTACTCGTATTTATATCGTTTTTATGATTTCAATGAAATAATATGTACTAATTTCTTTACTTAAGATGATGGTAATACATAATATTACCTGCTTGCATGCTAACTATGTAGCTGATGTAGCGTACCTACTTACCAATAAGATCACAATGTAAATTGTTTTACCTACTTCGCAAGTAATAAATAAATGAAATGAATTAATCACAAGTAATTGTTGATAAAAAATCATCGTTATCATTGTTATGCTAATATTTGGATCGTTCACAGCTAGTCATAGGCCTATCTCTTGATGTAGTAAAAAGGAGTATATTATAGACAAAAGTGAACCAAGTAAGAACCAAACAGTTAACGTGATTCATGTATTTTATGAACCAAACTGTACGCATACATCCTTAAAATTTTAAAATTATGCTGAAGTCTCGTCGTCTATATCTTCGATCGGTCGCTGAAATCAAAATTTATCATTAGTAGTTTTGGTTAAGAATAAAATTTACCTAATAATAAAATGTTAAAGTACTAATATGTTTTAAGAATAACTTTTTGATACTTTTCTGTCGGTATCCTCAAGTTATCGTGAATTTTATCGAAGAACTATTAAACTTAAGTAATGCGGTGAGAGCCAACCTGAAAAAGAAATTATAGATCCTGTAGTTTTAAGAACTGTTGTATAATTTCTATAAAGTTAATGTCAGAAAAATTGGAATCCTGCGTAAGGATATTGTAGAGATTAAACTGGTAAGAAAAAAGTTGATACAAAATGCGAATAAATCCTAACTATTGTCATCAAATGTACTTCTTAGAATGCCCATTACCGATTTATTTACATAAAACTAGCTGACTCGGTGAACTTCATTTCACGCAATATCCTTATAAATTATACCCTATGTGTTATTCTGATGTATAAGTATTACTATTGCAGTTTCATTTCAATGCCGTTCAAGCAGTTTTTACGTGAAAGAGTAACAAACATCCATACATACAAACTTTCGCGTTTATAATATTAGTAGGATAATAGCCGCACTAGCAGTTAGTAGATATTACGGTCAATATATTATGTGAAAACTGTATTCTTTGAGTAAAGTTAGCATTATGTACATATAAAATGAAAATAAGCATTCACAGATAGAGGTGTAGACTATGTGGGACCATTCAACATACTGATATGACGAAAAGATAAAACCTGGCGAGCTGTTTCCAGTTTAGTTGACTGGCACCAGGCGAGAAAATATTTCCGTCGTAAAAGAAAAAAAACTTTAAGATTCGTTAATTTTAATTTTTGTGCTATCGCATAGAAACTTTTTATTTTTTTCGGTTAAAAAGTAGCCTATATCACTTTTCAACCTTTTAACTACATTAGCGTAAAAGATTAACAAACCAACAAACATCTTTTTTAAATGAAGGATTTTATTTATGGATTTATAATATTAGTAATGATATCAATAAAACCGACTGTGTCCCACCATTTCTCTAAGAGTATAAGTTATCCTAACGTCAAGTCAATAAACAAATCACAAGTTAGTTCAGTTTTAAAGTACTCAGTTCTTCAGTACAGATCATCCTAAAATCAAGTTGATCAACAAAGCACAAGTCAGTCAGTTTTAAAGTACTCTGTTCTTCAGTACAGGTCATTCTAAAGTCAAGTTGATCAACAAAGCACAAGTCAGTCAGTTTTAAAGTACTCTGTTCTTCAGTACAGGTCATCCTAAAGACAAGTCAATAAACAAAGCACAAGTCAGTCAGTTTAAAAATACTCAGTTCTTCAGTATAGGTCATCCTAACGTCAAGTCAATCAACAAAGCACAAGTCAGTCAGTTTAAAAATATTCAGTTCTTCAGTATAGGTCATCCTAACGTCAAGTCTATCAACAAAGAACAAGTCAGTCAGTTTTAAAATACTCAGTTCTTCAGTATAGGTCATCCTAAAGACAAGTCAATAAACAAAGCACAAGTCAGTCAGTTTTAAAGTACTTAGTTCTTCAGTATAGGTCATCCTCAAGTCAATCCATTTAACAAAGTACAAGTCAGTCATCTTCAAAACTATTAATTTCTCCGTGAACTTACCTCCATGCAAACTCATGCACTGATACGAAGCCTTCATGAGGTCCTTCAGCAGACTGTCAGCGTTTTCCTGCTTGTCCACGAAGACTATGATGCTGCCCAGATGGCTGTAGAGGCCGAGCAGTTCGAGGAGTTTGAAGAATTTGGCCTCGTCCTCTAATATGGCTACGTGCTGTTCTACGTCTTTGCATACTACGCTGCGACCGCCGACCTGATGACAATCATTTGTAATTATCTCCCCTGGAGTTGCAGATTTCCACATAAATTGAAACTACAGTCGTTTCCGTATGGCTCTATGTATTTTTGTACGGCGCCCCTGACAGAAACGAGGAAGAACTAATCAAAATGTATGGAGCCACACGCGAACGCGAAGTTTAAGTAAACTACGCTAAAACTGGACGCTGAAAACTGGCTCAGTTAAAGTAGTATAAAAGTTAGAAGTTGCATTTATGTTTTAGCACTCATAATCTAGGTATGGGCCGAATTATACAAGTCGGCGGATGTGAAGTTAGCTGAAATGAAGTGAATGAAATGAAATAATATTTATTCGACATAAAATACACAAAGATTAAACATTATAAAACCAAAATTGTAAAACAATAAAGGAGTAAAATGACAGAAATGTCGAAAAGGGCTCATCTCAGCATCAATTCTGAGTGGAGGTAGATACCTTACACTCAGCGCTGGTTTTCAGATGAGCCCGTTATCGAAGGTATAAACAAAATACAAATAATAAATAATCGTCGAAAAGTAGGTATGGACGAGGAGTACAAAAATTACAGAAAAATACCATATCAAGAAATCAAACAAAACAACCAGTTCACATTGAAACTAATAGAAATACTTACATAATAAAATACAAAATCAAATTTACATAAAGGTGATACAATATACTATATAACTATCCTTAGCAAAAAAAAAAATAGCTAGCTATAAGCTGCTCAATATTCAATCTTGACCGAAGCTCGCATAAAGCGGCTTGTTGATTGGGCTTGTATCTAACTTCACTATTTTTTATTAAAAAAACACTAAAATTGAATAAAAACACGTAAAGAAAACCATTAATAAAAAAAATCTAATTTTATCGCATAGCCCATTTATGGTAAACTAATAAAAAATACATAAGGGGCAATTGAACTCACCTGAATTTCGATGGGTTTCTGTAATATCCTCCTGGCCAACGCTTCCATTTGTCTCGGGAACGTCGCACTGAACATCACCGTCTGCCGGTCCGGCCTCACATTGTCGATAATCTTCATCACCTGCAAAATGACAACGATATTGTAGATCAGGGTTCCTCAAATTATGGATCGCGGCTCACTGGTGGGGCGCGAGCGAATATTGAGTGGGCCATCGCCACATTAAAACTAAACACCGAAATAAAATAGTCTTATCAAATTCAATAAATAAATATTAGGGGATATCCTACGACGGTCTCTGACTCCAAACTAAGCAAAGCTTGTGATATGGCTGCCAGAGACTGATATACTACATATACATATTGGAACACCCAGACACAGAGTAAACACCTATGTTCAACAGATAAATATTTGCCCTGGGTGGGGATCGAACCCGCATCTCTTTGATCCAGAAGCCAGAGTCACTAACAACTGAGCCATCGAGCGGTCATCAAATTCAATGCGTTTGGAAGTAATTCGAGTTTATATTTGAACTGTAATGGTAAAACATGACGACTTCAACTCTGCTCCACCAAGGTGCCCCACTAGAACAGCATACAACATCGGAGTATATTTTATGTGTATAAAACTTAACAATAAATTGCAAGACATTATCAAAAATGAAGAAAAAGCTTAAAAGAATTTTATTAAAGAAAGCCTATAACTCAATAGATTAATATATACAAGACAAAGAAATGATATTACCTCCATAAAATATAAAATAATAATAATCTGTAAACAAGCTGTCCGCCTCTCCTTCAAGCCTGAATACATTTGAGCAGTGCCCGACGGGTCCCACAATTGTACATATTTTAAGTTTTTATTATCTTTTTATAACAATGTGGAAGCAAATAAAAATGAATATGAGGTTCAATTATCATTTGCAGCCGTCTGGTGGACGCTATAACGAGCACTCTTTACAAGAGACGAAAAATAATAAGTCCCCTGCGCTTCGTTATAAAAAGTTTAGAGTGCATATAAGATTAAGACAAACGATTCAACAGTAGGGTGGGTCACTGAAGTATGGAGAAAAAAAAAGTTGTAGTTTTTCTTCGGGCACAGTGGAAATATGGTGCCAAACCATAAGTATAAGCAAACCGTGAAGTTTAGTAATAATCAGAATCCATCTACTGCCTCCAGTTCCATGACGAAATTTCAAAAAAATGTGGATAGTACGGTATTAGCTGATTGGCAAAAAAAGTGCACAGATCATAATTATTTATGAAAGATAAGCTTAAATCAATAGTAGTTAAGTTTATTAAGGGGAATAACATAGCAAATAATTAATAAAACATTTGAAAACATAAAATCTCGCTTTTGCCCGCGGCTCCGCCCGCGTGGTATTTTCACTTTTATGTTATCCCACAGGAATCTTTTATTTTTTCGGAATAAAAGTAGCCTATGTCAATTTCCGTTCTTTGAACTATATCCATGCCAAAAATCAAGTCAATCCGTTGATCCATTTATGCGTGAAACAGGAACAAACTAACAAACTTTTCAGATTTATAATATTAGTATGATATACTAATGAAAGTGAAGGAGTTAATATGTGGCAAATTCCTTTTTGTTGTCAAATATGGGTATTGATTTTCTCGCATCTATCTAGATTTTTTAGCATTGTTTTTTTGTTTCTACATAAAGTAGTGAAAACTTGAGTAAGTAACTGCTTTTATTACTCTTACTTCCGCTTGGATGTGCCAAAGGAGATATAATTAATTTAGTTTTCCTTCTCCTTTTAATTCAACAAATAATTAGATATTTTTTTCAGTTATAGATTTTACAATTGATAGCTCAGTGAAAATTTCTTGCTGATTTAAACGGAAATTCAACATCTACATTCAATTTTTCCTTTGATAGCTCAAATTGTTTTGTTGTTATCTATTTAGTTGTGCCAAAGTCAAAAACACGTGAATACCATCATTTTGCCTAGCTATTTGTTGATCTTTGAAGTTGATCTTGCAGGCATTTTTTTTTGTTATGATAAGCACATTTGATTAACTTTTGACTCTTGCAAGCTGAAATGTCGAAATATCAAATAAAACTTTACTTCCAAAACGAAACTATACTAACTTTTATTCAGATAATGTTTGGTGAGATTTGCAAAAGGTCTCTCACTCTAAATAATAAATTATCATGATTTTATTAATTTTTTAGTATTATTTGACAACTAAAGGATTTGTTTAACAATTTTTCTATAACGATGGCTTCGATTTAGTGTTTATGTTGGCTTTTTGTTTAGTTTTTATTCGTATTTTAACTTTTATCAGAATTACTCTTAAAATTTATCATGGTTTCATAGTTTGGCAAAATATTGCCTTTTAAATCCCATAAATCAATCATAAGGAACTTACTATGATATGTAGTGGTATTTCAATCTTAAAATAAGTAAAACCAATAACTTCACTCTATTTACGCATCGCGCTACTTAAAAGTTTATAAGATCAACTTTGCGCCAATTGTTTCTTAAAAAATCCCACCTCTACCCCATTCCTTACTTCTGTTCTTAAGCTCAACCTAACAAACGTTTTTATTTATTGTTATTAAGTGCTATTACATATATAATCGGATATCAATAGCTTGAAAAAAGTATCTGAAACTCGACATAAAAAATCTACTTTTTCGGAAATTTCGTTAACAATCTGGAGGCAAATTTTGGATAAAATAATGAAATCAAACATTATCTATAAATTAATTTAACCATTTGGCACCTTTTTATTTCTGAGCCTCTTGGAAAATAAAGAAAAAAAAATTTTGACCCACCCTATTCAACAGCCTAAAATGAAATAATATGATATTTATAAAGTTTCTTTTGAAAGTTAGTTAGAAGCTGCGCGTTTCCCGGCGCATTGATATGGTTAAATAGTTGATATTTTATTATTTTACCTGCGGTTCAAATCCCATGTCGAACATTCTGTCAGCCTCGTCGAGCACGATGTAGGTAACACGACGTAAGTTGGTCACGCGGCCGGAGTTGGCGGCCAGCATGTCGATCATGCGGCCCGGGGTGCAGACTATCATCTCTGCACCGCGTTTTAGTTCAGCTATCTGAACACATAACGTTTACATTCAGCAAATTTTATGTCCAACTAATATTTTCATACAGAAATGTATGAGGTAGAGAGATCGAATTTTCGACGTTGTCGCAAAACTTTAAGTATCGTGAAGCACGAACCGGAAAGCGCAGTTTAAGGCCGCTAAGGTATATGTTCGAATTACAATCAAGATTGTAGGAACTCGCTGGATGCAAGACACTTTCCAATTTACTAGGCTATTTGACAACATTGAAAATATACTATTGATAGTGTTTATCCATAATAGCCTGAAAAAGACATATTTCACTTTATATAAACTATAATACGTCTAATTTTCGCAAATCGCACGAAATAAAATACGATATTTTTTTTATATTTTATCTGTGACGTAAACGCTCTAAGAAGGGCGGCAACTCTGGTGACGTTACAAGCTAGTAAACAAGAATTTCTCGATTGACTGTTGTTTGTGTAATTTGTGTTTTGTGTTTTTGGAGTAATATTATTGGATCTGTAAGTTACTTTTAGAGTATTTTTTGTCAATTTTTAGATGCGAACTAGCAGATTTACTAGTATTAACTAACGTTATTTACTAGTGTGTGACGTCACAAACCAACGCCATTACAGAATATCGTTTTGACTGGATCTTGAATATCTATACTTTGACGCTTGATGTTCATTGTCTATATAATACATTAGATCTCTCGGAAATATAAATGTAGTGTGCTTATTATGTACTAACGAATAATTTAAAACGATTTTCAAAAACTAGTCAAATAGCCTGTTGGGAATCTATATTTCCAGGATTGTACCTTCGACGAGTTATAGGACGATAAATCAAAAGAAAACGCATCTGTTTTGAAATGCTTAATTAACCGTAAAAACACAAGGAACAGATAGGAAGATTTCGATCCAGGGACCTTCCTAAGGCTGTTATGGTTGTTAATCAAAAAGGAATCATACCTGTTCCCAAATGCCCGTTCTTACACTATCCTAATGAGGACAGAGAATATGATTCAGAGGTTATTCACCGCAGAAACACTGGGTGCAAATCTATTGAAAATCTGTAGGGAAGACCAATATTCAGCAGCAATAAACTGAACATTCTATACCTGAAAATACCATGATAAATGGCCCACATCAAACATTAACTAACCTGTTCCGAAATGCCCGTGCCACCGTAAACACACACAGTCCTTAGGCCTAACGACTTGCCAAATTTCTTGATATCTTTCCCGATTTGCATGCACAGCTCCCTCGTGGGAGTCATTATGAGGGCAATAGGGCCATCTGTGTCTTCTAAAGGAGGCTGGTCGAGCACGTGACGAAACATCGGCAGAATGAAGGCGAGGGTTTTTCCTGAACCGGTCTTGGCTATGCCGATTAGGTCTCTGAAAACATAACAAGAAATATACTAAATAAAACACCGGTTTTTACTCACGTTTACGAACCCGACTGGTTTCGGAGTAATCAGTACTCCTTCATCAGGGAATACGTGCGCTCCCGTCGACTGGCGCACGCGCACACCGAAAGCGGTCGCGTTCCCAGCGGACCGGCCGAGAGTATAGTGAGTAAAAACCGGTGTTTTATTTAGTATAATGATTTCTCACGCGAGTTTTAATGAAGTGATAACAAGAAATATATTAAAAAAACAGCTTTTACTGAACAAGTTCTCGGCTAGACAAATCAAGCCGCAACTCAATGGGGCTGCGTCGTTTCATTACAGAATCCCTATGATCACCTTCCAGCTCCAGCTACAACTCCATCATCAGACTCTCGTTACCATTGAAAGAAAAATTACTCGTCAAGACGATTAAAATGATGAGGTTGTGTCGTTTTATTGCGAAGTTACATTGGCCACCTTCCAGCTCCATCATCAGATCAGCAGCATATGTCATCATAATATTACATTGTCACGCTATTTACACATGTATGCAAAATTTCAGCTCGAGAGGTAACCGGGAAGTGGATCAAAGTTAGTTTACAAGATTTGATAACAAAAAATTCAAAATTTCTTTTTTTCAGGCAAATATACCCATATAGCACAATAATTCACTACCTAGTATTTCAACAATGGTCGTCAATATGTAATGACCGATCGTGCCTCTCTATTGCATTTCTCGCTTGCTCGCTCGGTTCAGGCGGAACGTGAAACTTTTTCGTGCGTAAAGCCGGCGTTCATCGATTTATATGACGTTATCACGTCAAAACATCGGTTCATAATTGGTGGAGTAAGTCACGTAACATTCATACAAAAAAAAATCATACAGACGAATTAAAAACCTCCTTTTTTTGAAGACGCTTAAAAGGCTATAACAAACTCTCTTTTCATCCATCCATCAGCCAAAGGACGTCCACTGCTGGACATAGGCCTCTCCTATGGATTTCCAATAAGACCGGTTGGAAGCGGCTTGCATCCAGCGCGATCCTGCGGTCTTAATGAGGTCATCCGTCTATTTGTGGGTGGACGTCCTACGCTGCGCTTGCCGGTACGTGGTCTCCACTCGAGAATTTTCCGACTCCACCGGTCATCAGTCATCGGGCTATGCGCCCTGCCCATTGCCATTTCAACTTGCTAATCCGTTGGGCTATGTCGGTAACTTTGGTTCTTCTACGGATCTCCTTATTCCTGATTCGATCCCGCAGAGAGACTCCGAGCATAGCCCTCTCCATAGCACGTTGTCGTCTATTTTATACAGTTTAAATCTTTAGCATCACTTACCTTCCAGACATGATCGCTGGTATCGCCTGAGCCTGTATAGGTGTAGGTTTCTCAAAGTTTAGTTTCTTCAATATGTCCATTTCCTTTTTACTGATCCCGCAGTGTGCCCACGACCTAATAGGCTTTGGGCATCCTTTGCCTTTCACTCTGATGCCTTCTAACTCTGTTCTATACGCCTCCACTTCTTCGGGAGTCATTCTCGCCAATTCACTGACCTTTGAACAAGATAAATGTACCTAAATACCTCAGGAAAAATTGAATTTAACCATTAAGTACCTAACCAAAAGGAGTCGACACTGCAAAGCGTACCCCTCTGCCAAAAGTACGCGACCGGCGGTCATGCTCTTTATACAAATATATCGGTCTGGTTGCGGTTGTGTTGCGTTAATTTTCAGCTAGTGTTAGTTAATTACATTTGTGTGCGTACAAACTTGCTTGTATTTTGGTTTGTGTGCGTTTCTTCACCCCCCACTGACTTGGCAGACTTCGGTGCTTAGGCTTGTCCACTCTCCTTTTGGTTAGGTACTTAATGAATTTAACTTTAAATCTTTTTTTAAACCTAATATTTTAATAGTTATCGGCCGCGATAGAAAAATCGGTTAATTAAATGGACCATACATCGTAAACGGTAAGTTTTACAAAAAAGTTTACTGGAAACAAAAGATGCTACATTTTATTCTTTACAATAATGGTTTCTGTGACTTTTGCCCTAAAGTGTACCTATAGTTTCCGAGATATCGGCCAAAAGCGTTTTTTCAAGATGGCGCTTGAAGCTCCACCTGGATCTGTCAGCATTTTGTGATTTTATGTGTTTCTAAACCTAAACCTTAATTTAAAAAAATTGGATCGGAAATTTAGTGCATAGTTGACCAAAAAAAACGTCTCTTTTTTCTGAGGTAAAAAAGGTTTTCGCGTTACGGTAAACTAACAAAAAGATTTTAATCAACAGCCAAGGTACAGACTATAATTACTGGTAGACGCGAGTCCAGATGAAAGCCGAATTGGTGTCTACCAACTATCAAACACTTTTAGATGTACTAGCAATGACAGAGCAATGTTGTCAAAGTTCAAGCTTAGTAAAATGGTATTTGCACCTATTACAACATTTTACACATGAGTGGCCGTGGTGGTCTAGTGGTAATGAGACCCGCCTAACAATCGTGAGCTCGTGGGTTCAAATCCTGGTCCCGTACCGATGAATTCCTTGGAATTGATGTACGGAATTTCAGACCACTGGCTTTTCGGTGAAGGAAAACATCGTGAGGCAACCTGTATACGCCCGTAGAAGAAATTCGATGGCGTATGTGAATCCACCAACTTGCACTGGGCCAGCGTGGTGGATATGGCCTAACCATCCTTCGTGGGTAGGGATACGTCCTGCAGTGGACTAATTAAAAAGGCTATACAGTACACATGTGTAATGTAGCATCAAGATCTTTTATTTACGGAGAACCAAACATAATTATAATAAAACTACCTATTTGATTTTTCATACATAATAGTATTGATGGTAACAAGTTAAGCTAAAGTGAAAAAAAAATGTTTTTTCAACACCTTGCTTAGTACAGGACAAGCAGATAACCCTGTTTTGCTGACCATATAAACTGCTATCCATTTAGAGATACCATAAATATATTCCATAAGCTCATAAAAAATTTAAAAGGTAACAGGATAGGTAAGCTATAGTTCCCACGTACAAGATGTATTCCCACATACATAGCATTTTTGGTTCAGCAATAAAAAACTAGATGGCGTTAGTAGTACCTTAAAACACACAAACGACTGTTGCGACCGAGCTAATGGGTTCTTTCGGCGATGTGTTATTCTCCTCGCTTCGCTCGCAAGTAGTCTATTCTACTTGAAGTTTTTGAATGAGGTGAAAGTGAGCCGACGGGTTCATTAACACCTACATAGTGAGTGTATATATCCAGCAGTTGACGTCCGATGAATGTTGGATCATCAATCATCCATAGCATAGGACACAAAATGTATGGAGGCTGGTATGTATATGATAGTCAAAAAATCTAACCACAGGGGCAAAGAGAATGTAATAGTACACAGGAGATCGTTTCTAGGGTTCCGTACCCAAAGGGTAAAAACGGGACCCTATTTTTACTCTGCTGTCTGTCAGCAGGCTATATCTCTCCTGCAGGCTCCCATACAATATGGAATCCTTCGTACGCGAGTTCGACTCTTACTTGGCCGATTATTTGTACTTCGAACGCTTAGAAACGTACTTATACGTAACTTTGACAGATTGTATAGAGAATGTCTATGGAAGTTGCGAGTACTCCAAGTTCCGTATATATGACCAAATCCGTGCGAAGTCCAAAAAACGCTCCTCAGCGAGTCTATCGCATGAGTTAAAAACAAAAAAGCCCTCCGATTTTTATAAAATTATTTTTGAATTAATTAAGATAAGAGTTGGTGGGAACGCTGAAAAATCAATATGGTAAGCAACGTTCTGTTAGAACCAACATATTGCTGACTATGCAGCCCCCACTTGCCCACCGGTTTACGTCAACCAATATTGGAGACTGCAATATTTTACGTATATAAACTCACATTTTCAATCTAAATCTCCCAGTTCTCCGAAGGTTACTCTACCTCTCAGGCTACGGACCTGGTTCCTGCCCGCCGGTCCTGAGAAAGAAGTCTCCCAAAGGGAATCTCGCGCGCGGTATATTCTCCACCAAATACATGAACGTAAAACAACTACACCATTATTATACTTGCTTATTAATTAGAAAAATTCTAGATAAAAAAATTCATATAAAAAATATAATATTTACAAAAAAACATCAAACACATAGCAGGAATAGTCGAAGAAAAGACCATATTATTCTTCCACGAGTTCGCACTGTACACGGCGAGCGATGCGTAAGTCACGCGGGAGTAAAAATTTACAATAAAATTCCAAAAGAGGTGAAAAATGCCCATTCCTTTAATATTTTCAAAATTAAATTAAAAACCCACATATTGAACGATATGACACTTCTATGTAAATAACTAAGTCTAACTGCTCACATTTTGAACTGTGGCGCATTCACGCACACAGCAGAGTTCTAGTTCTTTTGTTTGACTGCAACCGGTATTGATACACGATACAACTCGTAGGACAGCGCAATATTGTAAATAAACATTCATCGTTTTGATTTAGGGTAGATAATTAGGTTAAGAAAAGTGTGGAATTGTATAGTTATAAAGTTAATTTTATATAATTTACACTAAACTACATAAATCATGCCTTATTTTTTGGTGTTGATTTATTTTGTCTAAATAGCGGGTATGTTACTTATGTTTGTGAAAATTTTATTTAAAAAAATGTTGTTACTTTCCTTTACATACTAAAACTGTTTTTGATAAATAATTTATATTTACTATGTTTAAGACTGCTGAAGCATTGTATTTACAATAATAATTAAGTTCTCACATAAGTGAAATTGTTAATTTCTTGTTGAGAAATAAATTCTTTAACCAGAAATCTATTGGTCTAGGAAAGGTGCCTAGTAAAAGTGTAAAGTTTTAATGTGTTTAAAAGTTAGACTATTAAAGTGATCATTTCGAGTAACTTAGTTAGAGTTAAAGAACTCTAAAGCTCAGTCTAAAAGATCGTCACGGTGTCTTCGGATGGGTGACCGCCGGTGGCAATTACGGTGGCTCGGATGACACGTTTTTTTAACCGTTTAGCCATGTCAGAGGCCTTCGGGCGGCTTAAAAACTCTGACACCAGGGCTATCCACCCGGCCTATACGAACTTACTTACCTCGGTATAGAAGGCTTTCCTGAAGGGATGGTAGTTCAAGCTGGTGTGGTCTACTTTGGCCAGGTCTTTCCTTTGCTTAGAGGCGAGATTAGCGGCTGCGTCTTTGATGTCTTCAGTTTCTTCTTCCGAAGAATATTCTAGGCCGTCTTGGTTCTGCTCTATTAGCTCTCCTGGAATAACATTATTTTTTAAAATTAGATTCCCCCAAAATTTTGAGACGTTTGAAAATATAGAAAATTGGTAATAAAAATTTTTTTTTGTTGAAGTTGACGAAATGACAGGTTGTCAGTTTTGACCCGTCGATTTTGCTTTAGTCTATTTGGATGTTGATCCTCCTTACAAGCCACGATCATGAGTTTTGGCGGGAACGCGGAAAAGTCATGTCGCCTCATTGTATTTTGTTAAACTTGTGTTTTTATCAGTGATAATTAGTGAAAAATTGTGGTATTTCGTTGATTATGAACTGAATTACGTGCATGAGTGTGGGCACGATATAATGTGACGTATCATGTCGTTCCGTGTTGTTACCAAAACTCCATAGACACCTCTAGTAAAGTCTCCACTGCTTTACTGAGGTATGACTTAGAGTACGTTTGGACTTGACCGCGACTTTATTGGACTATGACGTGACTACGACAGTGACTATTTTGATAAAATATCAAAAATTATTAAAAACTTATTACTTGACACTGGCAAATGCACAACAATGCGACGCCAAACAAAAGAAGAAGAAGGCCACGATCATCTTGACGAAACTCAATGTGTTTTACATGTTTTTGGATTTTGTGTCGTCGGTGTAGCTCTGTTTACCAACCGATTTTGCAAGATTGTTCAATGTTACAAACTGTTATAGGCCGAACCATACAAGTTGGCGGATGTGAAATAAGCTACAAGATGTGCAAAACCCAATCCTGATAGAAGCTCACACAAAGCCATACGTTGATTGGATATTGCGCAGGTTGTAGCTAACTTCATTTGCGCCAACTTGTGTGACGCGGCATATATGTGGTCTTTGCTAAAGAACTTTTCGACCCTATCAGTAATCAGTCCTTCGCGCTATGTGCCCCTACCCACTGCATTTTGAACTAGCCAATCCACTAGGCTTTGTCGGTAACTTTGGTTCTTCTACAAATCTCATTTCTGTATGAAATCCGTAAAAGAGAAGAGTAAAATAATATACCTTTGTTCTTCTGTTCGGTGACCTTTTTCTTGGCCGTGCCAGTGAGGATGACGACTCCAGTACCACCAGCGGTCGGCACACTCATCAGCCCTCGCTGTTGGTCCAACTGGTTCACCTTTCGCACTTCCTGCAATGTAACATAATTATTATTTACCAAAAATGGCACAATTAACGGACTTCAATTAATTAAATCTACATACGAAATTCGAAAAGTTTGCTATTATCAAAATTATTGTTGATTTTTCAAAAAAATCTCAGCCGATTTCAATAAAATTCAAATGGGTGGTCCCATTTGAATTTTATAGGAGTTTTGAATTTTATAGTAGTTTAGTTGAAAAGGGAGTCCTCGGGAGTATACCCTTTTGAACTAAAATTAACTTTTTGATTTGTTTCACAACCGAGGAAAATATTGATTAACACTTTAACATACATTAAAAAAATTACATACATACGATCATGGAACCTCTTCCTTTTTGGAAGTTGGTTAAAAACTAAATAAATACTAAAGACTCTTCAGTAAATGTCTAATTATTATTATTATTATTATTATAGCCTTTTTTGCTGATTGTTTAATTATTATTATTTTTTTTTTTTTGTTATTTCTTTTTTTTTTTTTTTATTATATTTTTTTTTCTTTTTTTTTTTAATTTTATCATGCGATGTCAAGTTTTTGTCATTTACTATCAATATAAAATTCAATCATGCTGTCATGTTTAATTATTATTTTTTTTTTTAATTTTTTTTTTTTTTTTTTTTCGTCTTTTATGTTTTGTTATTATTTTCCATTTACTTATTAATATTCTATGACATCAATAACACTAATTGTTACTCCTTATTTTCAAATTTCAGCTTGCCTTCTGGCATAGGCCTCTTCCTGGGACTTCCATTTTCTTCGATCTTGTGTCATTTGTTTCCAATTAGAACCACCAACTTTCCTGAGATCATCTTCCCACCTGAGTTGTTGTCTCCCCTTTTTTCTTTTTCCATCTCTAGGGTACCATTCTACTACATCTTTATTCCACTTTCCTTTCCTGTCCCTCATCATATGGCCTGCCCAGCGCCATTTTTGACATTTTATTACATAACTAATGTTTTGCGTTTTTGTCTTCTCTTTGATTTTTTCCAGCCTCACTTTATCAATCAGTTTTACATTCAGTATACTTCTTTCCATGTTGTTTTGGCACACTTGCAGTTTACTAGAATGATGTTTTGTCAGAGACCATGTGGGGCAACCATATGACAGAATTGGGAAGATGCAACTGTTGGATACTCTTGCTTTGTTATGGAGAGGTATTGACTTATCTTTTAATATATCTTTTAGTGACCAAAATCTATTCCACGAGTTTCCGATTCTCTCTTCTATTTCCTTGTCCATCTGTTTCTCATTAGATATTACCTGACCTAAATATTTATATTCTTCTACATAATCAATTTTGTGGTTATCAATCCCGATTGTCTTCCTTATTCTGTTGGTCATTAACTTAGTATTTTCCAGGTTCATGCTTAGTCCCACTTCCTTGCTCGCTTTGGCTAGATCTTGTAGCATTATTTGTAGGGAATCTGGATCTTGTGCCAAGAGTATGATGTCGTCTGCAAATCGCAGGTGACTAAGCATAGACCCATTTATATTGATGCCCAATTTCTTCCAGTTCAGTTTTCTGAATATACTCTCCAAAACAGCTGAAAATATCTTTGGGGACATTGGGTCTCCCTGTCTTACCCCTTTTCTTAACCTGAATGGTTTCCCACTTCTTTCCAGTTGTATTTTTGATGTGCTGTTGGAATATATACTTTTAATTATGTTGGTATATTTACGGGGGACACCTTGTTCTTTCAGGGATTTCCATATTTCTTTGTGTTTTATAGAGTCAAATGCTTTGTTATAATCCACAAATGCTAAGTAGTAGTCCTTGTTGTATTCTCGATACTTCTCGATAATCTGTCTTATAACAAAGATGTGATCCATTGTGGAGTAGTTACTTCTAAACCCTGCCTGCTCTCTCGGTTGATTCATTTCCAGGGTGCTTGAAATACGGTTCAATATTATTTTGGAGAAAACTTTGTACAACGCTGACATAAGGCTGATAGGTCTGTAATTGTTGATCTGTTCTTTATCTCCTTTCTTATGTAATAGTATAATTGTAGTTTCGCTCCATTGGTTTGGTATGGTTTCAGATTCTAATATATGGTTAAATAGGTCAGTCAATGGATCAACTATGGCTTCAGATGTGGCTTTCAACATTTCATTTGACAGATTATCGTCTCCAGGTGCTTTCTTCTTCTTAAGAGATGCAATGGCAAATTCCACTTCACATTTTAGAATTTTTGGTATTTCGTCTTCATCATCTTTAACTCCTACTGATTCTTCTGGTGTTAGAGTATCTTCTTCATCATCATTGTACAAGTCTCTGTAAAAGTCAGTGGCAGCTTCCAATATACTCAGGCGCTTGGTGATCGTTTTATTCTTTTTGTCCTTAAATGTAGGTATCCAGCTTTTCATCTCGGTCAGTTCCTTCAAGGCTTGTTTTAAGCCTCCTGTTTTCTCTATACATTCGTTAATGATCATTCTCTTGGATTTTTCTCTAAATTTTCTAATACTTGTGCTGATTGATTTGCTAATTTCTGCAATTTGTTTCCTGTTACTTTTCCTATCTTGAAGCATTTCTTTACGCTGGTCGATTAGAGTTCTTGCATCAGGTCCTATTTTATCGTTCTTCTTAAGAGGAGGTGCTAGTTTATTATTAATATTCTGCAATTCTTTTTCTATAAGGTCATATTTTTCTTGAACTGTATATAATGTTTTAGTTTTGTTCAAGGCCTGTTTCAGCTCTTCTATCCATGTTTCTGGGATTGGTGGAAAAACTAATCGACGCTTGTTTATATGTTTCCTTATTCTTCTAGATTTTTCTAATAGTATTTCTCCTCTCACAAACCGGTGGTCCGTATTGAAGTTGACATTGTTGATCACACTAATATTTCTGAATGCCTTTGGTCTGTTTGTGAGAATGAAATCCCTCTCATCCATGAAACCTGTAGGAGACATCCAGGTCCACTTATTTTTAAATTTCTTCTTGAAGAAGGTGTTCATCACTCTTAGTTGGTGCTTCAATGCAAAGTCAATCAGTCTTTTTCCATTATTGTTTGTTTTATTTCCTGTACTATATTTACCAATTACTGTTGGGTATGTTTTAATTCCTTTTCCAAAAGTGCTGTTCAGGTCCCCCAACAGAACAATGTTACTGTGAGATATGTCTAGTGCATGATCTAGATCTGCATAAAATTTATCCTTATCTTCATCACTGGCTCGTTCCGTTGGGGAGTAAGCTTGAATAATTGACCATTTCCCTTTATATCCTGGAAGCTGTATATTTATCATTACTATTCTTTCCGATAACCCTATAAATTCCTCTATGTTATCTTGCAGTTTTTTGTTAATTATAAAACCAACTCCATATGATCCCTTTGTTTCTCCCTTGTAGTACAGAATATAACTGCCTCGGTCTTCTATTTGACAGCCGTTCCTTCTTACCTCACTCAATCCTATTATGTCCCATTTGATTTCCTCTAGGGCATGTTCAAGTTCCATTAATGATTTGTCTTCTGATAGTGTTCTTACATTGTATGTCCCAATATAGAGAACTTGTCTAGCATTTTTTGTTATTTCTGATGATTCACTGATTTCATGTATAGTCCCAGGAAGGTAGTGGTCTAATTCCCCACGATGACCAGTCGGGTTGGGGAATGTTGCATTATTATCTTTCACGTTATTGTTTCTATGTAACCGGTTACCGATGTCGTCTTCTAGTTTAAATTGTATGTGTTTTTGTCCGATGCTGCATATGATTTAGCTCGCATGTATTCAAATGCGTCCATTTTTTGTAGTTTGTTTGTTGCATTTTTTCTGCTGTCACGTGGGTACTGCCCAGGACTAGGCGTCCTAGGTGACTTAGTCATGGATCGCTTTCTTTTTTCATTTCCATTTTCTCTTTTTTCCTTTATTATAAGTTTATCCTGTCGTAGGTATGCATATTTTCCATTTTCTTGTGCCTCTTTCAACTGTGGTAGTAGTAATCTTCTTTTTTCTAACACTTCTTTGGTAAAGTCTTCTGTTATGTAGATATGTTCTGGAAGAGTCTTTTTATTTTTCAATATTTCTAATTTCCTTGTGTAAGTTGTTAGCGTCACTACAACCGGTCTAGGCTTCAGGTTAGGCTGTTTGCGTCCTAGGCGTTGGAATCTGTCTATTTCACACTGGTTTAATCTGACAGTTGTATGCGCGATTACTTCCAGAATATTCGCTAATAATTCTTGTGGGTTTTGTTCTTGTTCCTGTATGCCTTGAATTATTAGGTTATTTCTCTTAAAACTACACTCTGCAGCTTCTATTTTTGTTTTCAACGTTTCTATTTCCATTTTAAGTCGTTTATTCTCATCAATAACGGGATTTATTTTCCGATCTACCGCGTCCATAATTTCCTTCGAAACTTTTTGCGTTATCGCTTCCGTTTGTTTATCAAGCTCTTCTTTAAACTTGCGGAACAGTAGATCCATGTCCATTGTAGACTTTTCCGACATTTCTCTGGTTTAAACAAGGTTTATAGCGTTTATTTTTATCTTGGCAGATCGCAATCACCGTTAAACCAAAGCAACTACTAATGTCTAATAGCTTATGGTTAACAATTAAACCAACCTGTTGTACTTCCTGCATGTAGGCGTCCAGAGGGTCGATTTCGTCTTCTGCTTCCTGTTTTGCTTTCTCTTCAGCGGCCGCTTTCTCCTTAGCAGCTTCCGAGTCCGGGTCACCTGGAAAGGAGTAAGTAAAGCTCTTTACATAACCTACAAAATTTTTGAAAACAAGCTTAAAGTAAAACTTAATTTATACCAAAAATTAACTATGGACATGGCAACAGTCACAGAGAAATTTAATTGTGTACACCTACTTAAAGGATATGTTATATCAGCCTGAAGCACAGCTCGAGTTTATTCAAGTTGAGGCTGCTCAAAATACGCAAGGTCCACTCCTATATAATATTGCTAACCTTCATCTCCCGAGTCGTCTTCAAGTGACCACTTCTTGGGCACTTGTATATTAGAGACAAGGCTGCCTTGCTTAACCTCTTTCTTTGTAGACTCTAGCTCCTTGCGCTTGCGGTCGGCGCGCCAGCGCTCGATGCGGTCGCGCCGCTTCTGCATCTCAGCTTCTAAACGGATTTGCTCCTCTTCCTGAAACCATTATTGTATAAAACATTGAATGTATTGGCATTGTAAAGGAGCTATTTGGAATTGAGCCAGATAATGCATGAAAATCGGTTTCTAAGCACAGTAGTTTGGAATAAAAAACACATCATGACCGAATGATTCTGTGTCAAGCACTGTACTCAACGAGTTTTACTTGGAACAGCACTGATATTTGATTATGATTAGCACTTACCTTGTCAACAGAACCTGGATTGTATTCCCCCGAATCAGATTTGATTGTCTTCTCCTTTGATTTTGACCTTTCCCGATCTTTGTCAGGAGATTTCTTCCTGGATGACTTACTTGAACCGGAACCATTTCTCTTATCATCCCTTTTGTCACTGTAATGAGATAAACTTTTCATTATCAACTTATAAATATCATACAACATTTTATGTTTAATTGTGTTAACCAGACTGCACTGCACACAAAAGGCATGTGCTACTTGGAAGCTAGCTGGAAAGAAATTGTGTTTTAGGTACATCGCATATTTTGCTGCGAATTCATTGAGTGCTAAGTGTTGAGAAACAACATGAAGGGTCCACTAATATCTTTTGTTTTGATTGGTTTTCCTATAGAATACTAGCAACAAGTCGTTTTTAAGCTAACGACTCTTCAAATAGCCCAATATAATGTAGGAAACTGTAATAATAATCCCGTAGGGTGTAATTATCAGGACGTAAACAAATTAGCTAACCTTTTCCTGTCGCGGTCCCTATCGCGGTCACGGCTGCGATCTCTCTTAGACTCTCTTTCTCTGCTGCGACTGCGCTTCCTCTTGGAAGATTTGGAGGTTCTGTCACGGCTCCTTGAGCGGGAGCGCCTCCGCTTGCGGTCAGGGGACGCAGACCTACTGTGCGACCTTCTCCGCTCGCGTTCTCTGTCGCGGTCTCGCCTGCAAACAATTGACTGATACATACTGGAACATAACTCACAAAACTACAAGATTCATTGAATTAAGGATATACTGACCCGCTTCGAACCATGCTGGCAGCTAATAGCTAAACGCTCATTAATCCCAAAAATCAAAATCATTTAAAATCACAAAACACGAAAATACAGCATGACACGCGTTGGTTGTTGTTGACAGTTCTGACAATTTTGACATTCAGAAAGTCGCAGTATAAAAAAAAGGATCATAGACAACATCAACATAGTGAAAAAACTCGATTGTTGAATTTAGTCGATAAAATGAAAGGCAGCCCCATGGGGCAGCCCTATACGTCGAAAAAAAAATGTTATCAGAGTTACCAGCTACGCAAATTTTTTCTGTTAAAATTGGAAATAAAATCGTATATCTGCTTTGATTACTCGCTTTGTTTCGAGCATGGAGACCGTGATGATTGCTGCATGCAATAAGCGGAATGAAAAGAAAACACTAGTCTGCGGTACGCCTAACCTTTTAAGGTAAAACGCAAAAAGCCAGAAATCGACGGACACAACAGAGTATTGGCCTTGATAGAGTCTTGGCGGCTGTGCTTTGCTACAATTTGCGGATGACCCGATCATCGCACAGCTGATAAATGAAATTCAGTCAGGATTGGGTTAGCCACACTTTGCAGCTAACATCACTTATATCACAGCCGCTGTAGTGTACTCTAACTCCTTGCGTGCGGCTAAAAACTTCAGTGAATTTGGACTTATGACAGTTGTCACGTGTCAGACATGTAAATATCTCTGTTTGTTTATTATTTGACATTATAAAAGCTATGTCGCAATTTATGCTGAATAAAGCCAATATTTTGGTTTAGTGGGTGTTGATCAAAATAATTGTACATTGGAAAAAAATGGGTTGTCCTACGTCTTTAAAAAATTGTACTACCAAATTGTGACTTTATTATGTATGGTTTTATTTTTTATTATTAGTGTAGTTCATGAACAGTCAGATTCTATTCTTTAATAGAGTTTTAATGTACTAAAAATATCGATTTATAAATAAGTTACAAAACGTTACTATTTCTGTTCATACAAGAAAAAATTGTCCTACGAGTTTCTGATTCACTTAAAAACCTCTCTAAGCTATTGATTTTATGAACTTTCGTATACAATTTTTTATTACTATTGGCATTGAATCTAAGGTGAAGTTTGCTTTGTTAATTATTGTTTTGTGTAACTTAATAGTGGTTTTTTTATTTTTTAAAATTGTGTCCTATGATTTCGATCGTTTCTCACACATGTGAGTAACGCAGTTTTCACCCAATTACAATTGTTATTCTACCATAACTAACATAATTCTACTACAGCAACACCAATTTTTACAAGAAGATGTCAACATAACGCCATTTTGTTCATTGCATCCGTAATGAATGCGAAATATTGTGTGAGTAACGAAAAAGCTATTTTTACATGTGAAAAACGCAAGTGTAACTCCTAAAAGTAAGTAGTTTTTATTTCTCAGCATGCTTTGTATTAAAAAACATCTCTTTTGTTCTATAATTTCTTTAATTCATTCTTATGTGCAACATGTTTTTGAATCTAAATATGATGATTTAGTTGGTCAAGTCGTGTTTCTAACCTACATGTGAGTAACAGAGACATGGACGTAACGTTACTCACCAATGTAAGGGCTTGTTCACATCAATATTAATAGTCATATGTGCGCAACTCACGCGTTTGTACGGAGGAATTCCGTACAAAATAAGATTGCATTCTCATTTATATCTACAAAAGTTGACCGAATTTTCATCTAAGAATAATTTTATCGTAACTTTTCGCAGATGGCGCCGATGACTACTGCCGAAAGGCAGAAAAATATAGAGAAAAATTGAAATTTAGATCTTTTAAATTTTTATTGACAATATGAAATCACCCTTACGTAACCTGTGAGTTACATTTTTAACATGTGAGACACGTAACGACACGATACATGTGAGTGCCATGTGAGTTACGTACATTTATTTTGATCACCACCCTAGTACGATTTTATTCTATATTAGCCGCGGAAGCAAAAAAGTTTAATTTGGCCTATACTTGATCATTGGGTGGATCATTCATACAGTAAGACGGAAAAGGCTGGGCAAGGCTAGTGTTTACGTTCAAAATAAGCTAAATGAGTTTATTTTAACTTGAAAAGAGAAGTTTATACACCAAACTTGGTGTATAAACTTCTCTTTAGCGTGCGAAATTGTAAACACCAATAAATCAAAATAATATAATTTCGCACGCTGACTGGCAGCAGTGGCAACAACCACTTTACGCCAGCGAGTTTTGGCGGGAAAGCGAGAAAATCATGTCACTGCATTGCATTCTCCAAAACTTGTGTTTTTATCAGTTTTACTAACAGTGTAAAAGTTGTAGTATTTCATTTACTATTTAGCTGAAATACATTAACATACAAAATACAAAATGACACCAAGCGATTCCGGGGAAATTAAAAATCATTCTATGGCAATAGTATTGATAAGTACAAAAAAGAAACAAAATATAACCTTAAACCTGGCCAGTATCCAGTAGCCTTCTACAAATCTTGTCCACGGTTACGTTTTTGTTTATACTATCGATACGGTACTCTAAAATAAATTAACTCACAATAAACTTTAAATTTTGCCATAGTCCTGACCTGTCCAAAGTATCTTTGAAACAATAAGAATGGCCGACGACGGTGAAAATGTAAGTTGTAAACAATACATTTGTATTATTTTACAAGACCTTATAACCGGCTTTTTATTACTTTTATAATGTATCGTAGTAGCATTCCATTGACAAAAGATGTTTCAAATCAGTCAATATGATTATATTCAGCTGAGGTAAGCCGGCCGGATTTTACAATATTGAGAATTTCTATGTTTTCTAATCTAACAAACTATTTTTTGTATTTTTAGGTCTCTGTAATGACAGTGAAAGAACCTCTGGACCTCATCAGGCTGAGTTTGGACGAGAGGATATATGTAAAGATGCGAAATGAAAGGGAGCTCCGCGGAAAGCTTCATGTAAATATTGCAGTGTACATTAATGATTAATCTTGGTATGCTTGACTAGATACCGCACTATTTGTAAACAACACCTTCGTAAATGCGTCAACTCATTTTTTGACCGATAAAATGGAGGAGGTACTCAATTTGATGCAAATATATATTTATATTTCTTGTGTATAACTACACATAACTTTTTACATAGTGGTCCGATTTCGATAATTCTTTTTTTATTGGAAAGCGTATACTTCGAAATTGGACCCATTGAAATTTTATCGAAATCAGCTAAGCCATTTTCGATAAATCAACAATAATGTGAAAAATATTACATTGATCCAAGAGAAATATTTGTGAATGCTGTACAAGGCTGAAAAAAGTGTTACTTTAACTGGCCCAGTAAGCCAAATCTAACAGTTCCAGCATAGTATATTTTACCGCATTTTCCTATATGAGGGCACTATCTAATCTAAGGTAATGTGACCAATCACTAATCTAAGTAATACCCATAATTTATGGAATTTAGCTAGCTCTATCATAATTCACCTCTATCTAGATTCTAGAACCTGTCACTATACTCATTGTCAACTTTTTCCATAATAGTACTATTGGTTATGAGAATCGTAATCTAAGCAATGTAGGCACAGATATCTGTGAATGTAGGGTACCTCATCAACTATTTATAATTAACGAAAACCCTACTGTAGAGCATTCATCTCAAAGTCGGAAATCCTGCTTTGCTTAGACTGTGAATTACTAAATATGAGTCAAAAATTCTACTTTTGGCTGCTGACATTTTATGTGAAATGAATGGCAAATGTAGGTGATGGCATTTTTGGCAACTTATACCAAATGCTAAATTCCGTGTACATAAATATGTATATGATTAAAATTATAGGCTGAATCAAACTTCTTGGTAGCTGTGAAGTCAGGTACAAGCTGTAGGAAACCCAAACCTTGTGCAGCTGTTATCTGATCTTCAGTCGGGATTGGGCTTTGCTCAGCTTGTAGCCAACATGACCACCAAAAAGAAGCTTGATTCAGCCTATAACATAGTTGTTTTGCAAATTGCAGGCATATGACCAACATCTCAATATGGTTTTGGGAGATGCAGAAGAAACCATAACCACCGTTGAAATTGATGAAGAGACTTATGAAGAAGTTTATAGGACTACTAAAAGAAACATTCCTATGTTATTTGTAAGAGGTGACGGTGTGATATTGGTGTCTCCACCAGTGCGTGTCGGTGTTTAGAGTAACCTTAATTTTTAAGAATAAAACTTAAGTATCCCATTATTACAGTGTTTATTTCTGTCCCAACAGTTTCAAAATCTTCTCATTCATGAAGTTTCTGTTCTTCTTAACCAACAATTCTTCCTCATCCATTGGTTCTATGATTGCTCCGACTTTGGTTATCACATCAGGTCGAATTAGCTTTTTATGTGCTTTCTCTGGAATAAATGTATTTCCAAGAGGAGCCCTTATGGATGCTTCATAATCTCGTAAATTCTTAAATGGATAAGGTATTTCTTTCACTTTGTGAACTGCAAGCTTCGGATCTCTGTATTCTTTAATTATCACATCTCCTTTATTTTCATCTCGACGAGGCATTTTTGGGGCAGCCTTCATAATGAATCTGTTTTTCTTACGTTTTGGCGCTTTAACTCCTTTGCCTCCCCAGGTTCCCCATCCAGGAAGGGTTAGATCAATGTCTTCAGGTTTATCTTTATTAATCTCATCTTCCTTTTCTTGTCTAAAACTGGCAACAACATCATCTTCTTCAAACACTTCTTCTATGTTCACTCTTGGGACAACTTGCTCATCATCATCCAATAGATCAACTTCATTTTCATCCTTAGATAGGCCACTATTTAAATACTTTGGCGTAACTTCAATAAACCTATTAGGATCAATGTTGGATACACCAGATTGCTGTACATTCTCTGTTATTTCACTGCTTGCGGCATCCAATATTTTAGATTGAACCAATACATCATTTTCTTTGGCCTCTTCAGGTCTTTTTGATCCTGTTTCTATTAGCTCTTCATCTATAATGGCTTTTTGTTTCTTATTCTTTAGTTTCAAATATTCCAGATTATCAACAGGTGAGTCATCTGGTTTCTTATCTTTCTTTTCATTTTTGTGCCTGGATTTTTTCTCAATCATTTCAATGTGCTTCCTTAGCTTTCCCAATTTCTTTTCAACTTGTACAGCAACTTTGTCTTCAAAAGTTTCAAAAGCTGTTGATATATCAAGGTCTGGTTTTGTCTTACCTCCAGAAGTGTTCCCGATTTCTTCTACAACCCAACCTGATGTAGCCACTAGTTTAGTTGTTTTTGGCTTCTTTATTTTATTTTTACTAATAATTTTTTCAGTAGTCTTACTTTTCTTTTCATTATTAGTGTTTGATAGGTGTTTATTAGAACTTTCTTCTGCCTTTTTAATCTCAATAGAATAAGATGTCGGATCTTTGTTTGTTATGGAACCATCTGCTTTTTGTGCAATATCATTATTAAATTCTTTTGCTTTCTCAGACAGATTTTTAATACTCTGTTTTAAAATAGCCAAATCAGTAGTCATGGTTTGACTTTTGGGTGTATTGCCTTCCTCATCATTATCATCATCATCACTATCATTGTCCTCTGTATGTTTGTTCATTTTGTCTTTTAAGTACTTTTTATATCCAAAGTCGAATTCTGCATTGACATTTGATTTATCAGATTGTTTCAACATCCATGGATTCATTGGATCTTGAGATAAAGCTATATTGTCAGTATTTTCGTTGACACCAGCCTCTTCATCAGTACTGTCAATATCTCGAGTCTTTTTCGTCAGCCCTCTACTTACTGCCAGTTGATCTGCAAGTTGCTGGCGAACCTGAAATAAGTCAATAAAAACTTAGAATAACTCAAAGATTTTCTTACAACTTTTATTAATTTTTAAATAAGGCAAGCTTCGAGCCACAGTCCCTAAGTGAAAGTAATAAAAAAATGTCCAAGCAAAATTTTAATTTTTTGGTTTTTTTTTTCGTCATAAATTTTGCGTCGTCATACATACCGACTGAGATATATTTACATTAAATAATTCACAATGACCCATTTTTGCGAATAACGCTATGTCACCTAATTAGTGCTTTTGACCAAGCACTTTGGCATTGCACGGCGTTGTGCTCGACTTGCAATCGCCTTACGACTAACTAAAAAACCTGCCCACTACGTAGCTTGGGCAGAGTTTCGCCTCGGACACTTTTTTGCACAATTGACTCTATAGATATTTGGCCAAAGAAGGCAAGCAAATAATTACATCTTTGTCATATTTAGCCCGGATCATTTTGTTTTTGGCCCATTTTCCTGTATTTTTGTGACGTAATGTATGCCTTTCAAGGGCTCTTGCTTTTTCAATTGATTCAAGTTTTTTGAGTGCTTCTTCAGGGTTTGTTTTTTGGAGCTCTTCAAATTCTTTCAGTTGCTGTTTCAATCTTTCTTTCTTCAACACTCTGTAAATTTAAATAATTATGAAAGTTAAATTGATTTTTAGGGTTCCGTACCTCAAAAGGAAAAAAACGGAACCCTTATAGGATCACTTTGTTGTCCATCTGTCCGTCTGTGTGTATGTCAAGACTCTTTATCTCGGGACCGCGTAAAGATATCGAGTTGAAATTTAAACTATACATGTAAACCTATGAACTCTTGCAGTTGTGTAAAAGAAATGCTTCTCAGTTACTGTATAAAAAAGTTGAGCCGTTTATGTCGTAAAAAAACGCATATTTCAACGCTCATAAAAATCAAAACCTACAGGGTACTTCCCGTTGACATAGAACTTTGAAATTTGGTGAGAAGCATTGTCTCAGAGTACACATATAAGAATAAATCTAAAAACTGTATGTTTTTATTTAAATCACATATAAATAGGGCCTCAAAATTCAAAGTGAGTAAATCATATCATGTAAGGTATCATATAAAATAACTTCATTAGCACATGCTAAAACAGACTTAATTATTTTAATAATATGTTTATATGGAACCCTCGATATGCGAGCCTGTCTCGCACTTGTCCGGTTTTGTGTAGAAAGTTTTTTACAAAAACAATTGTCACCCACAATGACCTTGTAATGATATAATATATTTAAGTTATTGAATCAGGACTGTACTTAGAATAACATAATAAGTTGAGTCATACAACTTGGCAGCCATGATGTTAGCTACAAGCTGCAGTCACACCAATCCCGACTGAAGCTCATTTAAGCATCTGTGCGAGGATTATGTTAACCACAACTTAAAGCTGGCATCACAACTGCTGAGTCGTATGATTCAACCTATACCTATACAGTCAATTATCAGTATAGATCAATCATTACATTAATCATACTTATGAAAATACAAACCTGTGAAACTTCTTGCTTTTAATTTTACTTTGCCGTTTCGCCTTTGCTTCTTTATAAGATTGCTGTGCTCTCAACTTGGCCATATGTTGTCTGTGCTCTACCATTTCTTCATATGACATAGGATATATCTTCTCTTCTTCTTCTTCCACTGCTAACTCCAAAGGAGGATCAACTTCATTCAATTCTTTCTCCAATTCAGATTTCAGTTCGAACCGAGCAAGGAACTCGTTTGTAGGTTGCATTTTAGTTCCTGAATGTTTTATAGGGAAGACTGTATATTCTGAAGTACGGTTCCTAGCTACCACAGGGTCCCAGCGTCCTACCTTTTTCTTAGTATCCTCGTACCCTGTAGCGCGCTTTATTCTCTGTGCTTGAGGTTTCTCCAGAGGTTTCTGAAGAACTTTATTAGCATCATGACTTTTCTTAAGTTTCTTACTTATCTGCTTCAGATCAGACGAGTCTTCTAAAACCTTGGCGACGTCACTGAGGTTTAATTTATGAGCTCTCTTGATTAAATTAAACTCTGAATTGGCAATCGTTGGTTCAGTCCGTGTAGGTTCAGTAATATGCTGCGTTTTATCAAGTTTAGACACTGCACTGATTAATTTGTCATGCTCTGAAGCCACAAACTCGTTATCGTCAAAATCCTCCATGGTTTAATATTGAGAATATAATTTTTATACACAATAAACGTGAATATAAGTGCAGATAACCTCAAAAAAAATCTAACGAAATAGCTAGCTGAGTTTAGAACTTTCAGAATGGGTTGCCAACCCTCCAATACTATAAGAAGCTAATAGTTAAACCAGGTTTTCAATTTTGCTGTTTGTTATGCTCTCTAACTCGACTTCCAGAGTTATCTTCGTTATGATAATAAAATTACTACTTAGTTATTTCATTGAATTACAAAAAGAATAGGTATAATATTTTCCTGAATATTAAAAATAAAATTAGAAGTGACTGAGTGCACTTATATATTACTAGCGACCCGCCCGGGCTTCGCACAGGTGTATTAGACATACAAACCTTCCCCTTGAATTACTCTATCTATTAATGAAAACCGCATCAAAATCCGTGACGTAGTTTAAAAGATATATTAAGCATAATTATGGAAACAGACAGCGGGAAGCGATTTTGTTTTATAATATGTAATGTAGTGCTCGTGATAGTGATGATGTACAGCGCCACACAAATCGACGGATGAGAAGTTAGCCGCAGATGACTCTTCGCCGTGATTCGCTAATTATTGTACCTGTGTGCACAATACCGACACAAGTGGCGAAGTGTTGAACACGAGTATTGCGAGCGCACGGGAGGCATGAGGTTGGCGGCCGGGTGTGCCCCGCCTGGTTTCTCTGGCTCCCGCGCATATATTATGCTTTTGCGCAGCGCTCTGCGCATAAATTCCTATCCGCCGATTTGTGTGGCGCTTAGTATATCCAAGGAAATTCAATAATTATACTTCCGCAGTTCTGCACGTATTGTATTAATATATACCTTTTCACAAATAAATCATTGACATTCATCCATCAGCCATGGGACGTCCACTGCTGGACATCATAAATAATTTATGTACATATCTGCTTATTAGTATAAAATTTTAAATTATTTTATCAATGTTTTTAGCCATCGAAATATTAGGTAGTCAAACACTACGATAAGTAAGAAAAAAGATAGTGGTGCCAGTAAAGTACTGAATGGTTTGTAAGAACTTTTGTTATAACAGAACAAATATATTTTAAAATAAATAAAATTTTATTTATTTTTCTATTATCCTCCGGTCGATATAGTGATTGGCAAATATTGCTAAAATAAGAAATTTTATTAAACTTGTAACACTTACATAATAAATTGACATAGACGTTGTCATAGGTTTGTTACTGTCATCTGTCAGAAATGTGTTTTTTTCTTCATAAGTTGCGATAGGGATTCCTTGGAAAAAATCGACTAAAAATATTTTTGGTTTTTGTAGCAGATGCATTATGTTATGTACAGTTAACTCTTCCAAGTGTACAGTAGAGGGGATGATGATTACGTCGAAAATAAAACTTTTGAAATTATGAACACTAAACTTTGGCTTTATTTTCCGATCGTTCGTTACAGTAGCAAAAAATATATTACAGGCAACGCGCGTCGTGCGCATGTTCCCCCACATGTGGGCTTGTAAATTCGTCTCCACGCGCACGTCGCCTGTTACCTTCGACAAGTAAATAAACATACACTCTTTTGCAGTTGGTTAAGATCAGTCACGCGCGTTTTTTTGCCTTTTACTGATTTAGGAATGTAATGATATTAGGACGGGGCCGCCGCGGGACGGGCCGGACGGGGCCCGTACGACGCGCGTTCCATACAATTTTGTCGTGGCCCGCACGAGGCACGACACGCCCTCTAGGATGCGACCCACGAGAACGATCTTATTTCTAGTACAATAGAAATATTCCGATACTTCTACCTTCTCTAACATGACAACACACTTATTTCGTCTATTTTTACTCTGTGGTGTAGAATTCTCGCGAATGATTTATGTACTTGTGGCACTTTTGTCGACATACTCTAACATGTGCACGCGAATTCAGCCGTATTTTGACATTTCAGCGCGAATATCATTTCGTCAAACTTTTTGAGGACGAAATACTACGAGATAGGTAAAAGGAACTAAAATAAACAAAAAACTCTGCTGGATTGCGAAGGATTTGTCAAATGACGGGAAATTATCTCCATTAAAAATTGTTATGGGGATAGATATTTTATTGTATCGATTTAGGGATGATTTATATTAGGACGGGGCAGGCGCGGGACGGGCCGGACAGGGCCGTACGACGCACATACGACGCACATTCCATACATTTTGTGTAAAAACTCGGACGGGCCCCGTCCGGGCATCGTACGGGCCACAGCAAAAATGTATGAAACGTGCGTCGTATGTGCGTCGTACGGGCCCCGTCCGGACCATCGCCGGCCCGTCCCGCGCCCGCCCCGTCCCGCGACCGCCCCGTCCCGCGCCCGCCCCGTCCTAATATAAATCACCTATAGCGAGGTAGTTTTTGAAAACTGGCTCCGCGCTGAAACTCCTTGACCATTGCAATTTGGCGAGGTATCAGTTTATATTGGAAATCGGGATAATTTTTCTCCCCAATACACCTAGAGAATTTTACTTTGGGTTTTCGGGAATTAGGAAAATCGGTATTGGCAACGCTGTAAATATCAAACACAGAGCTAGTACAACATATCAAACATACAACAGTGCACCCATCTATAATCTTAGAGTACACCGAGCTCTTAAGTGATACTGTCACAGACTACTAAAGATACTATGCGTTTACGGTGCGTTTACGCACTCCAGACAAATTTTATGCTGGATAAAAATTATTCTGTGTGGCGTCCGTGAACGGAGTCATTGCTCTAGACCAATCATAGCCCTCAAATTAATTACAAACCAATCACATTTATCAATTTCTGGAACCATCTGTCAAATTCGATTCGATGAATACTAGCTGACCAATCAGACAAGATACGGGTGACATTAACAGTTTAATTTTTATCTTAGTCTGAAGTGCTTAAACGCACCCCTACGTATCAGACAGGAATCTTCGAACAACCAATAGCGGGCTGGTATTTTAGAGTTTGACATTTATTTATTTTTTAAAACATGGCCATCAAAATGGCGGTATTACTTTTTTTGCTTCATATTTATTAATTCTTGTACCTATGCATAATTTTCAACCCTCCAAAAAGTTTATATATCATTTTACTATTTTTAAAACCTACCTCTATAGGTAGTTTAAAAAATAGTTATGATACTGTGCTACTTCATGTTTATTTATCGTTCACATCAATTTCTTTGGACATTTTAGGTTAACTTTCGTAAAATAAGGTTTTTCAGTTTTGCACAGTTATTATTGACACTTGAGTCATATTTAACTATTTTGGAATACGTTGTATCCAAATTATGCTTCGCCTGCAGTTGTTGTACGATACAATATTTTACAGAATGCAAAAATACCAACCAACGCATAAAACACAATTAATTTGTGGTTTGTAGCAGTTCATTTCAACGTCATAATAAGCAAAACTTACGTTAAATATGCTTAAAGTTACCTGTTTCAGTCATAATATAAACTATGATGGTAACTGATAATCGTAGAGGTACCTTTGTGATAATCACAGACAGAAGTAAATCTGTGATTTTAATGTTTTTCCTTCTTTATTGTTATCTGTTGTATTTCTGTTGTCAAATTTCTATTGAAATATAAAGCTTTTCAATGAAAAATCTGACAAGAGTTTATTTACCTTTTTAACTCATGTTGTATTAAAATTAAATCAATGGATCTCTTTCAGATTATCTCGATAGTCCACATTATCCATTTGGAATCACTGTGTTTTGAATGAACTAAATCAGTGTTGCTTCATTGCAAAATTAAATATTCAAATTATGTAATCACTGGGCGACACTAGTTTTTCGTGACCATAGACCACGATTCTATGACAAGAATTTACTTCACACGAATTGGTATTTCGCACGAAATAATTACTTCGGGTCGCATGCTAAGCCGGCTGGACGGGACGGGACCCTTCCGGGCTTTTACACAAAATGTGTGGAACGTGCGTCGTACGTCTCCGTCCGGCCCGTCACGCCCTAATATAAATCATCCCTAAGTTCTAAGTAGGTATTTTTTTCTAAGTAACTTTTTTTTAGGAAATTACATGAAAACTCTAATCCCTGGATCCTTGGATTAAACATCAAAAATGGCGTAATCCTAGGATTGAAAAACATATGAATTGTACTCGGGATTGTATCCACGAAGTTCTAGGTAATAGAACTTCGTGATTGTACATATTCTCTAGTGCGCGCCTACCTTGTGACATTAGGTATAATTAAATACATACTAAATATCGGCTGTCCAAAATCAAAACCTAGCAAGGAGCATTGAGCAAATTTTATAGGAGAAGGAAAAGAAACATTTTCTTTGACCATTCAGAATACATCATTATTTTTGTACTGTTTTCATTTTGATATTTATAAATACAATTTGCTTTACATTATAAGCTAGTTTAACTCAATTTATGTCTAACTGTACAAGTTTTATGTGCCTTACTTAAGTTTGATTTGGGAAATCCAACATAAGTATCACATGAAATCCAAAATAAAAACCTAGTAAGATAAATTACAAGGCGTTTGAATTGGTTTCTCTAAAGAGTTTTTGTTATTTGTCAAACAATAAAAAACTAGAAAAATCACTATATTATAGCTATTTATTTGACGTTGGTTTTCGAATTGCCATAAAAGCCCATTGTCATGTTCACACCCAGATTTTTTTAGTACCTATTATTCTTTGGGATACTAAAAAATCTTTATATATTAAGTGTTCAATAATAAAGCAATATTTCACAATATTTTTTTTTTGCGACAATGCTGTCCTGTTTTCAAGTTAGAATGCCTTGAGGTCCTGATATTTCTTCGGGTAAATCTGTTACCCTAAATTTTTTGGGATGAAAATCCAACTCTGCAAATGGTTCATCCAAACTGAAATCTTCGTCATCATTTTTCCTTGCTGTTCTTTTTTTCTTTAGCCAATTCCTGCAATTATTTAATTCTCTGACCTGTATCTTTTGTCTTGAATCAAGCACCACTTCCTTAAAATCTTCGAAGTCTAAAACATCTCCTTGTCTTTTAATTTTTCTTTCAATGTTTCCATGAACTGCATCCGCAGTCATAAGTGTATGTGTATGTCCTTTTGTTAGGTAACTCAAAGTCACAGTCTCCACTGGACTCAGTGCCACTAGAATATCGATATTAAGAATTGTAGTCAAAGCGGTAAATAGTGTCCAGTTCTTATTTTGTGCCGGGCAATTGTCAGCCCAAATATGAAAATGTTGACAATCTCTATTGTTCTGTATGAATGTTAAAATGGCATCAATGATGTTGGAAGCCTAAATGCCAAATTATGCAAGTAGTTGCATCCGGAGATTGTTTACTAATTGGAGCAAAAGTTAGTTTAAATATAATTGGTCTGCTTTTAAAGACAGCTTCCTTGATTTGGGGCATTACAGGCAACAAAATCACCTTTTGTAGATCCATTGGAAAATATTTTACATGTTTAGATTTTTTCTTTGTGGCATCATTTTTGTAGTTTTCAAAAGCTTGATTAGACTTCGCTTTATGTACTGCATATTGTTGCTTTATATCCATATTCGGAAGAAAAGAAAATATACAGCGAGGAAACTCAATACCAACTGGTATTGAGATTCCTCGCTGTATATTTTCTTCTAAATCTATTCGGAAGAAAAGAAAATATACAGCGAGGAAACTCAATACCAACTGGTATTGAGATTCCTCGCTGTATATTTTCTTTTCTTCCGAATATCGCACTCATCTCCTTTGGGCATATTATTATTAGAAGAAATTTTCACTTTTTTTTCTGTATGTTTCATCCGAACATAGTTCTTGAGGGTGTTTTCTCCTTAAAATCAAGGTGCATTTGGCGAACTGTCAATTCTCTGTTAATTTATTTTCTTTTGACACCTCCATTTTTACCTGTCATGGAAGCAAATAATTGTACCTACCTACCCGCCTACCCCGCGCACTTACTTCTCAGTTCACACTGACTTGCTATTATTTACTATAAGTATTCATTGGAAATTTAGTTGCTTACTTCACTGGTTTTGTAAACCAAAACCTAGTATGACTCAATTCCAAGTTCAAAAACCTAGCATAGGGCTTATACCAAATTCATAAATCTAGTAAGTCCCATTTACAAATTCAAAAACCTAGTATGTACCGTACTTAATAGGGTTTTGGATTTGGTAATGTTACTTGCTAGATTTTTGACTTTGTTATACCGGACTAAGACGTGCACTTGCTAGGTTTGGCATTTTCATAACTATGGTCCTAATTGCGATATAAATATGGTTGTTTTTGTATTAGATGCAGCACAATTTTTTGTGTAGATTGGTTTATAAAAACGTATTTTGCCAAAAATGTCCCTTGCTAGGTTTTGATTTTGGACAGCCGATATGTTCTCTTCGATGAACTATCATGATAATTAAAGTGTAAGTAAAGTAAAGTTCTACTTGTGAGTTGTGTAGGTAGGTAGGTACAATATTAATAAAAAGAAAAAGATTTTTTAAAAAACACTGTTTTATTGTGCTTATTTTTACAATTCTTGTTACATATTTTATACATAAACTTACATCTGCAATTCTCTTTACAAAATTTTCTAATAGTCAAAAAGTAAAATCTGTCGCCATCATCGCCATGCAATATACCTACCTACCTATTAAAAAAATGGGAACCACTTGTGCTATACAGGGTTACAGTAATCAATTAGCATCCTTTTAGGGGCTTATTCTGTACATCAAAAGTAA
The DNA here is from genome assembly GCA_949316475.1 of Hypomecis punctinalis. NCBI lineage: Eukaryota > Metazoa > Arthropoda > Insecta > Lepidoptera > Geometridae > Hypomecis > Hypomecis punctinalis. Next base: position 15,973,721 of record OX438814.1, on the reverse strand, counting down.
CATTTTTTGTTCTACGACTTTTCTCAAATCTCAAAAAAAGAATGCCGTTCCATAGAAAAATGTCGTTCACCCTAGACAAAATGTATGGAACAGCTGTTTTTTCAGTTTTGCAAAAGTCGCAGAACAAACATGTTGGTTCTGATGTACAGAATAAGCCCCTAAAAGGATGCTAATTGAGAACTAATAACCCTGTAAACATACATAAATAATGTATTGTATATACCTAGTACATAAGTCACATAATGATGCATACGACGTCACCTCAATTAAATAGTAGGTAGGTAAGCATACCTAGCCAAAGAAATTATACGCTACGGTATAGCTGCATCTGAGTAGGATAGCAACTTAGGAGTGTATAGCAACCGAGTGGTCGCATTGGGCTGTAAATTTCTCGAATGGAGACCACGTATCGGCAAGCGCAGCGTAGGACGTCCACCGACAAGATGGACCATTGATTTTATCAAAACACGCTGAACACAATAAAATTAAGCTGTTTACAACCGGTCTTATTGTAGGTACCTACAATAAATCTATAGATGAGGCCTCTGTCCAGCAGTCGGCGCCCTACGGTTGATAATAATGATGATGAGTGGTCGATCAACCACAAGTAAGACACGCCGTCGGTTACTTGAATGCACCCTAAATAAATAACGTTGACGATTGTTCCATTTTCAAAAAAACTACTAAGCTAACCTTCCCCTCCAATAGTCACTCCTCGTGAGTAAGCCAATGTTCGGCAGTGGACTCTTAAAATACAGTACCCACAGTACAGAAAAAAAATAGAACAAATAAATAATTTTACAGTACCTACCTATCTTAGAAATGTTACAAAATTAACTACCTAGTGTATTTCCGCTATCTTGTTGTAGGCAAATACAACAACAGCGGAAATACACTAAATATTTATTCAAAACATAGTTTTGAAGATGAATTTCCTTACAATATTACCTATTTATATTATCTGTTTTACTATACCGCAGCTCACAAAAACCTAATAACTTTTTTGGTTGAAACATGTAGGTACCTACTTTACTAGGTATCAATTCGAACAATAGACCGCTGCTAAATTTAATATAGTAAATAATATCCGTAGTCACCAAACCGATCAATAAAATTTCCCTATTCATCGTCAGTTAAAAGCTAAACAATTTACTTAATAGTCACTGTTTACTTACTCACAACCTCTGGACGACTAGTTAAATCAAGAAGAACTACTTTTACTGTGGGAAAAAACCTGAATTCGCAAAAAAATCTGCTGTTCCTTCTGTAATAAAGGTGGGCATACACGTTCAGTTGAACTGATCAGAAAATCATTCCAACTGGGAGGTCATTCAGTAAATTAAAAGGTAGGAATTGGTGGTTCACGATTTGAACTACTACCTGAAGCTGGGCACACACGACGTGATGATCGCATCAGTTCATCAGATCAGTCAGCGGAGGCCAAAAATAGTTAACTATTGCCAGAATGTAGTTACTGAAGAAACAAAACGGTACACCTATCTAAAATCAACGTTTTGAACTTGAAATTTTTTGAATTAGATAGGTGTACCTATCAAACTTGTAGGAAATCAATCCACAAACAACTTTTGTTTTGATAACTTCTGATGAAAAATTTAAATAACACAAGTTATTAATGAAACAAAATGGTACATCAATCTAATTTAAAAAATATCGATCGAGGTGTGTTGATACCATTTTGTTTCTTCAATAATTTGTGTTATGTCAATTTTTCATCAGAAGTTATCAAAACAAAAGTTGTTTGTGGATTGATTTCCTATAAGTTTGATTCCCATCAACTTTTTGTAGGATTTCAGACATGCAAATAAAACGCAGTTTATAGAAAAAAAACAAATAAACACTTCGGCGCGTGAAAAATGATTGTTGTTCGTCATTGATTTTGAAAATTATTTTAGTACCTACCTAATTTCCGCGAATTAATAAATGTAACAAGCCTTGGCCACAACCAGGCATTAATGGACTTACGTATGTGTGCCTTGGCTACGCCTCGGCACATATTCACGCGCACGTCTATCAATACCTCTGTTGCTGGCCTGCTAAAGTCCTACTAAAGTCGCCATTGGTTGTGCACAAGTTGCCAGTAACCCTACATATTTCAAACGAAACACTCATTATAGTGGTTTCAATTGCGTATCATCTAAAGAATGTGAAGGCGCAGGAGGAGCATTTTCATCATTTTGATTTCTTTTTTGTTGTTTTCGAGTCAACCGGTACTGCTGACGATTACGGAACAATTTTGCCTCATCAGTACATTTGACTGTTATGCAATTTCTGAAACAAGAAAAAAATAGTGAACAAGAATAACACATCATTATTACAGAGTTTCTGCTCACCTGTACCTACTAAGCCGTAAGAAGGTGATGGAGTCAATCATTATGAACAAGTTTTGCTATGACGCCAAAGCGAAATTCGAGAAAAAAACTATCTTTGGCTGCTTCATACATTTTGTCGATTCAGAGTTGTAGTTTTGTTTGGAATAGTTGTTTTTTTTTAGTGAATTTTGGGTTGGCCCCATAGTAAAAGTTGTTAATGGTATGAATCACCTTCTTTAAGCTTAGTGCACTAGTTCTGAATAACCCTGTAGTGATAGAAAAAAGAGATCTCTCCAATTTTAGGGTCCGTATTATAACGAGGAATTCTTATAACTTCGTCGTTGTGTCCGCCCGTCCGGAGCCTTATAGCTTCCACATTTATAAACCAAATTGCATATGATATTATTATAATTTTATTCTAGGTCTCAATTTTAAATAAGTACTTGAACGGGCGTGAAACATAATTTTTAACCCCAGGACTCATAATAGTCGAATAGGGTTTTCAAAGTGAATGAAAAGTTTCATAGAACATTTTTTGTTATACTTACCTACCTACAAGGCCTGCAAGGTAGGATATTCAAACTTTTTAAGTTTATACCTACTTAGACCCATTAGACCATATTAAAATCTTTCTCTGAAATTATTTTGAACACCGAAATAACAACTTTTTTGAGTTATAAAAGATTATTGCAGTATTCTTATGCTTTCAAATAGCTTAGAGGTCATTGTTCTCACAAACATAATTATTTTAATCACATCTATTCGAAAATGACTACTTGGTTCGCCATTAGGTGCGCCCAGCCAATGGTGGTGTTTTCAATAAGAAACTTTATAAGTGCGCCGGAATTATCTTGGCCGCGCACTTTTTTAATTTGGAACATATTAATGTTCATAAGATCGCCGGAATTATTATTGCCGCGCACTTTTTGAATTTGGAAGTACATATTTGTAATGTTAGTGTTCAGCGCCAAGAAAATGAATGAAAAGAATGTAAATATAAGTTTTAATTTGTTTTTTTATTAGATACCATTTAATTTCAATTTAGTTGTTACTCTACGTTTTATTAAATAATAATATTACAATAAAATATGAGGCGCTTGTTATTTTCTCATGGAGGTGATGAAAAGTAGAGTGTACTACTCGGGCGCAATAGTAGATTGTATCATATGGGAGCAAAATAATATTAGTACGGCGAGCCGCTTTTTTTAATCCAGAGCGAAGTGAGGCATTCTAGAGTAGAATACCGAGCATAATATTGAGGGATTCCTTAGTAGAATCCTGTACGTAGCAAGGGATTCAAAGTACGTTGCCAGAGGCAAACATATATTATGCGCCCGAGTGGTACACTTTTCATCACCTCTATGAGAAAATAAAAGGCGCCTCATATGTTATTGTTAATATTATTATTTAATAAAACGTACAGTAACAACTGAATTGAAATAAATTTTAAATGGTAGATATCTAATAATAAAACAAATGAAAACTTATATTTACATTCTTTTCACCTATTTTCTTGGCGCTGAACACTAACATTACAAATACTTCCAAATTCAAAAAGTGCACAGCAAAGATAAATCCGGCGCACTTATGAAACTTATAGAAAACAACACGATTGGGCGCACTAAAAGGCGAACCAAGTATTTACTCCTTTTCGAATAGATGTGATGAAAAATATATTATTGTCTCGGGCGACGTACTTACTTTGATTCCCTCGCTACTACGTTCAGGATAAAGGATTTCACGTTCAGGATTTCTTTTTTTTTCTTATTGTTCTTTATCCCAAATTATATGAAGGACTTTTCTTACCTCACTAAGTTTTTCGGAACTCCACATTTTGATGAAACCATTAAGATGATATCTTCAACCAGAGTCGGATTCAAAATTTTCTTTGGTGGTTTATTCAGATGCGCTGGAGATGGTTTTCCTGTGAGAGAATGCGTTGCTAATACTCTGTAAGCAAAAGAAGAAAGAAGATATAGATATATATTACATGATGTACCTACCTAACAATACTTAGTACCTAATATATTAAATAGAATAGGTAAGTAGGTAGGGGTGGGAGGGGGAATGGCGCTCACTGGGTAATGGCGCTCACCTCTGTAACTTTGTCAAAATGGAATATTATATCAACACAGCGCAGCACGTGAAGTGCGGGGGATGAAGATTTCTAACAGGTAACGACGCGTATGGGCATTCAGAGCAAAAATTACCTGTTTGCCAGAGCGGCATTACCTAAAAGCAGCTGTTTTGGCGCTCAAACCTGTTTTTTTTACTATAATTTTCTAATAATTTTATTTCAATACATTTAAGTACCTCTAGGATTCAAATGTTGATGAATGTAAAATGTACTTAAGAGTTTTAGCGGGAACGCGAAAAATGTCATGTCACCGCATTGTATTATTTTGTGAAACATGTGTTGAAAAATATCGATGAGCATATCACGTAGAAAATATATATGTGACTATATGAACATAAATAGTCTACTTTTTGGAGGTCGATTAAAAATAAGCATGCATAAAATAATCAAGGCGTTTCCTTGTGGTTTATGCAATATAAATAACACGTGTGAATAGGCTAGTGCCTATTCACATGTGTTATTTAAATTGCATAGACCACGCTGACGCTGATTAAAAAATATTACAGGGTCATAGGTCATAGGTATTAAACGCAAAACCTTTTAAGAGGGGGTCTAGTACATCTATACAAACAACTTTTACTACGGCTTTTGAAAATTCGCAAAAAAATAGCTTGTTTGTCTAGATGTACTAGACCCACCATTAAAGGGTTTTGCGTTCAATACCTATGTCCCTGTAATTTTTCTTCTGTCAATTAAAAAAAAATATATAAAAATATAGCCCGTCGAAGTTCTATGTGACGTCACAAATGCATACAAATGTATAAACTTCTGTGAAAGAGGTGACGTCACGACCTCCACTCCCAAACTTTGGCAAGGTTTATCTTTGTCACTTTTTTTTTTTTTTTTTTGAGTACAATACTACACTCCTACTACATAGAAAGCAATTGGATCATCCACAGACCCTTGAAGGTCTAAAGATAATCCAAGTGCTCAAGCCCACTTCCAGTTGGCAGCGTGCCCAGCATGCTGGCAGCATTGCCACGCTGAATGGCAATGCTTATACGTTGAGCCAAATAAACACCAGCATTTCGGTCACGCGTCGCGTCCACCAGACGCTCAGAAAGACTTTTGAAAACGAGATGAGCTCCCGGCCCCCACGGACCCAAAGTCTCAACTCCAAATGGCTCAAATATGTAACCACTACCGAGGTTAGCATATTTGCGCCGCTTGTGCTGCTCAGCTGAATTGGCCGCCGCTCCAGCCCTACTCTGAGTCTCAGGAAGATGTGACGGTGCCAAAGTATCGACGCAAGTTGCGTCCCATACTAAGGGCCGTCCACACTTCCATGGGACCAGCGTCATGCCGTCAGGCCTTTTGCCATCACCACGCGCCAACCCACTCGGTTCGAGTACGGCTGCGATATTGGCGGTGACAAAAGCCCTGCGTATGACATCGTTAAGGCTGGCGTGGCGTCCAATCCGACCAGCGCTTCTTGAGCAAGAGAGACCGTGGTGACCGAGCTGGTCAACTGCAGTACCACACTGACAACGATGAGCTTCACAACACCTTGCACCCAAGCGTAAGCTGACAGCTAGACGAAATGCAGTTGGGTCTAAAAGGTTACCAGTATTGAAAGAGGGCAATGCTTGCAACCAAAGACCGGACTCCCATACAGAGACTGCAAGGATACGAGCGCGATCCGCGACGCTAGGACACGTGTCTAGAAGAGATTTCCGTGCTAGTTCGCAGATCGGCCGATCCCACAGTCTCTGCGACGATAAAGTCTTTGGAAGCTCGGTATTTGGGCAAGCGACCCTCCAAGCATTCGTTGCCTCATTCAAATGAGCTACATCTACGCCAGAATGGCCTAAAGAAGGTGCGAGGATTTTTTCAATCAAGTTCTGAGTACTATGAATGGAGGACAAGAAAGCTGGTAAAGCAACACTTGAAATTTGGCGGACCCCTAACCCTCCAAGCCTAACAGGCAAGGAGGCTTGTAGCCACGCCCTTTCACTCATGTCAATATTCAAAACCGATACTAGGGACTGCTTTACAACATCGTCTAAGCTCAAAAGGAGCTCATTGTGTTTCCACAATGGACTACATCGTAAAGCGTACATAAATTTTGGTACAAACAGACAACATCTTATAATAGTAAAAGCCATGTGGGCGTTAATTTTGAGTAGCCTATCAGAGGCACTCAAAAAATTTTGAATTTTTTCTTGAACGAAAGGCGGAAAAGACTCATCTAATATCGGCGAACCTAGAAGGCGAAGAGAACACTTGTCTACCGATTTGATGTTAGGTGCCAAATCATTAAATTTGTTAAGTATCAAATCTTTATCCGGACATGAGCCGCAAACGAAAAATTCGCATTTCGAAAAATTTAGCTCCAAACCAATTTGACGAAACTCATCAATAAGAATTTCCAAATCACGTAGGACTGTGCTCGCATCGCCACCCAAAGTCCCGTCATCCAGATACCAAACGTTGAGTTTAGATTGGAGACGTTGAACAATTGGATGAATGGCCAGGCTGAAAATGGCTGGTCCGAGAGGGTCACCTTGTTGACAGCCAACGGAAGATAGAAAAACATCATTTTTGTAAATTAATTTAGTGGGTTTGCCGTAGCATTGCCAAAGAAAATTGAAAAGATCGGGAATTTTGTCTTTGACCTGTGCTAACAAGGCGTCTCGATTAACCGAATTGAAAGCATTTTTGACATCCACCTTAAGCAACACTTCTCCACAATTTTGACCGAGAAAAGTACGAAGCGAATGAACAGCAGCCTCACATCCACCCCGCGAACCAAAGCCAAGCTGTATTGGTTGAAAAAGGCTACTCAAAAGAGCAACCTTTTTTCCACAACCGGCTTTGGCTGCGAGACGACGATATGTGGTGCCAACAGCAATAGGTCTGATGCCACCATCTTTTTTGACAAGTGCGCATAGGTTAGCGCCATACAAGACTTCGATAACGTCATCATTGACCTGCCCAGATAACATGAGATTTGCCAAACCCGTTAATTCTCTCAAGAGAGACTCAGCCACCTCACCAGAGCTAAAAGATAGAAGATCTTTTAGATGTTGAGGCGAGAGACCATCTAGGCCTCCAGCTGAGCCGCTCCGAAAAGAAGAAACGGCCGCTGCAATCTCCTGAGCTGACACTTCAATGACAACGTCATCAGGGTGTGGTGGCTCAGGCAGGTGGAGACATGCTGCCGGCGGATGCTTGTCACGGAGTGACTGGACCGTATCGGGTGTGTGGGGGGCAATAGTGTCGCTGGAGAACAGGACTCGTGCGGCGCCTTTGATATCGCCATCACTAATTTTGCTCTCTACTATTTTAATGGTAACCGAATCGTCTGTTTTTTTAGAATTTGGTTTATTCTGCCTTGTTGGCGGAATAATGCTTTCAAAATCTAAAGAATTCTCTTCCAATGCGCTGTACTTTACGCAATTGTCCTTTACCCTAGTGGTAAGGGATTTTTTGTTTGTTGGGTCCGAATGTACGTAAAGCACAACGTAGGGAAAAGTCAAGAGGTGTTCCCAGGCGTCTAAAGAATTTTTAGAAATAACATTCCGAATAGCAGCAGATAAACACTGCGCAACCGAAAAACGTGCACCACGCGGGATGCGTTTTAAAACAGGAAGAGAACTTTTGAGTGAGCTAAGAACCTCCCAAAGCGGTTTGGAAGGAGCAGCAGCGCTCACGGGACTGCTGCTGGCTCCATCAGAGCCTGCAATAGGGGCCGAAAGTGTAATTTGGCTATTTTTATGGCACCGCGTACGGTGAATTTTGAGGCCTTTCTGTCCTTTAAAAAATCGCACTTGGGAACACTCTAGGCACTGAATCATGTCCCCCTGCGACACATTAACGTATTGGGAAACTGCATTTGGCCCGGCCGGGGCGCAAAATGCCATGAATAACAAGAATTATACTACAAATATAAATAAAAATAAACTTAGGTTCTATAAGTGGAGACGTCAGGACGTCAGACCGTGACGTGGGCGGTCTGCGCAGACTCGTATGGCGTTGACATGGAAACAAGAAAACAACAATGAGCCGCGACTGTCAAAAACCTACCGAATATTACAACACAATAGAAAACAATTATTTGACTATCTCTAGCTCTACAAATATTACCTCGAAAGAAAATAAGAAAAAAAGGAAAGATTGGAATAGAATTTGGCCCGCTAGAGCAGAAAAATCTGAAAAATAAGGGCCGAGAAAAATCCTGCCAACATACGTTGACAGCAACTTTTTTTTTTTTTTTTTTCTTTTTTTTGTCACTTGTTGTTTGATTGACAAAAGAAAAAAAACCGGACAAGTGCAAGTCAGGCTCGCACACCGAGGGTTCCGTACAAATCCAGAACATTTCACAAAATTGGGAAGTAAGTTGTTAAATCTCTATACGATACTACTATCGAAAAAAAAATTTTTTTTTCTCTTTTCTCGTCGTACATCGAAAATTACACATTGTTAAAATAATTAAAAATCTGTTTTAACATGTGCTAATGAAGCTCTTTTATAATATGACCTTACATGATACGATTTATTCACTTTGAATTTGGAACCCATATTTTGTGAATTTTGAGGCCCTTTTTTTTTTGGTTTAAATAAAAATGTACAGTTTTCAGATTTATTCCTATATGTGTACTCTAAAACAATGCTTCTTGCCATATAGTTCTATGGCAACGGGAAGTACCTTGTAGGTTTTGGTTTTTGTGAGTGTCGAAATAGGCTGTTTTTTACGACATAAACGGCGCTAACTTTTTTAAACGATAACTTAGATGTTTTCCTTTTACACAACTGCAAGAGACCATAGATATACGTATACAGTTTAAATTTCAACTCGATATCTTTACGCGCTCCTGACATAAAGGGTCTTGACATACACACAGACGGACAACAAAGTGATCCTGTAAAGGTTCCGTTTTTTTCCGTTTGAGGTACGAAACCCTATAAATACGTGTTCAATATTTGTTGATAATCTATCTCACGGGGTAATTATAATAATGATTTTTTACCCAGTCATGCCTATTACTGTGATGAAATCACTACATAAAAGATAAATATAGTCATGTTCACATTATGATATAAGTGCGGTAAGTTGAAAATTACAGCCGAGGCGATATTGCTTATAAGGAAGCAGAGGCTGTAATTTTCAAAGCGCACGAATGTCATACGACGTTTTATAACATATTTGCGAGGAAATTAATAAAACTCTGACTTTCTTAAACGAATAAATCTTTAATTACTTGTTAAAGCAGTTATAGAAATTTGAACAATTTTGAAGTGATTGTTACGTTGCCAGTTGGCATTTTTAATGTTGTCAAGTTATTATTATTAGTTACAATTTCCCCAGTCACTCACTTGAGTGAAAGTAAATTCACCAGTACTTGACGACATTTTCAAATAAAAACAATACAGCAAACGAAAAAGCGCGCGAAATATTTTTTATCTCCCAAAGTTAATTTTATTCATAAAATATTGACCTTTTTTGTTACATAAAAACTATTTGATAAGATTTTAAAAAGTATCGTTCATTTTTAGACGGAAAACCGTGCATGTTACTTGATTAAAAAAAAACTCGTGCGTTAAAAACATTACAATAACGCACAAGTGCGTAATGAAATACATTACGATATTGAAATTAATGTAATTACAGCCACTTTACGAGCAAATATGTTATAAAAAAACTTACCTCCTAGGAAAAATTGCTTGAAGAAGTTGCCTCGTTGCGGAAGTATACGATGTCCAGTCGATATCACTCAACACCCGGGATGGCACTTTCGCGCGCCCGTACCCAATTGATACCTATCGAAATAAATGTCAAATTATTAATTATTTTAAAAAATAAATGACTTTATAATCATTTTAAAAAATAGCATTACCGACTTCACCCGTGTTCAGAATTCGCGAATATTCGCGATCTACTATTATATCGATCTCGATGTAGCATTTTTCACATTATTGTTGATTTATCGAAAATGGTTCAGCCGATTTCGATAACATTTGAATGGGACCAATTTCGAAGTATATTCTTCCCAATAAAAACAAGAATTATTAAAATCGGACTAGGTACTATGAAAAAAAGTGATGCGTGGTTATACATTAAAAAAAAATATACCTCCTCCGATTGGTTCGTCGGTCAAAAAATATAATAAGCCATCAACGCAATACGATTCCTACCGCAGCTAACAAAAGAACTGTTTTTAAAACTGCTAATTTTGATATACCTAACATTTATCTAAGACCACAGAATTAGAACTTACTTTAGTACTGCCTCGGTGGCTCAGTGGTTAGTGACCCTAACTTCTGGATCAAAGAGGCGTGGGTTCGATCCCCACCCAGGGCAATTATTTATGTGATGAACATAACTGTTTGCTCTGTGTCTGGGTGTTATTTAGTTGCTATCTATATAAGTATGTATTTAAAAATAAGTATATGTAGTATATCAGTCTCTGGCAGCGATATCACAAGCTTTGCTTAGTTTGGGGTCAGAGACCGTGTGTAAAATGTCTCAAAAATATTTATACTTATATTTATTTATATTTAGTTCTATGTCTAAGACTCAGACGAAATAAAAAAATCAAGACAGAACGTCGTGGACAGACAAGTGAGGCTGGTTTTTATACATGTGATGAGTGCATCGGTGTTGCGCCGCCATAGTTCGACTGACGATCCAAGACGTAGTTTCCTTGTACGTGTATGTGTGTGTAATTGTGTCTGTACATGGCGAACGTAATTTTGCCGGCCTCACTTGTTCACAAAATTTTATCTTGATTTTTTTGGTCTGAGAGCTAAGAACACTCTTGATCAATTTATCTTTCAAGCAAAAGAGAAAACAAAATCAATATAGGTTCAGGCGTTTGGGAGCTGCGATGGAACAGCAATATTTTTCTTACTCAACAGTTAATTAAGTCAACTACGAACTTACCATTTCGTCTGAATATGTAGTATGAGCTGACATTCTTCGCACGCGAGTGCTTTCATTAGGGTTCTTGGGAACAGTTTCTATCTTAACAGTTTCGTTAACATGCTCGTTCACATTTTGATTTTCAATTTCCACGACCTGTTCTGCAACTTCACCAGGAAAAATGTTTTCTTCAGTATTATATCCCGATATGCCAGATTCAAAGTGATCAGGAACCGCCAAAGAGTCATTTGGTTCTATATAAGAAGCTTCACCGTTTTGTTCAACTTCTGATATTGTTATGTTCCCATTTGTCACTGCTGAACTATTAGCTCTTATTATTAGAGACTGAAAACGGCCGTATAAGTGCTTGAGTACCAGTTCTAGCTCTTCTATCTTTGATATGGCAGGCGGCCAGTCTGCATCGGTCTGCGTCCCTTGATCAAAGCAAAGCGTGATAATTTCAGGGGTATACTTTCCTGGTAGAGGTGTACTGCTGACCACAGAACGTCTTCTTGGATTAACGTTAGGACTAGGTAATTCTTTCTTAAAAGGTCCTGGATTGTAACGCACGTTTTGATGAGTTTGATGAACCAGTTGGGCCATCATTGGCTGATGAGCGCTATGTGGTATCTGGAACAGGTTAATCGTAACAAAGTTAAAAAAAACCGACTACAAAAAATGCACGCAACACACTGCAAACAATTAAAATGGTTGTAATTTATTATTCCCGATTTATATCTACATATAGGTAACGTGGGTATATTCTTGTCATCTCCTTTTCATTATCTTTGATTTTTATACTTTACTCGATAGGTTTGGTTACCAAAAAATTTTAAACTACAATTTGGAGCCAAAAATCCGCTATTTTTAACCGACAAACCACCGGAGGAAGTACTCAATTCGACGCGTAGATATTTTTTATATATAATCCATTGAATTTAAGTATATATAAATCTCACTGGTATAACCACGCATAACTTTTTTCATAGTAGTCCGATTTCAATAAATTTTCTTTTATTGGAAAGAGTATACTTCCAAATTGGTCCTATTTAAATTTTATAGAAATCGGCAGAGCCATTTTTGATAAATCAACAATAATGTTAAAAATCGATGTAATCTGTGCGAAATATTCGCGATTTCTACATGGGTGAAGTCGGTCATGCTATTTTTTTCAAAAAATAAATAGTTATGTTTTTTGTTTTTAAAAACCTATTTATTGTAGTTTTAAAACAAATCTAACGATATCTTAATTGTCGAAGTCTATTTGGGATTTTTGGAAGAAAAGTACGCGAGAATAAAGATATTTACAAACATATATCTTATAGATACACGCGAAAAACAATACCCTTCCTTGGCAGCCGAGTTGGCACGTTAATAAGTACTTGAAATAATTCATTATTTAAACTAACCTCTGTATCACTGTAACTTAAACTGCTTTCACTGTTAGCCGTTAACACACGTGGTAAGCCGACGTGCACACCGCTCATAATCATAGGATGGTTGTTTTCCACAGGAATGGAGTACTGAAACATAAACAAATAAATATATTAAGTATTTGCCTTGATAACGTAGTTATTTTGCCTATTATAAAAATACACACCGATTCCGATTTCATTTCTTTTATGGTACGCATACATAGCTGCAACACGTTTTTAACTTGTTGGTCTTGTCTTTCCAGAAAATCTTTATGCTCTTTGAGCTGGTGTTTGTTGTCTGAAATAATAATTTTAGATTATTTCTTCTGATGAAAAAAACGCCAACCCCCAATTGTAATGAGTGTGGCGTTTATGAAGATAATCTCCACATATTATTGGAATGCGTGCGGAACGAGTCATTTAGAAGACTATGTTCTATACAAAATATTAAAGACGTTGGCTTTTACAACTCCATTTTGGCTTTGCCAGACTCTGAAAGTGCAAAAATGTTGAACAAACTCGTAGATATTTAGTTTTAAAATAAGTTTAGTTTTAAGTTATGTATCTTGTACAGGGCGATGTGGTCGCTAAGCGACAAAGCCCTTTGAATAAATTTAAAAAAAAATATTATTTCTTTTTCGTACAAATTAACATTAAATAAGAGCAAAATCATAAAACCCATCAATACGAGTATGAAAGAAATGCCAAGACAGTGATAAAACACTGAAATGTCAATGATACATATAAGGAACTAACCTGATATTCTGATGATTTTTGCGCGCCGAGGTTCGCTGTTTTTCACACTAATGAAAACCTGTTTTCCTGGTTGAAAATCACTATTTTGGTAAGAAAATGTATCAAAATTTACAATATCATGAGTTGTAAACACATTGTTTTCATCTACCCACTCAACTAAAGCCCACACGGAATTCATTGTTGAATTGTAACAATTTTCTGTACCTAACAACTATGCTCAACAGTGATCTGGCAGTTACTAACCAAAAATACGCGTTAAAGTTTTGTGGGCCCAAGGTCAGGTAAAAATTCAACAATACAGTGTGAAGGTACCGATCCCTAACTTTCGCAGACCCTACTTACCCTCTTGGAATAATAACTTACAAAAAATTTGTTAAGACATTGTAAGAAATGAATGATCGCCATTTGTTTCATAACGATGTGCCGTTATCCGAGATACAAAAAGTATATGTAATGTAAGTACTAGTACTTATTGAATAAAATAGAGATTTCTAGAACCTGGAATGAGAAGAAAGAAATTTCGAGAAACTTTCTGGAACTAATAATCCCTTAAATCAGGGAGTTTTCAGGGTAAACTTGACTTAGGTACCTACCTTGGTACCTACTCATGGGTTCCAAGTCTACTTATTATAATAAGTACCTAGGGTTGGCTATAGCCGTCCGGTACCTGATTTTGATGAAGGTGTGAGTGTAGGGGTATCATTGGAGTCCACCTGAAGCTCTTCCAGCAATTTTTTTTTGCCGGAGGCGTAGTTTATATTAATTATGATTAAATTAAAATTTAATAAAAACATGTGAAATGGAACGCAATGTTGAGAAAATGGTACAATATTATGCATTAAGTTGCCAAACTGAGTGAAACGAAACGTATCACAAGCAAAAAAAAGCCGGTATTTTGTCTTACTGATAGATGGACTGTCATCCATTTATTCCGTTTGTCTCGTAGTTTCGTGAATGTATGCTTTCTTGTTTTTCGATTTTTGTTACGACTTTGGAAGTGCCAGAAGCGAACCGCCTTGATAGATTAGGTGTGAAACAAAACATAGGTTAGGTTAGGTTAGAACATGACAAACAACGCACGAGCCGAGCGAGCGAAGCGAGCGTGCCGCGGCAGCGGCCGGCGAAGTGCCAGAAGTGAACCGCCTTGATAGATTAGGTGTGAAACAAAAAATAGGTTAGGTTAGAACATGACAAACAACGCACGAGCCGAGCGAGCGAAGCGAGCGTGCCGCGGCAGCGGCCGGCGAAGTGCCAGAAGTGAACCGCCTTGATAGATTAGGTGTGAAACACAAAATAGGTTAGGTTAGGTTAGAACATGACAAACAACGCACGAGCCGAGCGAGCGAAGCGAGCGTGCCGTGGCAGCGGCCGGCGAAGTGCCAGAAGTGAACCGCCTTGATAGATTACGTGTGAAACAAAAAATAGGTTAAAAATACTGATGTAGCCGAAAGTGAGGTTAAGTACTAAAAAAAATATTACTCAAAAACTAAGGGCCTCCGGCGGGGGGGGATTGCAGGGGGGGCTTGCCCTCTCCCCCCACCCCCTCCCCCACCCCTCCTCCCCCCTCCCTGCGGGTACCGGACGGCTATAGTTTAACCAGTACCTATATAGGTACTTTTTTTATTTACTTATTAAACTTCACATACTCCAGGGTCTGTGTTTTTTAAGATATACATTTTAAAAAAGATTTGAACAAAATTTCTTATAACTAAAGGATGGCGTCTTCCTCGTACTTAAACTCGAAACCAATAAGTACCTATTTATAGTATAAGTAGTATTAGAATCCGGTGTAAGTTTATTCACATAAACTGACATTTAACTAGATATCTGAGTAAACTACAGTTAGATACATGAGGATTTTATTAACTCGTAAGCTATTGTATGGTTCGAACTTAGATTACAAGTAAATAATCAAAGGGTTCGATTCATACAAGTTGAAGGATAGGAAGTTAGCTATACTTATACTACGCAAATCTAATCCCAATCAAACACAGCTTTATGTAAGCTTCAGTCAGGATTGAAAATTGGGGCATTCCACGCGAAGCGGACAGTTAAAAAAGATCGATGTTTTGGGTTTCGGTAATATTTAAGTATATTCTACGTATACATGTTCTTGAAGCGTGTGCCAAATATTTATGTAATATCATTAATGGTTAAGGAAAATTTCAAAGCCCTTAAGCTTTGAAATTTTGCCAAACCGGTGGGCATGCAGTACTTCAAAACCAATTACCATGTCATAAAATTATAGATTATTGTAATTAAACCACTGAATTTATTACTTAATGTTATGAGCTTTTTCACTGTATTTTTGAAAAAAAAAAGATATTTTTTTCATGAAAAGAATAGGATTTAAATTTTTTTTTAATTTTCACAAAGTTAGACCAGTTTGTTTTTTTTTTTTATTTTTTTGTTTAAAAATAGTTGACATTGTATACAATATCCTTGCTAAGTTTTATAATGGGCGTGAAACTGGATTAGGAGGCAGAAACTGGAAATACTACCAAAATGTGGTGTCCGTCGTCCATCAGTATAGGGTGGTGTTGACGTAAATTGCATTTACCAAGTTATAAAATTATAGATTAAAATAATTTAACCACTGAATTTATTTATTCATTGTATGAGCTTTTTTATTATATTTTCGGAAAAGAAAAAAAAATATAAAGAAGTGCGATTTAATATTTTTTTCTGAATTTTCACAAAGTTAGACCATTTCGATTTGTTTTCTTTTTTGTTTAAATATAGCTAATATTGTATAGAATATCTTTGCTAAGTTTAATAATGGTCGTGAAACTGGATTAGATAGGATTGGATCTTTTTTACCTGTCCGCTTCGCGTGGAATGCCCCCATTGCTTGTAAGTAAGTAGTTTGTAGTTGACCTAACAATTACAATTGGGTACAATTGTCCGAGAAATATTTTTCGGTAGAGAGATTAGATAACACACCCTCAAATTGTATGGTTGCCTGGAAGAAATCGCTTAAAGCGATAAGGCCGCCATTTAGTATCACAAATTTTTTATGTTTTTATGTGTTTGTATTGTATTTGGTTAAGCTAATAAAGAATTATCTATCTATCTATTGTATAATTTATTAATAGAGACATTGCAAAAATGTGTGGTCCACCTATCTGAATATTATCTTCATTTGGCCGTAAAATTATATCATTACATTACTAGCTTTTTCCCGCGGCTCCGCCCGCGTGGTATTTTGACTTTTGTGCTATCCCACAGGAACCTCTTATTTTTTCAGGATAAAAAGTAGCCTATGTCACTTTCCGGCTCTTGAACTATATCCATGCAAAAAATCAAGCCAATCCGTTGCTCCGTTGCTGCGTGAAAGAGAAACAAACCAACAAACTTCTCGGATTTATAATATTACTGTACTGTACTGTACCAGTCTTTTTAATAGTCCACTGCAGGACGTAGGCCTACCCACGAAGAGTGATTGGGCCATAAACACGACGCTGGCCCAGTGCGGGTTGGTGGATTCACATACGCCATCGAATTTATTCTATGGACGTATGCAGGTTGCCCCGCGATGTTTTTCCTTCACCGAAAAGCCAATGATGTGAAATTCCGTGCATAAGTTCCAAAGAAACTCATTGGTACGGGATCGGGATTTGAACCCACGACCTCACGATTGCAGGTCGGGTGTTACTACCACTAGACCACCACAGCTTATCCGAAATCTTCTTTGAACTAGTCATTTCAATAATAATAACGTGATAAAAATATAAATAGGTATTATGCTTAGATTATTTAAAGGTATTCAATTATTACCTATAATAACAGAGTTTCGGAATCGTTATCTAACATTATTAACAAATAACATTGCTATGTTCGTGGAATCTCATCTGTTTCTTTTAAGCATTACAAAAAGCAGTAAACTTTCTATTGTTCTTATTTCTGGCCATTCTATTCAAAGACACATTATGATAACAAGAAGTCGCCGTGAAGCCTGGAGGAATTCCTAAGGGTACTTTTAAATAATTCTCTACCTGTGTCTAAGCCTATTCAATTAATTTGGCCTTTTATTTAAATAGAATGATTGTTATGAAAGTGCTCATGGTAAAGAACATCGCAATCATGGTTCAGTTTGGTGAAGTGCCTTGTCGTGAGTGTGACTCCTCAAAGTTGTGATAAGATTAAAAAAATAAAGCTTCTTTATAAAGTTTAAATAGTGTTATCATCTATTTCATGTAAGTAGTTCATATATTATTTTGTTATTTGTACTTTGCTTCAAAATTTAAAACAAAAAAGACATGTAAATGAAGTTATAGAATTTAACCATCTGATTTAGAATGTTCTATGAGCTTCTCAATGATATTTAGTATTTTCAGCTTTCTATTTAAAAAAATGGTATAATATAAATTGTATGAAAAATTGAAGTACAGCTTTCCCACTATTACTTTTTTGTGATTTTTTGGTCGGTTTTCTATTGTTTTTTTTTACTTCCTTTATTAAGTACCTGATTCTTCCACATTCAGCTCATAGTTTGCTAAATTATAGAATGCATAAAAAAATAGTGTTTTCACTTTGTGTCCAACTGATAAAAATGCTTTTACATATTATTTTAACAATTTGCCAGAGTTTCCATAGATAAACTGCTTAGTGTGTGTGTGAAATAAGTATGTACCTATATTTATTAATCTTAAGAAGTTTATGTTATTAAAATGAGGGACTTTCTTTTGATTTTAACTAATGTAAATCACGAATTGTATATATCTAGCATATTTTATTAGATTTTTAGTCTTGATGCTTTTTAGAGTTCCGTAAACAAGGAATCCTTATAATTTAGTTGTGTTAGTGTCCGTCCGTCTGTCTGTCCGTCCTCATATCACAAAGCCTCATAACTCCCACATTTATGAACTAAATTAACTATAATTTTAGATTATGATGTTTTTAAATAGAAATTCAATTTTCAAATATTTAAACTTTTCTATTTCAAAAAATCTAAGGGGTAGCTCGTAGGTAGCTCTAATACATGCAAAGTGGTAAAGAAATTTTTTTTCAACCCCCTCATTTGGGGTATCATTGAACATAATTTTTAAAATGAATGTACAACGCGGTCACATTAACTCGACGCATCGCTGGAATTTTTAAGCAATTTTTACTCGATCTTAATAAACAGGTAAACACTTATATTTTATAGATGATGGTTCGGAACTTTTCGTGCGGGAGCCCGACTCGCACTTTGCAGGTTTTTTCTGCACACCGTACTTGTGCGCCAAAATAATGTCACATGGTTAAGCGTCTAGTTAACGTGACCGCGTTGTAAACAAGGTATCATAAAACATTTGTTTGTTTCATGTAGAATTTGTGTTTGTGAGATATAGGTCACCAAAGCCGACAAAAGAGTGTCCTCCCTCTTCACTATCACTACATACCTAGTATAAAACATAGTCGCTTCCCGCTGTCTGTCCCCATGTATGCTTATATCTTTAAAACTACGCAACGGATTTTGATGCGGTTTTTTTTAATAGATAGAGTGATTCAAAAGGAGGGTTTATATGCATAACATACATGTGCGAAGCCGGGGCGGGGCGCTATTATTTCTAAAGTTACACATGATAAAATCTTAAGTTTTTTGATTTTATAGACATTAAAATTTTTTCTTAAATTATTTTGAGCACTGTGGTATTGACATAACTATTGGAGTTATAAAGGAAAATTAGATATTTTAAACTTGCATACAGTTCATTGACCTCACAATTATATTTGGTAACCAATTATGTTCCTTTCCTAAATATTATTTGATTTACAATTCCTAATTTTTTTTGTATATATTTATTCCTTACGTCAAAATGTCACATACAATTATATTTAATTTTGGCTATCCCAAAGGAACCATTTAGATTTTTTAGGATGAAGATATGTAGTTATTTTATACACATGCATTGTAAGCTTCGTTTAATTTAACAATTATTGGGGCGTACAAACATTTCAGATTAAACCATTTGATAAGGACAATTTGGAAAAAATGTATCAGATTTATTAGTTACTAGCTGACCCGGTGAACTTCATCTCACCATCTGTCAACTGTCCATGATAACTTTTACAGGAACATTTTATATGGGAAAATGAAATTAATGTTATTTATTTTTCTATCAAATTTTATATTTTTTTTCACCGATTCAAACTTCCATTAACTTCCACAAATATTTCAAGATTAAAATTTGCCAGGTCAGATCAACTGTTCTCGGGTTTTAGCGAGACTATATAACAACCACGAATCATTTGTATATGTATATAATTATATATGTATGTACCTATATAATACTCGTATAGATAAATTAATGGCAATCGGTCCACGATATAAAAAAGAATGATTCAAAAAAATGGACCCTACTCGTAGATATGATAGTCTCTGAGTTTAGCCGTTTGGGCTGTACAGTATCTGTCAGTCAGTCACTCGTGGAAGCCTTTATCTAATATTTATGTAGATGCACAATACGATATATTGAGACTTGTAATATGATTTAAATATGTACATAATAGATACTTTTTGTAATTAAATCCAATCAATCATTTTCAGAATGAATACGCAAACCAAGGAATATGATGCTGCTCAAGCACTTTTAGATTTGCACCGAGGTATGCACCAAGATCATCTAGAAACAAGTAAGAACATATATTAGTAAATTAAAATATTTTTGATAATAGTTCGATGCAATAAACTAATCTAGATAATATTGTTTTAGATATGCATCAAAGCAGTATTAGGGAAGAGACAGAGGAAGAAAGAGAGGAAAAATCAAAAAGATTGGTTTTGAGCTGCACGATTATGGTAAGTGTTACCCAAAGGGTAAAAATGGGACTCTATTACTTACTTCGCTGTCCGTCCGACTGTCCGTCTGTCTGTCTGTCACCAGGCTGTATCTCAGGAACGGTGATAGCTAGAACGTTGAAATTTTTACAAATGATGTATTTCTGTTGCCGCTATAACAAAAAATACTAAAAACAGAAAAAAATATAAATTTAAGGGGGCCCATTACAACAAACCTTAATTTAAGACTTTTTTCGCTCCATATTAATAACGGTGACAGGTAGATGCTTGAAATATTCACAAAATATTAAGTTAAATATTTTCTTTACAAATAAATAATTAAATTAAAATATTATTTAAGGGGGCTACCATACAAAAAACGTGCTTTTTTGCTCGATATTAATAACGGCAACAGGAAGATGCTTGAAATATTCACAGAATGTCAAGTTGTATATATATTCCTTTCAAAAATAAATATTTAAATTAAAATAAAATATATTAAGAGGGGCTTCCATATGGAACGGAACGCTTCGTGCGCGAGTCACACTCGTACTTGGCCGAACCCTCGGATTTTCAAGCCTTGGTATGAAATCACTAGTTCATAACGGACATTGAATTGAATCTTTCCGAAGAGACTTACTGAAATCTATATTTTCGTCGACTGCGCTAGGTAGTGACGTCTTAAGAGTGCGCCTAATGCCATGAAAAAACAGATTTCACCCGCGCTTCTTGCATCGCCCGCTATCATTATGATGCTTTGTTTAGAGTTGAAAATCGCATGGCACAGTTCACGATGATTTAGGCTTCGAGCGCCAGCTTACATTTTTAGGTGATATTTTATTTATTTATTCAAAATTTAAGCATATATTAAAAAAACTAATCGATTACTCTACTAGAAGATTAGTCTAGCTACGTAATTTGTCAAAAATAACGCTGATTTCGAGTATATAAAAAAAAGTTTTTTTTTATGATGCGAAGTTTTAATTTTTTTCTAAGGTAACCATGTTATTATTTTACAAAATTCTAATGATTACTCTGCTACTATAGGTTCTTTCCTTTCCTATAGTATTTTTTTAATATGGATATTTATGTTCGTTATCTTTACACCACGCCTTTAAAAAGTCGATTTTGGCATTAGGCGCCCCCTTAAGAGCAATGTCTCAAGAGATTCTGGAGAAGCAACGGGCTAACATACGCGCGGATATATATATTCTTCACGTTTTCACACGTCGACAAAAAATCTGTAATGGTGCGTATACTAGGCTAGCTGGGCAAAACGTGAGACAATTCGCGTACACTTCGTTACACGTTTTTTTTTTTATATTTGATGGCAATATCCCAAACACCATACTGGCTAGTCTAGGCCGACCACCCGGTCTACACGTACACCATACTGTAAAATATATAAAACCGAATCGATAGACTACCTATTATAGGTAACACATTTCACGTTGCAATAGAGTGTCTCGGTGGCTCAGTGGTTAGTGACCCTAATTTCTGGATCAAAGAGACGATCCCCATCCAGGGCAAATATTTATGTGTTTGCTCTGTGTCTGGGTGTTATTTAGTTACTATCTAGGTATATAAGTATGTATTTAAAAATAAGTATATGTAGTATATCAGTCTCTGGCAGCCATACAAGTATTACAAGCTTTGCTTAGTTTGGGGTCAGAGGCAGTGTGTAAGATGTCCCAAAATATTTATTTAAGTGAGTTTGCCCAAAACAAAACTGTAAGCAAAAATATATCTTCTATTATATGAGACAAACAGACATCAATTTTTCTACGAAAACAGGCTTGTTTACAATAAACAATCAAATTTAAGCTTGTTCACTAAAAAAAATATAAATAGTTCGTCAAATAGATTGTCAAAAAATATTAGACACATATTTTTTCTTTTGTCAATTTAACAAAAATTGATGAAGATATAGCCCGTTGAAGTTCCGCGTGACGTCACTAAACACTATCAAATGTACCAGCTAGTGTCGTCACGAGCTCCCACTCTCAAATTTTGACAAGGTTTATCTTTGTTTGTCTCTAATTGTTGGATTGACAAAAAATATAGTAATATTTTAATATTTTAACTATAGTAATATTTTTTTTACCCATTAAACATTCATATTGTGTGGTAATTTTCTATTAGAGGAAAATTAAATACAAGATTGATTTATTTTTAGTATTATTATAGATCCATTTATCATATTGTGTTTTAAATGTATTTTTAAATATTTAATGATGATACATTATATATGGTCTTGCTTTACAGGATTTTTCTAGATCAAATATGAGTAAAAACCTTACTCCTACTGAAGAAGAACCAAACGAAGAATTACCGACAGTTTCAAAACTTGAAAATGTTACTAGCTACGTACATAAAAAGAAACGGGTTGCAGGTTTAGGAACTGCTATGAATCGTGAAAATTTAGATACGACACAAAATTTCAACGAAAAGCATGTATGTACGAGAGAATCATCGACAAGCAAGCAGTTAGATGACAATTTCCAACATTGTGGCTGCAAAAAAATAAAGGAAATTAAAGAAATGCCAACACAAACGGAAGAACCTTTTATTGTTCCACTGGAAACTCTACAGGCAAAGATACTATCTCTACAAGATCAGTTCAATCAGATCTCACTTGGACTTCACACTGAGCCTGTCAATTCAGAGAATGAAAGTGATCAAAGCACAGAACACGATACGGTATGTAATTTTGGTTATAACCCTTAAATGGGATGATTATGAAATTATCTAGCAGTGCATTACCATTAATAGAAAAAGTAATTTATTGATTTGGTTACACACAAACAACGTTATTTATTAATTTAAGCAATATAGAAGGTAAAATAATCCAAACAATATGAAAAGCTTAAGAAATCTAGTCTGAAAAATATAGGAAAAGTCTGATTCAAATATAGGAATTTTATCTAAGCAACACAAATATAGAAATACTAATAATCTAAACAATACCTAATCAAATATAAATTCTAATAATTTAAACAATATAGAAACTTCAGAAATTAAGTCTAAGCAAGGAACTTTAGGAACACAATTATTGAATTTCTAGTAATCTAAACAATATGGGATTTAAATATAAGTTTTAATAATCTATAGATACAATATAGAAACTTTTAATTTAAACATATAGGATCACAAATATCGAATTTCCAATAATCTAAATTAATAAAATAACTAAACGTAGGTATACGCAAAATTATGTACCTACTAAGTGAGTATAATATTACACTATAACATCTTTTATACTTTGATTAGAGAGTAAAAACGAAGGCATCGCGGATGAAAATAACGCGGTCCGTTACTAAGAACCTAATGACAAAATAATCCCATTGTATCTTTTTTTGCGGCTAGATAATTTTCGGATTTTTAAAAGCATTTATAAGGTTCCGTACAGAAACAAGAACAACACAGAAACAAAAATAGAGTATATAATATACACAAACTTTTTTTATTTTGATTACAGAGTGAAAGCGAAAATACCACGGATGAAAACTCAAACAACAAAACTAAGAAAAATGACAACTCTTACTTGATAAATAATGATAAGGTAATTTTTTTATTTATTTTTTATTTTTTTTATTGACAATACTACACTACTACTACATAGAAAGCAATTGGATCATCCACAGACCCTTGAAGGTCTAAAGATAATCCAAGTGCTCAAGCCCACTGCCAGTTGGCAGCGTGCCCAGCATGCTGGCAGCATTGCCACGCTGAATGGCAATGCTTATACGTTGAGCCAAATAAACACCAGCATTTTGGTCACGCGTCGCGTCCACCAGACGCTCAGAAAGACTTTTGAAAACGAGATAAGCTCCCGGCCCCCACGGACCCAAAGTCTCAACTCCAAATGGCTCAAATATTTAACCACTACCGAGGTTAGCATATTTGCGCCGCTTGTGCTGCTCAGCCGAATTGGCCGCCGCTCCAGCCCTACTCTGAGTCTCAGGAAGATGTGACGGTGCCAAAGTATCGACGCAAGTTGCGTCCCATACTAAAGGCCGTCCACACTTCCATGGGACCAGCGTCATGCCGTCAGGCCTTTTGCCATCACCACGCGCCAACCCACTCGGTTCGAGTACGGCTGCGATATTGGCGGTGACAAAAGCCCTGCGTATGACATCATTAAGGCTGGCGTGGCGTCCAATCCGACCAGCGCTTCTTGACCAAGAGAAACCGTGGTGACCGAGCTGGTCAACTGCAGTACCACACTGACAGCGATGGGCCTCACAACACCTTGCACCCAAGCGTAAGCTGACAGCTAGACGAAATGCAGTTGGGTCTAAAAGGTTACCAGTATTGAAAGAGGGCAATGCTTGCAACCAAAGACCGGACTCCCATACAGAGACTGCAAGGATACGAGCGCGATCCGCGACGCTAGGACACGTATCTAGAAGAGATTTCCGTGCTAGTTCGCAGATCGGCCGATCCCACAGTTTCTGCGACGATAAAGTCTTTGGAAGCTCGGTATTTGGGCAAGCGACCCTCCAAGCATTCGTTGCCTCATTCAAATGAGCTACATCTATGCCAGAATGGCCTAAAGAAGGTGCGAGGATATTTTCAATCAAGTTCTGAGTACTATGAATGGAGGACAAGAAAGCTTGTAAAGCAACACTTGAAATTTGGTGGACCCCTAGCCCTCCAAGCCTAACAGGCAAGGAGGCTTGTAGCCACGCCCCTTCACTCATGTCAATATTCAAAACCGATACTAGGGACTGCTTTACAACATCGTCTAAGCTCAAAAGGAGCTCATTGTGTTTCCACAATGGACTACATCGTAAAGCGTACATAAATTTTGGAACAAACAGACAACATCTTATAATGGTAAAAGCCATGTGGACGTTAATTTTGAGTAGCCTATCAGAGAAGGCGAAGAGAACACTTGTCTACCGATTTGATGTTAGGTGCCAAATCATTAAATTTGTTAAGTATCAAATCTTTATCCGGACATGAGTCGCAAACGAAAAGTTCGCATTTCGAAATATTTAGCTCCAAACCAATTTGACGAAACTCGTCAATAAGAATTTCCAAATCACGTAGGACTGTGCTCGCATCGCCACCCAAAGTCCCGTCATCCAGATACCAAACGTTGAGTTTAGATTGGAGATGTTGAACAATTGGATGAATGGCCAGGCTGAAAATGGCTGGTCCGAGAGGGTCACCTTGTTGACAGCCAACGGAAGTTAGCAAAACATCATTTTTGTAAATTAATTTAGTGGGTTTGCCGTAGCATTGCCAAAGAAAATTGAAAAGATCGGGAATTTTGTCTTTGACCTGTGCCAACAAGGCGTCTAAGGTAATCCAATTACATATACCTAATTTCACTTTTTTGGTTAAGTCAGGACTTACTGGATTTTAAAAACTTTTTCATACCACCTGCTAGAAAATTACCAAGTGAATGTCACACAACTGCAACGTAAAACAAGACTTTACTTAACGCAATTTCGAGGTAGCTAGGTATGGCTGGGCAATGATATTGTATGAAACTCCCTTGTGGCTAAAGTGATTCAAAGGAACGTCTAATTTCTAAAGTTCCGTACCTCAGAAAAACAAGGGCTCTATTTTTGAAATTTGAACGCTTAAGAACGTATACAGTACTTTGAAAAACTGTATGGATAATCTTTATGTTGTAAATGGAAGTTGGGAATACTTCGGACAAGTTCCGTGTACATACGTCCAAGCCATGCGAATTTCAAATATATAATTTTTGTCCATTCATGAGTTACAAAGCCCCACTATTCCCACATCGATAACCAGATTGTTCATAGTTTAAAGAAAAAAGCTCAATATAAAATTTAAGCTTTTTAGTTTCACTTTCCCGTGCTGTGAGATGGTTAATAGGTTGTTGTAGATCGCCAGATATCAATGGGTAGATATAATAGATACTTTATATGAAGCATAAATACATATTTATACTTATTTCCAGATTAAAATCGGCGACGGATATACAAAGGTTTCAGCACATACCTTGCGTAACATAAATTGGAATTCATATACGAGCGCGACTAGAGCATTACTAAAAGCACTATTTAAACGCAAGTAAATATCTTAACTTATTTACGCTTATCCTTTTACTTTTAAGCAGTGCTATAAATGCATGATTAGATAGTTATTTATTAAGTTATTACTAGAGCCTGGCTAACGAAAGTTGATACTGACAAAGCGCGGCAAATTTAAAAAATATCAGAAACACTTTCTCTCACTCACACGAAGTAGCATTGTTACCATTCTGCGATTATAATTCTTCCAAATCTTTGGAGGAATCGCAAAATAAAACTTTTAATCAAACTTTAACCTGTTTTATATTCATGACGTTAATATTATTTTCTGTTTTTTGACGTTATTATTATGCTAAACTGAAGCTTTGCATTGCACTGCCAAATGATCCAAATGATTTCAACGCGTACCTATCTACTTTATTACGATGAAGACTATAATAATATAATGAATCATTTTGTTCAAACGTACATGACGTAGGTTTGAAAAATGTTTCTAACACAAGGTAAAATACAATTCAAAGGTAAATCCGCGATGGTAGTAGCACCGTGTGTTGTCATTTAAAAAGTATATATGCGAAATATTCCAGTATCAACTTTCGTTAGGCAGACTCTACCTACTCAGTATATGATTAGTGGCAATTTTTAAACGTATTATTTTTCAGGACTCTGGCGACACATTCTCTCACAGGGAAACGTTCTCCTGCTTTTCCCAATAAAGCACCAAAAAAGAGATTAAACCCCGTGATTGTAAATGATATCGTGAAAGAAGTAGTTGAACGTTGTTCGGTCCCAGAAAATATTGTCAGGTACGTGACATTTTTATTTTTCTTACTTAGAATTTGGCAGTGCGGCCAGCATTTTAGGCACGTTGCCTGAGATTAGAGACTGTTTAAACCTTTTGTAGGTTGAAACAGTCTCTAACATTGTCTAATTTTAACTAGTTTACTTCAGATAGGATATTTTAGTTTAGATAGGACAATTTATTTAAGTTTTGATGTTTTATAAGTTTAATGTGTAAATAAAAGTGAACCTGAAATAGAAAAAATAGAGCACAGCAACGTTAAAATTTCTGAACAATTTTTCTAAATTATTGTGAACATACGTTAATCCTTACTGATATTATAAATCCTAAAGGGTGTTTGTTGGTTAATTATTATTACTCTTTCACGCAGCGACATTGTAAAGGGATTCACTTGATATAAAGCCTGAATATCTATATCGTTCATAATTTAAATAAATTACTCGTCACGTTGTTTGTCCCTGATGGACTCCTAAACTATTTAACAGATTTTTGACCGACGAAACGGATACTCAATTCGCGTATATTTTTCATGTGTAACCAAGCATAACTTTTGACATAGTTATCCGATTTCAATATATCTTTTTTATTGGAAAGAGTATACTTTGAAATTGATTCCATTTAAATTTTACCGAAATCGGCTGAGCCATTTTTGATAAATCAACAATAGTGTGAAAAATGCTACATCGATCGGTGCGAAACATTCGCGAATTCTGTACACGGTTGAAGTCGGTCATGGTATTTTTTTGCGAAAAATAATTATAACCATATTTTACTATGAAAATTTACGTGGTTTTCACACATTTTATACTATATATAACGGGACTAAACTCACGTGTAAGGATAGTCGTAACGACTATAGTTAGATAGCGAGTGCTAGCACGACATTGCGAGACGGCTCCGCGTGCTAGCACTCGCCAACTTGAGAAAGGTCGCCGAATGCGACCGAAACTATAGTCGTTACGACTATCCCTACACGTGAGTTTAGTCCCGTTATATATAGTATAAAATGTATAACCATATTTTCCACACCATGTGCAGTTTGATACATCTTGAGAAATAGGTTAGTTTATAGCTTAATTTATAATCGCATTTGATTATTATACTTTTAAATTATGTCCGCACCGGGGAAAAGCCGGGATGGGCAGCTAGTTATATAAAAGTTATATAAAAGTTTAAATGTCAGGAGAGTGACATAAGTTACTTTTTAACCCAAGAAAAATAAAAGTTTCCTAAGGATAACATAAAAGTCAAAATATGGGGCAGGCAAAACGCTGATTAAAAACTATATTCTATAAAATTAAACTTGATCTCTGCAACAGCTGTCAGAAAAATTACGCCTATGAAGTCCTGAATTTCTTAATAGTACCTACAGACAGTACCTGTCAATGTCATACTTTATGGACATGCCGATTAGTGATGGGCGACGAATGATCGTGACCACAGAGTTTTAATTAAAATATCGATAGTTTATACTTACGATATTTTAAATAAAACTTGATTTATCGTTAATTCTATTGTTTATTTTAATATCATAACATTTTTTACATGTGTAATTAAATTAAACCCAATTATATGTTACATTAGCATCGATAATAGTGAAAAACGTCGATAAATACTATCGTTACATTATTATGAATAATTAACATCATAACATTATTTACATGTGTACATACTTGGTCTTAAATAATAGTAAGTAAATGAAATCCAATTTCTCACCTTCAACTAATCATTCGATTTCATTACAACATTGTTTGAAAATCGATTTTTTCCAGCACTATCCCAACTCTAAAAATGTCAATCTTCTACTGTCGCAGAGATCAAGTTAAATTTTAAAGAGTATAGTTATAGGTACTTAATTATAAGTTAAAAAGCACGAATTTATATTAAAAATGTAAATTCATGTACTAAAGAAGTATACTGTTATTTTTTCAGAACAAGCATAACAACGAAATGTGCCGACGAATATAAAATGTCAAGAACTCGCCTAAATAAGAGGAAAAGAAAAGCCAGTGAGAAAAAACGTGAAAATGCGCAACAACAATTGGAACAACTTTTGAGCCAGTATCAAGAGATGATTGATACTTATTACTAACAATACCTAAGTATGTAGGTTATATATCATAATATCCTTATTTTTTTTTTAAACGGTCATAGGTGCCTTTATTAACTACAACACAATACAATACTACTTTATATATTAGGATGCTAAAACTACCTATACTATTACTACCTAGACAAAAAGCGATTGGATCATCCAAAGACCGTTGAAGATCTGTGGATGAGTTAATTGATGATAAATAATAAAAATTAATATCTTTATTGATTTTTATTTTTTAATAAATAAAAACAATATCGCGGGTCGAACCTGGACACGATAGGCAAAGATCCGAGGCAGATGACACACAGTGACATAAGAGAGATGCCTATACCCAGCAGTGGGATAAAGAAGGCTGTAGATGATAATGATGATGAAATAAAAATAACAGTTTAGATATACTAAGTGCCACACAAGTCGGCAGATGAGAAATTAGCCGCAGATGACATTTTGCTGTGATTCGCTAATTTTTGCGCATGTGTGCACAATGCTAATGCCGCGTGGCGTAGTGTTGAGCACTGTTATCTATGGTCTCTTGCAGTTGTGTAAAAGAAAAACTTCTCAGTTATCGTTTAAAAAAGTTAGAGCCGTTTATGTTGCAAAAAACCGCATATTTCGACACTCACAATAATCAAAACCCACAGGGTACTTCCCGTCGACATAGAACTATGAAATTTTGAGAGAAGCATTGTCTCAGAGTACACATAAAGGAATTAATCTGAAAACCGTACATTTTTATTTTAATCACAAAAAATAGGGCCTCAAAATTCACAAAATATGGGTTCAAAATTCAAAGTGAGTAAATCGTATCATGTAAGGTATCATACATATAAAAGAACTTCATAAGCACATTCTAAAACAGGTTTTTAATATTTTAAGGGTGGAGTGCACCAACATTTTGACCGGCCGATTATCTATTTAACCGTCGTTGAAGCAGTTTTTAGTGTTCACCACAACAAAATCCCCGGTTATGTCCCCTAACCGCCCGATCATCTTAACCGGGCTCGATAGGGTCGTTTAAACCTCGGTTATGTCACTTTGTTGACAATTGCCAGCTAGTTACGTCAAATCAAAACCGTTTCAAGTTATTCGAGGTTATTTTGTTTACCAACAATGATTTGCAACTCATTTGTAAGTTCCTAGCAGCATTTTAGATGTAAGTGGCTTCTGTAGCAATACGTGCTTAGCGTATTAAACTCTGCAGCCAATTTTTCCCATCCTCTCAATTTGTCGGCATTAGATGTTGCATCGGTTCGCTTATTTTCAACAACGTTTCTGTATTTTAAAACTAATTCAGACAAAATAATTTTCTCGTCCGAGGTGAAATTATTCGTCCTCTTTTTATCCATCTTGCTCATTTTAGGCTTAAAATGAGTTGCAGTATAATGCCTACACATTCTTTATATTATCTGTGGTTTCATTCAATAAACCGTCGGTTTTGTAACCGAGGATTATTTTTGCATGGTGAACAGTAAATATTATAACCCCCGTTTAACCCATGTTTAGGATTTCATCGGGCGATTATGTAACCGACGTTTAAGTAAGGGTTGGTGCACTCCACCCTAACAATGACGAGAAAATTCCGAGTATGACGAGAAAATTTAAAAAATAAAAAACTTTTTTGTCGATGGTCATAGTATAGAGATTTTAACAACTTACTTCCCAATTATGTGTGATTTTCTGGATTTGTATGGAACCCTCGATGTGCGAGCCTGACTCGCACTTGTCCGGTTTTTTCAAATAGTTCATAAGAAATAAATGAATGTTTGTGTCCTGTCATAATTCTTTATCCATTCGATGTTTGACTGGCCAAGCAATCGAAATGTCAAAAACGCAGATTTTTCGATTCTTCACGAAACTCGCCACATTGGTTTTATATAAATGCAATATAAATGTTTAATTTTTTTTATTCTAAATGTTAGATAGTTAATCGAAAATATTTTAGCTTGTAGGGATTGTGTATTGAATTGATTAAAAAAATAAGAAAAATGTTATGTATGTATTTTTACATATTTTTGAGATGACATTATCTCGAAAATACTAAGATTGTAAGGGTAATTGTTTACTCTAGGTTCTTGTGTTACTGTATTTAAATTAAGTATTTGTATCAGTTATCGATAAGTGCGAGTATCTACCAAACGCATAAAGTATTAATTAGTTAATAAGTTTGTCTTGTCATTACCTAGCTAGATGATGTTTAATTTACTACTTATCATGTATTACAAAATAAGAAGTATACAATGCTTAGCATCATTATTGTGTGCAATACAATTTTAATGTGTTTAATGTCTATTCCAAAATTTCAAGAATAATACCAACATCAGTAACCAATTAAATGTGTTTATTTGTTACAATGTCTAGAAAATATATTAACAAAATCAATAGTGAAATACAATTGTAAAATACATATACTATGTGAACGACTGAATTATTGTGTGCAATATAATTAATTTTAAAATGTCAATTATTGTTTCCGGAAAGTACGTAGAATCATTTTATAACAGTAGTTTAGTCAAATTATGTGCCTATTAGATAATATTGATCAATTCCAAACGCATAAAGGATTGATGTTGTTCATAGATTATGTTTGATTTAAATATTTAACTGTACTTAATATAGCATTAAGTATTTCCCAGTCATGTGTCATATAATACTGTAATGTATGTAATGTGTGTTAGTTATATATTTTTTTAAATAAAGTACGAGTACGATATCTGTATCAGTAACCATGTTTTAGTGTTATGTTATAACTAGCTTAAGCCTGCGGCTTTGCCCGCGTGGTATTTTTGACCGACAAACCACCGGAGGAGGTGTACAATTCGATGCGTATTTTTTTTTTATGTATAACCACGCATAACTTTTTTCGTAGTAGTCTGATTTCAATAATTCTTTTTTTATTGGAAAGAGTATGCTTTGAAATTGGTCCCATTTAAATTTTATCGAAATCGGCTGAGCCATTTTTGATAAATCAACAATAATGTGAAAAATGCGATGTCGATCCGAGCGTAATATTTGCGGTCTAGCGACGCATCGTACAGGTGTATTATACAAATTAACATTTCTCTTGAATTACTCTATCTATTAAAAAAACCGCATCAAAATCTGTTGTGAAGTTTTAATGATATAAGCATTCATGGGGACAGACAGCGGGAAGCCACATTGTTTTATACTATGTAATGAATCTGTACGCGGGTGAAGTCAGTCACGCTATTTTTTGCAAAAAATAATTATATTTTTTGTGTTATTCTATAGCAATATTTTATTTTTCTGGGATAAAATGTAGCCTGTATTATTTTCCGGTCGTTGAAATATATGCATGCAAAAATCAAGTCAAGTTGCTGCGTGAAAGAGTAATAAGCCTTTATGTGACTTCAACCTTTTTGAGATCCATACCCGTATAAAGGGTGAAAACTGGACCAAAATAAATGCGCGCACCACTGCGGCGCATGCTGTGCACGGGCACGTGGCGCATTTTAGCTGCGTGTAATAATTTGGTTGACAGCGTGGGTCTACGTTTCCACTGGAGTACACGAAGACCCACGACTATGGGTCGAAGACCCACGACGATATTGATTTGGATTCATTTATGCAAGTTCACTAATTAATAGTGAATTGCTTTAGTTGTATAACTACATACTTAAAAGCTAGAAAATAATATTTTTTCCTTATATCTGGAAGTATTGTATAATTGTAGGTATAATATAAAATAAGGAAGAGCCTAGGTCCCACGACACAGGTCACCTTAGGGTGGGATTGTGTGTGCACAACTTGTTTGTGAAAACTGTTTTGAACAATAAACGTTTTATTTATTATTATTATTATTTTACTTTATTTGATATACATCTCTCGGGCCAAGCCCGGTTATTTGATGGGCATCAATGGAGCCGAAGCCAACACTGAGAGGCCCTTTTTAAACATCATTTAGCTATGTTGTAGGGGTGAAGGTACAAGGAGCCTATTGTGAGTAATGAATTGAAAAAATAATGGGTTATTGTGGTGAACTTCTGGGTGTTATACAAAACTGGATTATGGAATGAGGTACGGCACGCCTCTCACTGTTTCCGTTATTAATATCGAGCAAAAAATCATGTTACTTGTATGGGAGCGCCCATAAATATTTAATTTAGTTTAATTAAATAATTTGTTTTTAAATGTAGATTTAAATAAACATTATGTGAATGTTTCAAGCATCTACCTATCACCGTTACGAATATCGAGCGAAAAACGGCTAAAAAATCAGGTTTGTTGTATGTTCTAGCTATCATGGTTCATGAGATACAACCTGGTGACAGACAGACGGACAGACGGACATCAGAATCTCAGTAATAGAGTACCGTTTTTACCCTTTGAGTACGGAACCCTAAAACATAATAAAATAAATATTTGTAGGGGTCACTTACACTACAAATGTTATTTGTTTGCTTGTTTAACAACAAAACAGTTTTGTAGCAGCCACTGAGCTATCAACGGATCAACCCAGGGGCGTGGCTGCTGTAGGTAACGTGATGTGGATTCCAGACACATGCACTCGACTCCAGCTTGCTCCTAACTAAAGCTCAGTAGAGGGTTTTCATGACTTCCGGATTTTCAAAATCCTTCGCATTACGAAGTACAAACCCAAGTCGCCAGAACGCCTCTATCGCGAGATCCGACACGTGCTCGTGGAAAGTTAAGCCGCGGTTGAATGTGACTCCCAGGTCCTTAATGGAATTTTCTCGATGTATGGCTGCAATGTTTAAGTTGTAATTAAAGTGGGATCTCGTTTCCGATCAAATGTCATAACATTACATTTACTAAAATATAACGGACCGGTAACTGAACCTTGTATTATTCCAGATCTGGTATGTATGGCCTTGATTCGTATATCCCATGCCTAACATATTGACGTCGATCTCTCATGAGTTCTGCCCAAAAATTCAAAAGCTTAGCTGGCGCACACAAAATTGCGACAGGACAGAATTCCTCGACTAACGTTTTTTTTATTGTTCTTTGGGATTGGCGTCACCCTAGTTAGTCACAGTTTCCAATGGTCAAGATACTTTTCATTTTCAAGTGATAGATTAAATATATGATACAGCGGAAGAATAAGATGTCTTTTGCCTGTTTTAAAACAAAGCTAGGAAAATTGTCAGGGCCTAATGAGCTGCTCGACTTCAACTTATTGATACCGCTTTTAATGTCTGTTGGCGATGCTACGGGTATAGTGACGAAACCACTATGACCACTGAATTCCGAGGATGTGTTTGCATCTAGCACTGGCATTCTGGAAGACACTGGAGAAATAGCTTGCAAAAGCTTCCGCTGCCTCTACTCCGCTATAGACGTTTTCGTTATAAAAGACCTGAGGTTCAAAGCTCCCCTTAGACCGAAGACTATGTATATGCCTCTAAAAATTTTGAGGACAATACTGTAAGTTTTTTCCAAAGCGATATTTATGCGTTTTGTATACCTATACATACGCGATTTGTATGCTAGGGCACAGCACGACTTTAGATTAGCACGTAAGTCCGGAAACTGTTTGTATGATATATTACATTTAGATTTCGTCCAGATTTTATATAATCTCTATGTCAAACCATACCCGATATTTACTAGATTTATCTTTTTGCCTAATTTTTTTAGGAACTGATTTATCAAATAATTTAAACATTGTATCATAGAAGGCGTCAGTGGCCGTTAAAACATTACAACATTCAAGAACAGTAGCCCACAAATTATCTTCGAAAGAAAGAGAGACACATCCATCTTAGCAAAGTTCCAGTCACGTGATGGATCTATGTTACTAGGCTTCAAGCGGATGCTCGTGCCACTTTGCGATCAGACAGATACTAATATTACGAGCGCGAGATGATACAAAGCAACAATAGCGACAAACCCCTCGGCAATCTCGCGCGCTCATACTCTCTGCGACTCTATTTCAACGCAACCCTGCGCCAATACGTCGAGAATGCCTCCATGTGAATTCAATCTTGTATTGTAGTTGACTAAGTTACAATATGTTAGAAAATAACAATAATAATTTTTGACATCGTTGGAGGCATTATTCATATTAATGTTCCCAAATACATAAACATTGTATCTTGAAGTTGAAAAAAAACTTTCTATATTACAAAACAAATTCATATAGGTAGCATCAGTTGCTTTCGGTTTAATGTAAACGATGCATACTATGTAAGAGATACCGCGGTAAGTAGTAAATAACGCATGCCCAGAGGTCTCTCCCAGCTCCGACTTCAGTTGTTTTCGACGTGTCATTGTCACTCCAGGTCTTAAAGCAAGGAAGATACCCCCGCATCTGGATCCTCTATCTCTACGCAAAAGAGTCCATCCATCTGGTCCGACTTCGGCATCTTATATTGAGCTATCGAGAAACGTTTCCGTAGCGGCAACCAACAAATGGTCGGATGTTAACAAACTGGCTTGCCATTAGAGCAATTTCGTCTTCAAGCCTCTTACATTTTGATAAAAAATGCTAATTTGCGGCTGTTTTTCGGTACACGGCTCATTGAGCGCCGACTCCATGTCGAAACGTTTTGACATCCGACATTTTGTTGTGTTTCTTATAATTGATCCACTTTTTCACACGAGCATTTTCTGGCCAGATATTTATCAAATCAAGCTTCTAGGATAACTATAACAGAATACGGCTAAAACTCACGTTATAATTATACGATCGATCCGCAAGGAATCCAACCAGTTTCGGAGTATTTAGAACTCCATCCTCAATGAATACGCGCACCCCCGTCGACTAGCGCGCACGCACTGAAGTCTGCGGCGCCTGCCCGCGCGGCGATGGACTGCGCCTCCCGCGCGACTTCTTCTGGGACTCCAATTTTAAATGAATTATAATTTTGTAAGTCCTTGATTGTTCCATTGACTTCCCTCTGAGGACATAATTCACTTAAGTAAGTTTTTATCTTAAGTAAGTTTTTATCTTGTCGCAACCAAAGAAATATGGTTGCAACAAGAGACATCGTACGTGTCGGTGTCGGATGGCTCAGTAGAGGCCAGCATAGTTGCGACGGAAACATCGACGTCACCTTTGGACGACATATTCCAAAGGTGGAGGTGTTTACGTGCCTCAGCCGCCCTAAGCGTAGTCACCGTATGCCCGGCTACGCAGCGTAGCGATATCGACTGGCGCGCTTTCTTATAACGCACTTCCGTCCAGTTATCTTCATCTGAGGGTTGCGATTGCCGATGGATATTAGCCTCCTGTGATGGTTGTGATATACTTGTAGAATTCCTAGACGTCGATGTTTCCATCGCAACTATGCTGGCCTCTACTGAGCCATCCGACACCGACACGTACGATGTCTCTTGTTGCAACCATATTTCTTTATATTCATCGTTGAATTTCATGTCAAAGGAAAAAGATCATGTACCCACCTGTGATCACCTACGTGCGGTCACACAGACCGCTGCCGAAAGAAAGTTGCATACCCTGGCTAAATGCTTAAACATGTAGGTACTCTTGCTGAGCGCAGGCACGGTTCTGATAAATGTAATTTATACATACGCTACGCTACCTCGTCTACGATATACGCTGCCTCAGTAGATTATTGAATTCAGTAAATTTTTGTAATGATATCAGTGTCAGGGAAACCGGGCAAACATAATTATAACACGGTATTTCTTCTATGATATCGTATAATATTTTCTAACATTTTAATTAACACACATCATATTACAGTATTGTATGACACATAACTGGGACATAAAGCCCGATTACAGAGGCGCCAGCGTAACTATATTAGCTAAATAGCATAGTTCTGTTTCTTTTTCACTTAAGGCATTCGATAGAGAGAACGCTTTTACGTTGCTATATTTAATTTACGCTGGCGCCTCTGTGATCGGGCTTATAGTTAACATAGCGCAGTTAATTCTTTATAACAAACATATTATAAACAACAATAATATTGAGTGTGGCATATCTTATAGGTACATCACTAAATTTAACCTAACAACTGGTAAAAAGATTTCAATTTCCAAAAATTAAAACTAATTGACATAAAATTTTATTGCACACATTAATTCAATTGTTCAACTTATTTATTTTTTACAATTGCATTTTATTATTGATATTGATGTAATATTTTCTAGAAATTATAACAAAAAAACACATTATATGTAGTTGTATTGTACACAACAACTACAGTAGATTATGTACCAAGAAAACCAAGTCGTCATGGGCGACGTATTGGACTCTGAGCGTAGCGAGGATCTCTAGATTTCCAAGAGGACTCTAGATTTTAACTCCTAATCGCAGCGAGGGTGTTATAAGTTGAATATTTAGAGTCCTGAGTGAAGCGAGGGGTTCAAGTCGCCTAAGACGAAGACAGACATGGTTCCAGTGGTACACATTCTACTTTTTATACCTCGTGCGAGAAAATAAAGTCCCAGGAATATGAGTTATACTTACGTCATAAACTCACTAAGTGTAGGTACTCACTAGGCAACTTGGTATTGTTTACGAGTACAATAAAATAAAACAAATGAGAATGTACCTACGAATTTTCCTAGAAAGACACACAAATCTGTAATAATACAGATACTGTAAATACTAAGTGAAAAACATAAGATCATGGCCAACTCGATTATTGTGGCCTAACATGTGCATTGCAAAGAGGTTTTATTCCATAAAATCGAACTGATACGGGCACCAAAAAGTTTTTAATCTATAAAATCGAATAAAAACTCTTTACGACGTTCTTATTTAAGTTTTCAAACAAATCATACGTTCCAAATTTTAAACATTTTACCCCCTAGGGAGTTTCATACAATTTTACTATAGATATTTTACGTTGACATTGTACGACATATAATGAGTCATTTTCAAGCAGGTGGTATGAAAGGATGTTTAGTTACGTTGCACACTTATTATTGTTTGCAATTGGTCTGCAACTATATTTAATTATTGACTATTAATGTTGCATTCGTTATAAATTATATATTTTCTATAATTTATAACGAATGCACATTAAACACATTGAAATTGTATTGCACACAACAAACCTCTTATTTAGTTTTAGTGCTAGTGTAGTTAGCACACAACAAACCTCTTATTTAGCTTTAGTGCTAGCCAATTAAACTTTATAATATTGCTACGTAATGTTCCAAGATAAACTCATTAACTAAATAATCCTCTATGCTTTTAGTAGATACTGATCGATAACTAATACAACAACTTAAATTAATCTACATAGTATTTATGTAGATTAATTTAAGTTGTTACTTATAATATTTTTGTATGAAAATTATGATAATAATAAATTTTGTAAACAATGGCCCTCATAAAATGTAGCATTTTCGAGTTAATTTCTTCTCAAAAATGAACAATTTCCACGTACTAAAATATCTCCCTTAACTAAATTTTCGAACAAATATATCTAAATATTTATATAAAACCACGAGTTTGGTGACGACTCATTGAAAATACCTATAGATAATATTTTTGATAATTTGATCACTTAGTCAGTTAAATATCACATGGCCAAGCAATGATGACAGGACGCATTCATCATGATTTCTTATGAACATATTTCCAACGATTTTTTTATCAAAAACATTGTTTTATGTTTACATAAAAGCATGTATTTTATGTATGATTTTAACTATAGATAGTTATGAACTTTTAGCATAAAACAACAATGTTATTATTTTAATAAACTTTTGACCAATGAAATTTAAAGTTCTGTACAAAGGTGACGTCCACAAGTGGTATATTATTCAGAGAAAAATCGAACCAAGATGTATGCCAAAAATATTTAATTTAGAATTTTTCACCCCTCCAATTTTTTTAAATGCGTAAAATAAATTGTATGAAAAATAACAATACAGCTTATTACTTTTTCTAGTTTAGCTATGATAAAGTGCTTCTATCGTTATTTTACTTGCATTCGTAGCTGATTCTTCCACATTCGTCGCTTAATTTGCTAAAATTAAAAAATATAACCTACCAGTGTGACCTACAGTAGGTACAATGTGACAAAAAATCACTTAAAAAGTGTGTCTAATTGGTAAAAATGCTTTTATTTAACAATTTGGAGGTCACTTAATCAGGGTTACTAGAGATAAACTACCTACTGAGCGAAATATATTTATATTTGCTAATAAAATCAAAATGAATTTTAAAAAAATCGGAGGGCTCATTTTTTTTTTAGCTGTTGTATTAGACTCAGAAAAATATGAACTTTCTCGAAATGTAACGAGTGATGTGGTTAAAATTTTTGATTATTATTATACCAGCCTCCATACATTTTGTGGACAGTTTGTTGGAGTTGAATATTTTGAAACAATTGATTTTTAAAATTAATCCGGACTTTTCATTTTCATTTATGCATGTATACTTAAAAATTGACACATTAAAAAAATAAACATGTAAGGGACATATACAGAAGACGGTCGCCTGAACACTGTGGGTATTGTCAGGAGGTTCCTTTCTCTGTAGACCCAACCACCGGTAGCTTGAGCCCCGCCCCGCTGCCAGCAGCACTCTAGGTTTAGGTTTTTTACATGCAAGTAGATAACTAAATGCATCAAACAGAATCAAACTAGAATTAACGGCTAATCAATATGGCCATCACTCAATAAAGTTAAGTTCATATTTTCTGGAGACTGACAAAATATTTTGAAAATAACAAATATTCAAAAATAGTCTTATTGAACTTTACAGCTCATTTTCATCAAGGTACGAAAACTTAAATCTTTTACACATTGAAATAGTAATTGTTGTTTTTAAAGTTTTGTATTTGAACACCTTATTATTATATACCTACTACGGGAATAATCGCGGCCTAAAATTACGAACGAAAACGAACTATGTGCCACTGCCTCTTTAACTTACTAATCCACTGGGCTATGTCAGTAACTTTGGTTCCTCTGCAGATCAATCTCGCAGAGAGACACCAAGCATGGCTCTCTCTATAGCACATTAGGTTAACTTGAGTTTATTTATAAGACCCACAGTAAAATACCACGTTTACTGTACGTTTACCACTGACAATACACAACTGTCAAAAACTTACACGAAAACGGAATTAAATTTATTCATGTACACTTTGAAATAAATAAATGATTTTAAGAATCTTCCGTTCGCCGTAGTATTATTATAATTATCTTCTTTGCCACAAGTGACAGAGCGCCATCTATCCGCAAGTCCGGAAGTGACACGAGGCGGGGCCCGCCGCGAAAATGCGCCAATCACAGAGATTTGTAAATCCGAACGACATTATCCAGTTAAATTTGAATGGTCTTTACAAATATTATGCGAATACGAAATATGAGGATATCAGATTTTGTTGTATTACTTATTACTCGGATCTATTCAATATTACTTATCTTGTATCGAATACCATTATATCAACCGCACGCTTAAATTACCAGTGTAACATCTGTTTCTTGTGACGATTTAGCCCGAAATAGCATCAAAATAGAAATTTAAAATCGTTATTGCGCATCTTAGCTGGACTGATCATTTTAGATTCATCTGCACATTTTGTTGTTATAATTGTTCTGAAAAAAAAATAAACGAACTTATTTTTTAATGTAAAACTGATCCTTCCATATTAATTACTAAAGCAT
Organism: Hypomecis punctinalis; assembly: GCA_949316475.1. Lineage (NCBI taxonomy): Eukaryota > Metazoa > Arthropoda > Insecta > Lepidoptera > Geometridae > Hypomecis > Hypomecis punctinalis. The sequence goes on along the minus strand of OX438814.1, from coordinate 15,932,964 downwards.
CAATTTATAGTTACATAATTATATGAATAGTAATTGATCGCAGTTTCACCCGTCTTCTATGTATTTGGACTTGTGCTATTGCTACATAGAAACCTTTTAGTACCTGGGATAAAAAGTAGCCCATATAGTAACTTTTGAACGATGTAATTACATATCAAAGCCATAAATTCTTAATTCTTAAATACGTTGCTGCGTGAAAGAGTAATGCACCAACAAACACACTCTCGGATTTATTATATAAGTAAGGAATAACGTATTTTCTATCAATAACAATGAAATCTATATTAAATATATGAATAAATCAGAAATTTAAATAGGTACTTAATCCAGGTAAGAAATATAAAAATGTTTTATCACGTACTTGACAATGTTTTCTGGAACAGAGCAACGTTCAACCACTGTTTGCACGATATCATTCACGAGCGCGGGGCTTAATCTTTCTTTTGAGGCTTTATTGGGAAAAGCCGGAGAACGTTTTCCAGTGAGGGAACTCGTCGCCAGGATACTAAAAAATAATACAATGTTCTAAAATTGCCAAAATACTAAGCAGGTAACTAGATAAATAGCTTACAAATCATGCATTCTATTAAGATTATTACTCATAAGGTAGGTCAAGCATATAAGGCCCACCTTTATTAAAATTAAAATATTTTTAACCATTGATGAGGTAATAAACAAAAGACTCTCCATATTAATTATAAATGTATTTAAGTTCCGTCATGAAATAAAAAAACATAAAATTATAACGTTATTTTTGAAATATGAAGTGTTTTTTAAAACCATCACTTCGGGCCTTATTGAACACTATGAGTATAAAAAGGCCCCAAATAGAAATTAACATGCTAAGAAAATTAACAAGTTTAAACGATATTAAACTATAATAGTAAACTTTAAACAACATTTGGTCCTTTTAAAACATGAGTATTTTCTTAATTATTAGAAATAAAAGACCTTGGGCCTTATTAAACTATTGGTATTAAAAATGTCCTACGTTCCTTTAAAATATGTTGCTAAACACAAATTTGAACATTAGATAAGTATAATCTTACTAAATTAAAGTTATTCAAAAAACAACAACAAAATCGCTAACACTTTGATAGCTAACAAAACTTCTGTGGACCTTATTACACTAAAGACTTTTCAAATACTGAAGATTCAACGAATATAAAGGTAAATTTTACAACTTTAAATTAAGAACAGTTAATAAAAAAGCAATAAATAATATTAAGGTACTCTTTAGATTTCAAATCAATCGTAATACTCGTACTTAAATTAAATTGAGGTTCATCTAAAGGTAATAAGGCCCGGGCCTTATTACCTGCGCAAGGGCCGGGCCTTTTTAGCCGTAGAGCAAGCTTTACAATCAGTGTCATATATTTAGTAAAAAATAGCAATTAGAATGTGTACTTATGTCTCTCCGTGGGGCAATACAAGAATAGTTCACATTGAAATGGAAAAAAGTCGGATTAAAACAAAAAACTCTATGAAAACTGAACCTCTTTACGCTCGAAAAATATTACGTACGGCAGCCGCGACCTCTCTCTGTGACTGTGTGGACGGTACTGACGAAATGGCGGGCCGCGCGGAAGAGCGCGATGTTGCCAGCTCGCTGTATATGCGACTTCTATGTATGCGTGAGTTTTAAGCGAATAGATTTTTATGCAACTGTTATTTCTACAAACTGGGCCTAGTTTGCAACCGGGCCTTATATGCCTGACCTACCTTATTTAAAGTAGAAACATCCTGCGAATGAAGATAACATTATTGATTATGATTACTTTATTATTGTTACTAGCACATACGAGTAAGTAGGAGTCGGAAGTACGTAGGTCAATTTTAAAAACTTGCAATTTTATTACATTTTTCATAAATATGAATGCCTCCAGGATTTCGCGGGGCTTAGGTACTACCTATTTTCAGGGATTCTTAATTTTATATTGGACTTTTTAAAGTTTTTCATTTCCTATCAGATATAATAAAGCTTATAAAATTGTAAATTAAATATTATGAAAAAAAAAAATTAAATAGTCAAAATATACAGCAAAAATGAACCCAGATTAGATATTTTTTACCAAAAATCAACTTTTAAACCTAAATTTTTGTTAAAATATATGCTTTGTCCTTCTTAAAAAAGTTTTAATAAGCATAAGGATTTTACAAAACTTTGATTTACGCGTTATACATAAAATAAATGAAAATTAATTCTCTGTTGGGTTGGATCACTCTTCTCAAACTAATCTTATGAATTAGGATATCTAAAGTATTTTATAATGACTTTGATAATCTCTGTGTGTTTAACCTGTCCCACCCGTTGCAGCTAAGACTATGTTATAGTTTTTTTTTTAAAAACACTAAAGGCACTAATTTCTTATACAGTATCAAATATGAATCTTACGGCATGTTTTTGTACCGTTACAAAATAAACATTTTGTCGGCAGTCTTGGCAATATTGTCATAGTGAACAGTGCGTATCTGAATAAGTATTAAAAGTATGGATGGTTTCAATTTCCAGTCGCGCAGATATACCTATAACTGATATCTTTTGAATATCTTCTATTCGATTTCACTAAATAAATACTAGAGAGGAAGCTCAAGTGGAACGTGTGTGACATTTTACCGATATTGTACTTCGTGAAATATCAAAACGTTACCTGTTGTGCGTCACATCTTAAATTCATAACGTAACAGCCCACGAGAAGCAAAACAACGGACAAGTTTAGTATCACACACGTATCAGTGAATCTTGTCAGTGGCCCTGCTTATAATTTTGGACATCTATCGCAACCGTCCCCGACACCGGGAACCTTAGTGCTACTTAATATATGTCCGTTGATCGTAGGAACTGAAATATTCATATGATTTATTTACGATAAGCATAAACCCAACTTTAGAGCGCTTTCAGCGATAGCAATGAAAATAATATTTTCATTATTTCATAATTTTTCTATCAAAATCACAAGGCGTAGGTAAAGGGGAAAGAAAATATACATGTTTAATGAATTTGTTTACTTTGATATGCGTTAATATTTTGACTAACATTTGACAAGTAAATCTAAGTAAGCAACATTATACATAATTACAGATTTTTATCATAATTATGATTATTATGAATTCTCAATAAAACATAGGTCAGATATGCTGCTGTAGAAATTTTAGTGTTCTTCAAGCGAGATCTGCTTTACATATTATATTATGTATACCTATATTGTGGTAATTAATGAAATTGCACCACCAGATTAAAACTACAGTCACGAAAAAAGACTCCTTCTGAGTTAACATTTACTTCATAATATTCCTCATTTGGAAACTTACGTGTCAATAAAACCCTTATCCCCCATGTACCTGAACTGAAACTTCATTTTTGATATCAATATTGTTTGTAGAAAAAATTTAAATTATAATATGTGAGTGAACTCACATTGGATTATAGTGCTATCGTATATGATCTCTGCAACAACATAGCTATAGTGCTTCCTCAGCTTAACTGATTCCGATGTGAAGTGAAGTGTACATGAATTTTCATTTCGAGTTAGTGTAGTGTAGGTACATACCAATCTTACAAGTAAGGTTTTAATCATTCGATTTCCTACACTTAGGGTGGGTTGCACCAAATTGCTTTAACTTATCGTTAAAACAAACTGTGAACAGTCGTAAATCTCTGGTTACGTCAAAAGTATTTGACGTATCCAGAAATTTTACGACTGGTTAGGTTTTCGTTATCATTAAAATCCCTAGTTACGTCAAAAACTAACCAGATAATTTACGACTGGTTAGGGATTCGTTATCGCTAAAGTAATTTGGTGCAACCCACCCTTATTCTGTTAAAAAGTTTTTTCTGCTTATATACCTTGAATGGTTATAGTCATTCTGAAATTTATCGCTGTGAATAAATTACAAAAAGTAAAAACAGTTAATAGTTAGGCAGCTTTATTAAACTTATGCAATTACTGCTATTTTATTGCTCTGGGGGTCACATAAGGTCGTGAAGTATGTGAAATAAAACATTGATTATCTCAAAGATCTAAATCGATGTCACTAAAGTAGGGACAAGATATTAGGTCACTTTTGACATTTCATCAAAATTCAACAACGTAACCTTGTAACGGCGGGCATAAAATAAGAACTGCACAATTGCTTAACTTTTTTCAATTACGTTTACATATTTATTGTAATAATGACCGATACGAGTAATTTTACGATTTGCTTTCACTAATAAACCATTCTAAACATAATAAACAATTTCTGATCTAAAGAACTGAACGTCGTTACAATGTTGCGTCAGTCAACCCTTTTTCTTTTTAAACACTAGGGATGTTACTCTAAAAATCGAAAGCTGATAGGATTGTAAGTTGAATCAAATGCAATGATTACTTGTGAAGAAAATATTAAACCACGTTGTGATTATAATAAAACCTAATTATACATATTTATTATTCTTTTAACTAACTATAAAAATACAAAAAAATAACTAAATAGAAAGGTCATTGATGTTGGGTGCAATTTAGGTGGATGTTGCTGGCAACACCAGTGCCTGTCGATGACGCATGTCATGTCGCTATAACATGATGATGACGCAGTTTTTTGTTGTTGTGCGAAGTGACTGTGCGTTTTTGGTGTGCTCTCTGTTATTTTCTTCTGATCCGGCTTTTTCATTGAACTGATCTTACTGACTACGTTTACCTGGCTATAAATTGGACTCCGATTGCTTAACGATTATTAAACAAGAAAAACATTACAGTCTTACTATGTCGAAACGGGGGAAAACTCTAAACAGTCAATCTCGCGAACTAGTGCTGAAATTGTACAATTATTTTGGACGTGAATCAGTTAACGATGGGCCTCTTTTACCATTGAAACCACCGAAAGAACGCGTTGCCGAAGCATTGGGAATAGGGAAGAAGACAGTAACTCAAATTCTGAAAGAGAAATACGGACCATCAGGCTCAGAAGATAATACTTTACATACACCGAAAAAACGAAAGAGGGACAAGAAAATTGTTGACGTTGATAATTTTGATGCTACTGCAATTCGCAACTACATTTATGGATATTACTCGAGAAAAGAATATCCTACACGGGAAAAGCTATTGAGTTCGTTAAAAGGCGCAGGTTTATTTTTTGGAGGCAAATCGTCTCTATCAAAGGTTTTGAAATCGATTGGCTTTAGATTTAAAAAATCCGACAAGCGGAAAATCCTGCTAGAACGCTACGATATTATTTTGAAGAGAATAACATTCTTACGTGAGGTAAATAAAATTACGGATTGGGACAATGTCGTGTTTATTGACGAAACATGGTTGAATGCGAACCATACGGTTGCGCGGACATGGACCGATGATACAGCGGCCTCCACCTCAAAAGTTCCATCGGGAAAAGAAGCCCGACTTATTATATGTCACGCGGGATCAGCTTCTCAAGGTTTTATTCCAGACTGCCTCCTCGCATTCGCCTCTAAAACTACAACAGATTACCATGAGGAAATGAACTTTGATGTTTTTAAAGAGTGGTTTGAGAAGCTGCTAGTCAGCTTAGAAAACCCATCGAAAATTATAATGGACAATGCTCCGTATCATTCTGTACAAGTTGATAAACCACCAACTCAAGCAAATAAAAAGCAAGAAATTGTCTCGTGGCTGGTAAGAAATGGTGTGGAGGCAAGTCCAACTTTATTAAAAGTTGAGTTGTTAAATCTGGTAAAACAACTAAGCCGTCCAAGCTCCGCTATGTAATCGATGAACTAGCCCTAGAGCATGGACACTAGGGTTCATGATTTCTCGAGCTTTTCAATTTCTCGGGTCTCGAGAATTCTCGAGGCTAATTTCTCGGGGTTTCTCGGGTTGTCGAGAAATTGACATTTACGCACGTTTTCTCATATTATTTGGTTGGTTCCAATAACGTCAACAAATTCAGTGGTTTTCTTCTCAAATGAAACTATCAAATTAAAAACTTTTATTGATTTTGTTCAAAAATATTAATCTTATGAATAAGCTAATTAACTTTTTTGAAAAAAATACAGAAATAATATTATTGACTCATAATTATAATGACAGCACCATTTTTGGCTGGTTATTTAGAACTTATAAACAAAAATAGCTTCTATTAAACTAAGCAAAAAATCAACATGTAAGAAAACGTTAATATATTAACTTATAATTAAATTACAATCACTGCACCATTTTTGGCTGGTTATTTAGAAAAAAAAATCAACTTAAAACTTGTAAACAAAAATAGCTTCATTAAAACAAGAAAAAATTACATGAAAGAAAACGTTAAAATCTTAAATTTAGGTAGAAAATAAATGTAAATTATAATTAAATTATAATCATAGCACCATTTATTGCATGTTAATTAGAATAAAAACAAATGAAAACTTTGCAAGATCAATAGAACATCTCATGCTGAGGAGCTGAACATGCAGACAGATACATAACAATTAGGTCAGCTTACTCTGTCTGATAAAATATGCCTTTAAACTAAAGCATTTATAGCTTTATCAGACAGCCGGTTTCTTATTTTATTATTCCTGAAATTGAAAACACTCTTTCATTTTCAGTTGAAGTAGGCTTAACTGAAAGCAATGCTTTGTACATCGATTCTAAATTTGGTGACCTCTTCCCAGACTGTTCAAAAAGTAAGAACTCTTTAATAGCGCTTGCAGCGAAATCAAAGGGTGCCGCTGCACTTTGGCCCGCGCCGCCACGCAACAAAACAAACGGCGATTTAATTTCTATGTAGGTACATGATTTCTCGAGTTCTCGACTTTTCTCGATCTTAATTTCCCGGGAACAAAGCCTAAAGATTTCTCGAGCCGAGAATTCCCGGGAATGAACCCTAATGGACACGAAGTTATTCGATTGCCTCCCTACCACTGCCAGTATAACGCCATCAAGCTTATTTGGGCACAAATAAAGGGTCATGCAGCGCGGAACAATACTGAACCACCCTTCAGTACTGCTAAAATGATGACTCTGCTACAAACTGCATGTGCAGAAGTCACTACAGAAGACTGGCGAAAAGTCGTGGAGAAGACAAAGAAAATAATTTTACAAGATTTTGAACGAGATGTGAGAATAGACAATATTATTGAAAATGAATTAATAATATCTGTGAGTGCTGACAGCAGTGATGAAGATAGCAGTTCCGATAGTTCAAGTGAATAAAAGCAATTTTTTTGTTAAATTACGTAGGTACTTGTCTTATTTTGCTCCTTTAATTTATGAAAGAAAAAATAATAATGGGACAGGGATTCGCATGATCATTTTTAAAATTCACATATGTTTCAAGTCTGTATCGATTCATTCATTTAATCGATGTTTTTAAGCAGGTCACCTCACTATGAATATAAAACTGACATCTGTCAAAAGTGACCTATTGTCTTGTCCCTACTTTAAATCCTGATAGGTACTTTACTTATAATACAAGCTTATGTCATATATCTATACGAAAGCTATAGTCATCCTGCAAAGCCTAGTATTAGTATTTCTTCGGGATACCCAAAATTAAATAAAATCATAACCTTATGACAAACAAAACGAATCCATGGAATTAAGTTTTTAGCATAGGAGTAGATAACAACTCAGACAGACTACAAAAATGGTCTGAGATATTAATACGAACAAGCAGACGGGCTACTGTTTTCTCGAAAATCGTAAGTAGTTACTTAAGGAATCGAAAAATGAAATAACTTGTGTATAAGAAATTTTTGAAATTGTACCTATCTATTTTTTTTCATACTGACAAAGCTATGAGTCATATTCGTGAAAAACGTGAAAATAAAAATTATATTTTAATTAGTTAGTATGGCTGTTTGAATGATCCGACTGAATTTATACTTTTCTTTCTTTTTCTGTCATCGTTTATATCTATATATAAGTATGATCTCTTCTTTTATATTATTTCATAGGTCTACAAATACATTAATTTATTGCTGAGCACACTATATCATCTCTATTGTTACAATACAAGTGGAAAATATAGGGCTTATTTGTTAAGAGTTATTGTTTTATCGCTCGTTAATTATAGCTATTTATTTTGTAACGATATATAAATAAATAAAACAAAATTCCGCGTTCATTCGATAGATTTAAAACCCAGGTAGAAAATTGTAAGAATTATTGTCCAGGCCAGACTTACGGCTTCTTGTTATCTTCTATTTCTTTGAAAAGAGTGGTCAGAAATAAGAACAAAAGAAGGTTTATGAGAACCCACGAACACAAAAATGTTTATAATGATGTTAGATAAGAATTTAGAAAATCTATGAATGTAATATTATTATGTTCTAATTCTTCAAACGACTGGTTCAAAGGAGCTGTAAAAATATCAGGATTTAATGCTCATTGTATGTTATTTGTATGGTTGCCATGTATTTCGAGCATAGATCAGAAAACAAGGTTCTTGTCGTCTCCTATTTTTCTGATCTGTGATTTCGAGCAGTGCCATTATAATATGATGGACAAACATTTTCCTATTTAAAGTGAAGACTGTAATTAAATTACATGAATTACACTGAATATAATTTTACGGATCAAGTAAAGCTGATATTCAGGTATGGTATCTACAAGGTCATGGTCACTATTGCTATGACTTTCAGTAAATTATTTAATCCTACTAATATTATAAACGCGAAAGTTTGTGAGGATGGATGGATGGATGGATGGATGTATGGATGTTTGTTACTCTTTCACACAAAAACTACTGAACGAATTGAGATGAAACTTTGCAATAATATAGCTTATATATCAGAATAACACATAAGCTATAAATTATAATGATATATTGCGTATGCGGGCGAAGCCGCGGGTAAAAACTAGTGTTTAATAATTTTTAGATCACAATACTATCTACCCTTTCGACCTGACATTTGTGGCTTAATCTATACTATCTATACTATATAATATATAATATAATATTATAAAGAGGAAAGATTTGTTTGTTTGTTTGTAATGAATAGGTTCCGAAACTACTGGACCGATTTCAAAAATTTTTTCACCTTTGGAAAGCTACATTATCCCTGAGTAACATAGGCTATATTATATTTTTAAAAAAAATAGGGATCCTTACTAAAACTCCAATAATGTAACATAAGGTGTAAAAAAAAGACCTGAAAAATTCCTTACGTCGCGTGCGCTGCGAAAACTATTGATGATGGAATAAAATAATGTACTACGACTTTATAGAACACACCATAATTTACAAAAAATGTCGCGACAGCATATATCTAACTATTATAGTTAAGCCGTAATAACTGTTCTTTTATTCTTAAAAATTAATTGAAATACCGTCGCAGGAAAAGGATCTTAATTTGTATCTTGGTATTAATCCTTATCAAAATAAATTATTTCATATTCAAGACTGTTTCAATAGCTTTATGCAACTTTTTAAATTATTTAATTCAGACATTTTATTACAAAGATATTACGAGTTCAAAAATGTAAGTATTATAAAAGTTTCGTTTCGCCGCTCACTCCGCTTGGCAATTCATGTACTTTGTACAATGTACATAATACAAAATTCACTTCGAGCAAATATCTATAGAGTCACAATCGTGAAAAATGTGTCCGAGCCAAAATCCTGCCCAAGCTACGTAGTGGGCAGGCTTTTTAGTTAGTCTTAAGGCGATTCCAAGCCGACTACAACGCCGCGCGATGCCAAAGTGCTCGGTTACAGGCACTTATTAGGTGACATAACGTCGAGATTCGAGGAAACGGGTCATTGAGAATTGAGAAGGGTGCTTGGGCCATATCCACCACCAGTGCCAGGGCCCAGTGTGGGTTGGTGCAGATTGCCACACAATATTTTCCTTCGCCGAAAAGCCAATGATTTGAAATTCCGTACATAAGTTCCAAAGAAACTCATTGATACAGGATCGGGATTTGAACCCACCACCTCACGATTGTAGGACAGGCGTTACTACAACTAGACCACCAAAGTTATATATCTCTGCCATTAGTGTGTCGATTAATGTTTTATTAGTAGTAAATAGGTATGCAGTGGCGTAGCGTGCCTTGGAGGAGCCCAGAATCAAACATAGTTGGGGAGCCCAAATCACTCATTTCTCACAAAAGAAAGAAATATGCTTGCATTAAATTGAAATAAATATATACCGCCTTACCGCAAAAGATTTAAACACTGTTTAGCCGTACAATTTGTACTGTTAAAACTTTAGTGGTAAGACGGTTATTTATAAGTTGTCACTTCCTCCTAGAAATTGAGCTAGCCAAACAATTCAAATGAAATATACACTTTTCTTGCCTTTTTTTCAGGAAATTGATAATGAATATAATTACCTATATCAGCTAAGTAAGTCTAGCTGAAGACGATTTCAGTTGTTATAAAATTTCTGCCTCTTAGGACAACTTTTGGAAGAATGCTTAACCCGGGAAAAAATGAGATGATTTTTTTTCGGGAAGCACGAGATTAAGTGACATTGTGGATAACATTTTACTAGGTTTTGCTTACACACGTTAAAGCCCCTGTAGCCCGGGAGCCCCGTATTATTGACACGGCTGATACTGCGGTAGCTACGCCCCTACACATAGTATGTGAAACCAATTGTCGACCTTAAAGTTCTCGAATGTAGACAATGTATTGGCAAGTGTAGCGAAGGTCTTCACGTGAATCTAAGATCTGGTCGTGACGTCCGGAACACGTTGGATGCCAGCGCTTCGATTCCTTCCATCACAGCTCTTTGGGTTAGCAAGTTGAAGAGGCCTTAGGTAGGGCACACAATTCGTAGAAGTAGAACTGATGTCCAATGTTTTTCAAAATTCTCGAGTGAAGACAAGATCAAGAAACTAACTTACATGGGTAGAATGTATAGACTGTGGGTCTGTAATATTTTAAATCGCTTTCATTCTCATCATTGTCATTTTCTGAAATCAGGGCTATATATTATGTACAGCCACCCAACACATACGAACTCACTTTTATTTAGATATGCCAATACCTACTATCTCTTTTTCATAAACTTCGAACAGTTTAAGACTACGGAAACTCTCGCGATTTGGGTAGGTTTTAACTCATCATAATGGTTCATCCGGTATGTCTAGCATGTGTGTGGCGCATACCTACATTACGTGGTAAGTATATGTATAGCCAATCATACCCGGGCAAAGCCGGGACGGGCAGCTAGTAAATAATAAAATTGCACTCCCAGGTCACATGAGAAATTGAAAATCTCCGTTATTTAGTTATTAGGTACCTATTTGATATTTCTGGTTTGATAGCCAATGTGTCAATAAAACCCTCATGCAAGTGCGTAGGTACGTAACTGTAGTTACTCAAATATATTTTTATGTGAATAAACTCACACTGGATTACGGCAATATCGTAAACTATGTCTGCGACGACATAGCTATAGTACTTCCCCATCTTAACTGATTCCGATGTGAAGTGAATTAGTGATGTGTACGTTCAGGAATCTTTATATCGAGTTAGTGTAGTGTACCTGCCTATCTGAGAAAATGAATCAAATCAAATCATTCTTTAGACTTACACACTCAATTCAAAGTAGTCTTATAAATGAAAATATATTTAACCTCTTATAATGATTTCGATAATCTTTTTATGTTTACTTGGCTCACTCCCGGCTTGGTCCGTGCATAATGATCTAATAAAATCTGTCAGACTAAAATTTTAATAATCATTTATTCACAATATTTACCTCTTAGTAAAAGTATGAAAATAATTTCAATATGTTCTTAAAACATTATCTCTTGAGTAAATTTCAAATGAAGGAATTCATGTTTCCTCCTGACACCCTTGATTACTTTGAAAGAGCTTAAAAAATACATGATGACTGAAAAGATTCTTTTGTTCAACAACTAGCGGCGCTAGAAAAATATTTCAGTACATTTTTACCTAATTTTGTTTTACCTATTTTAGTTTTTGCAAGAAGTAATAAACTTACCTATCACTGCTCCTAGAAACTTAGGTTTTTCGAGTTCCGTGTTGGTTTTCATCTGGAGAAGCTATTTTAATCGCCTTCTAGGTAAGCGCAAAAAATACAAGTATTTTCTAAAAGTTAAAGTTTTGGCGTAACGTTATCATGGTGGTGTACAATACAACTATACCCCGGAGTTAGTCACCTGGGTTCTTTAACGTTTAGAAGGGATATCTTGAGTACTTCTAAAAACTGAATATTAGTGTACTAATAGAAAAAAATAAAAAAAAGTTTAACGACAGTCAATCACCTGAAACTTGTAACAGGGCTTGTCAGTCAGCTTTAAAGTGGTGCTACTTTATTTTTTTGTATCTTCGGCAGTGTAACTGTTAACCCCGAAACCACCTACTAGGTAGGTACCTATTTTTGTATCTTAACCACCTAAGTGCGGTTTTAGAGACCGTTTATGGATAACCACCTTAAATTTTGGTTCTACAATATTAGTGAAAGATTTGAATTAGTCGAGAATAGGTTTGTACTTAGTAGGTATCTTTATTATGGAGTAACAAAATCGTTGTATTTCCCATAATCTTTCGAAAACTAGTCATTTTGAACACCAAAAGATAATCTTCTAAAGTTATGAGATTACATAAAAAGAAACCTACAATATCAACTGTTTGGATTATTTTCTTTAAAGGTACGATATTAAAACTATAGAATTTCAACCTTATCTATGTCTTCAGCCTAGTGACGCGACACCGACACGTACGATATCTCTTGTTGCAACCATAATATTTCTTTATATTCATCGTTAAATTTCATGTCAAAGGAAAAAGATCTTTGTGACCGTACGTAGGTGGTTACGTGATCTTTTCCTTTCCGCTGCCGAAAGATTGTTGCATAGAACCTGTCTAAATGCTTAAACATGTACACTTGCTAAGCGCAGGCCCGATTCTGATAAATGTAATTTATACATGCTCTACGCTACCTCGTCTGTGCTATACGCTGCCATAGTAGATCATTGATTAATTTTTGTAATGAAATAATATAAAATACAGGGAAAACCTGACAAACATAATTATAACACGGGATTTCTTCTATGATATCGTACTTTATTTTCCAAAATTATAACTAACACACATCATATTACAGTACTGTACGACACATAACTGAGAAATTGTTAACATAGCACAGTTAATTCTTCAAAACAAACATATTATGAACAACATTAATATTAGCGTCTGGCATATCTTATAGGTACATCACTAAATTTAACCTAACAACTAGTAAAAAGATTTCTAAAAATCAAAACTAATTGACATAACATTTTATTGCACACATTAATTCAGTTGTTCAAAATAATTATTTTACAATTGTATTTAACTATTGATACTGTTTTGTAGAAAATATAACAAATAAATATAATTACCTATTATAGTTGAATTGTACACAACAACTGTAGTAGATTATGTACCAAGTCGTGTCATACGTCACAGGCGACATATTGGACCCTGAGCGCAGCGAGGGTGTTAAATGTTTAGAGTCTTAAGTGAAGCGAGGGGTTCAAGTCGCCCAAGACGAAGCCAGACATGGTTCCAGTGGTTTACACTCTCATTTTCATACCTCCTGCACGAAAATAAAGTCCCAGGAATATGAGTTATACTTACGTCGTAAACTCGCTAAGTGTAGGTACTCACTAGGCAACTTGGTATTGTTCACAATAAAATAAAACAAATGAGAATGTACCTACAAATTTTCGTAGAAAGGCACACAAATCTGTTACACTTAATACTGATAATGTAAACACTGAGTGATAAACATAAGATCATGGCCAACTCGATTATCGTGGCCTTACATTATTCTATAAAATCGAAAAAAAAAACTCCTAACAATGCCCTTTGACGTGCAAGGTAATGAGGTTTTATTCGATTTTACAAAATGAAACCTCTTGACGATGTTCTTAAATGTTCTAACTTAAGAAATTTGAAAGTATACAAATTAAACATTCTAAATTAAATCACTTTACTCTCTAGGGAGTTTCATACAAAATTATTGACCTGCCGCAGCCATAGAAATTGTGTTAAGGTAATAGTGACTTATTTTACAATGAGTATCAATAACTATAATGAATCATCTTCGAGAAGGTGGTATGAACAAATATTTAGGTACGTTGGACACTTTTAATTGCATTGTTTTGCAACTGAATTAAAATATTTACTATTAATGTTGGTAATATATTTTTTATAATTTATAACGAATGAACATTGAACACATTAAAATTGTATTGAACACAATATACCTCTTATTTAGTAATTGCTAGCCAATTAAACTTTATAATATAGCTACGTAATGTTCCAAGATAAACTCATTAACTAAATACTTCTCTATGCTTTTGGTAGATACTGATCGATAACTGATACAACGACTTAAACTAATCTACATAAATACTACTTATAACATTTATTGTTTGAGAATTATGATAATAAATTGTGTAAACAATTGCCCTTATAAAGCATGTCGCATTTCAAGTTAATGTTTTCTCAAAAATGAACAATTTCCACGTACTAAAATATCTCCATTCAATAAAATTTTCTAAAACAATTTACAAGGCTTCCCTGAGTGACTGACTGACAGACAGCCTACAGCCCAAACCGCTTATTTTATGAGCTTGAAATTTGGAATATAGGTACATTGAACGACGTAATGGAGCACTAAGGACGAAAATTTTGAACTTTCGACCTCTAAGGGGGTAAAACGGGCCCTTTTCGTTTGTATGTAACTTTTTATTCCCTATACCGATTGATTTGAAACTTTGTATACATGCTTTTCAAACAAAATAAAAGTTACGTTTTTTCCTGTTTTTCCGAATTTTTCTCATCTAAGGGGTCAAATAAGGTCCCAAAGTTGGTGAAAAAAGCGTCAATTACATCGAACCAGCTGAACGGTTATGGTTGAAAATTGGTATGAAGGAGGCACACAGCATGTTTTAATACAGGAATTAATAAAATCCAGGAAAATCTATAAGGTTCCTTAGGGATACGCAAAATTAATAAGTTTAGGCTACAGCCCAAACCGCTGAAAATATGAGCTTGAAATTTGGAATATACGTACATCGTACGACATAATGAACCACTAAGGATGAAAAACGTACTCAACTCTAACTTACGGGGTAAAACGGGCCCTTTTTGTTTGCATGTAACTTCTTATTCCCTGTACCGATTGACATGAAACTTTGTATAGATGCTTTTGAGACTAAATAATAAATATGGCTGTACCTGTTTTTCTGAATTTTTCTTAAAAAAATCCTTAGGGGTCAGATACGTCCCAAAACTTCAATGCACTTTTTTAAATAATGTAGTATTTAGAATAGGATTATGATAATGATAGTTTATCTTTAAATGGGGCAAAATGGGTCCCCAAAAGTTTATGACTTTTTTTTATTTTGTGAGCCAATAGTCTTAAGCTTAGCGCACATAATTATAGATCAATATAGGTATTTTACTATGGGATCAACCCTGACAAGCGAAAATTACCTACATTTTCCATACATTTTGTCGCGGGTCGATGAACTTTTTGTGTTGAACAGCTGATTTTATTCACGTGCTTTTGGGGTTGGTACCATTGTAAAAGTTAATCAAATTATGAGTATAATAGCATCCTAGAACATGCCTGACTAGAATTACGACTTGTGTGCCATTTTTTCATTTGCCTGGAAAATTAAATACCTATCTAATAACTCAATGAAACATGTCGAATACCTGTACCGGCCTTAATTAATAGTGCACTACTGAAAATAGGTACTACGGATAGCACTACGGATAATAGAAACAGGTGGGTCTTAAGATGAACATGGACAAGACGAAAGTCATGTGTAATTCCCATTTTTTACCTACACCCGATTTCTGTTGGAAACTCGGTTCTTGAAGTCGTTGACTCGTATGTCTACCTAGGACAAGTAGTCCAGGTCTGGATCTGGACTGGTCCAGTAGGTCCGACTTCAACAAAGAAGCCAATCGCCGAATTCAAGAAGCCCAACGAGCTATGGAGAGGGCTATGCTTTTTTTTTTTTTTTTTTTTTTTTTTTTTTTTTTTATATTCCTGTTTCCCTCGCATATAGACAAGGTCTTTATTTAACAAAAATATTTTGATCCTCCATACATGGTTTTAGATATATTTATTTTAATAGACGTCCATCCTGAGTATTATGTATCTTATATATCCTATCCTCCAATTTGCAGACTTTTCAGCCCAGTGTACATACTCATGGTTCAATAGAACCATGCGTTGTCCACTTCAAGCTCCCAAAAGCTCTTCTGTTTTCCTTCATCTAACCTTGTTATATCCACAGTGTATCTATATTTTCTTAATTTGAATGTATATTTACATATTATATCTTGTATATCGAGCCACGTGCTGATTAATTGATATAACTATATCATTAGATATAGATATTCAATTACATTTATTTATCTATTTGTTTCTATTTATTACCTTTTTAGCAATCTTTATACCAAACTCTAAAAAACTGTTTCTCATTTCATTATCCACCATTAACTCCTTCAAAGTATGTACATCCATTTTTCGGCCGATTTCTTGTTCCAACTGGAAACGTTCCGAGCCATAGGCAGGACACTCTACCAAAATATGAGGTACGGTTTCCTCCTGATCGGGTTCACAGACGCACGATGGGCTCCCCTTGCATTTGAACCGGTGCAAATATTCGGAGAACCCACCGTGCCCCGTCAGGATCTGTGTCAATATTCCGGACATTTCCAACTTCCTGACTATTCCGTGTGCAGAGACTGCGTCGGGCAAAAACAGCTTTGTAATTTTTCCTGTACATTGTGACTTGTATCTTTGGTTCCATTCGTCAAGGGTACCCGTACGAATGATACGCTTGACGAAGGAAATCGGACACTTGTCGTAGGCCGGCTTAGTCTTAAGTTTCAAGGCCGCTTCCTTAGCCAATTCGTCTGCTCTCTCATTCCCCTCCAGTCCCGCGTGTGCTTTAACCCAAAAAAGTTCAACTTTTTTGTTCGCGCTGTCACATTTAGTTAAATTTTCGCGAATTTGGACTGCGAGGGGATGGAGAGAACGCCGGTTTGCTATGGTCTCTAGCGAGGATCTCGAGTCGCTGTATATTACGAAGCTCGACTTCGGACTACGAAGAACCTCCTCAGTTGCTCTGCAAATGGCCAGCAGCTCGGCCTGATATACCGTGCAGTGGGACGACAGCTTCAGTTTTATGGTTTTAGTTTCAGCAGCGTCACTCCAGAGAGACAGCGCTGCACCCACTTTACCTTCAATTTTGCTGCCGTCCGTGAATATCTGGACTGCCTGACCACTGTGCCTTTCCACGTCGTCTTGGTCCACCAGACATCCGAATTGCAGGCCTATATGCTGTGCCGGGTGAGGAGTATCAGTAAACGCCACTCTTTTCTCGATTTCCCCGTCTCCTAGGACTGGCTGGGGTACCCCCCTCTTGGCCTCGTACAGGGCAGCGGACTCTTGAATTCTAAGGTCGAGGGGCAGTATCCCAGCCAGCACCAGCGCCGAGTTCAGGGAAACCGTTCGATACGCTCTGCACAATTTCTGCGCAAAACCCCTCTGAATAGCATTTAACTGTCTCCGAATGCACAGCTTTTTAGTCGCCGATGCCCAGACGCTAGAGGCATACATTATCACTGGCTCGATAACCGCCGTGTATATTGTTCGTACAACCTCCGTGTGCAATCCCCAGCTGACTCTGGCTGCCGTGGACAGTTGTTTGTAAATATTGGCAGCTTTCGTGCAAATATTAGACACGTGACTGTTCCAGGTCAACTTGCTGTCGATGGTCACACCTAATAGTTTGATTTCAGGAGACATGCCAATGCCGACCCCACCCATCTTCAGGAGAGGAGTGTCGTACTTTAACTTTCGCGTCATAATCATAGCATTGGTTTTGTGGGGAGCGAACTTAAGTTTGTTTCTGACACCCCACTCCTGAACATAAGCAAGGGCAGCATTGGCACGCTCCTGAACGCCCAGCGCCGATTCTCCATCAAAAATCAGGACCACATCGTCAGCGAAGGCCTGGACATACTCTCCTCTCTGTTCTAGGCCTTTGAGAAGGGGGTCCAGGAGAAGGTTCCAGAGGATTGGTCCTCCTATGGAACCCTGGACGCAGCCCTTATTCGTGCTCTTCGAGAACTGCTCTCCCGCATACCTTACGCTGACGTTGCGGTCCCGAAGGTAACTGTCCATCATCCCTCTGACGTTTTTGGGACATTCTTCCTCAGCCAGTCGCACTTTTATGGCAGGCCACCAAGCGCTGTCGAAGGCTCCCTCTATGTCCAACGATACCATTGTGACCAACTTTTTTTTGTCTAAGCTTTTCCTTTACATGTTTCATTAAGTCATAGAGGGAGTCTTCGGTGCTCCTTTGGGGCATAAAGCCGTACTGGCGAGTACTCATCCTTTTTATGAGATGGAACTTCAGCCTCTCCACTACCATTTTTTCCAGTATCTTTCCCATCACTGGCAGGAGCCCAATAGGCCTATACGATTTAGGATTTGTGTAGTCGTCCTTACCGGGCTTTCGAAGGACAACCACTGTGGCCTCCTTCCAGATGATGGGAAAGTGTCCGAGTTTAAGGCAGCTATTCGCTATAGCCAAGTAAATCCGGGGATCCGTTGATATGGCGTGGCTGCAGATGTCGGCTGTGAGTCCGTCCGCACCTGGGGCCTTTCTAGGATTAAAACTTTCCACCGACTTCCTTAGTTCTTCCAATGTAAATGGTGGGTCATGTTTTCCATCATGGTCGCCGTTTACTCGGGCAGCCAGGAGTCTCTCTGAAAGATCGAATCATTAATGAGGAGATCCGTAGAGGAACCAAAGTTACCGACATAGCCCAACGGATTGGCAAGTTGAAATGGCAATGGGCAGGGCACATAGCGCGGAGGGCTGATGACCGTTGGGGTCGCAAAGTTCTCGAGTGGAGACCATGTACCGGCAAGCGCAGCGTAGGACGTGCACCCACAAAGTGGACGGATGACCTCATTAAGACCGCAGGATCGCGCTGGATGCAAGCAGCTTCCAACCGGTCTTATTGGAGATCCATAGGGGAGACCTATGTCCAGCAGTGGACGTCCTGCGGCTGATGGATGACTGAAAATAGGCCTATCCGCGAAGGGTAATTGGGCCAAATCCATCACGCCGGCCGAGCACGGGTTGCTGAATTCACATACGACATTGATTTTTTCTACGTTTGTACAGGTTGCCTCAATGTTTTCCAGCAATGAAAAGTGAAATTTCTTACATAGTTACTCATACAATTATTATTATTGGCTCCTTCGGTGGCTCAGTGGTTGACTCTGACTCCTGGGTCAAAAAGGCGTGGGTTCGATTCCCAGGGCAAATATTTATGTGATGTTCATATGTGTTTGCTGTGTCTGGGTGTTATTAATGTATTTTTATTTATTTATTTATTTAACACTTTCTTGCACACTATTTGTACAAAAGGAGGACTTAACGCTAAACAGCATTATCTGCCAGTCAACCTACATGTATATGTAGTATATCAGTCTCTGCCAGCCAAATCACAAACTTTGCTTAGTTTGGGATCAGAGACCGTGTGTGAGATGTCCCCCAATATTTATTTTATATATTTATTTATTATTGAGCTAATTTCAGAAATTCGGCAATTTATCATCCAAAAATTCACGTAGTCCGTAATAAGCTTTAGATACAAGTAAATTAAATAACCAAATACTGAGACAATTCTGGCTAAGCCGTAGGCATTATTTTGCAAGTAATACAATAATAGGCTCAGTTATGAAGACGCCATAGTAAACATAATAACAACATAAAAAGTGTTCTCTTTATCGAATGCTTAAAGTGAAAATGAAACAGATATAATTATGATAATTAGCTATTATAATTACGATGGCGCCTTCATAATCGAGCCTAATGCGGGCTTAACCACGAGCTACTATTATTTTAAGTAAGTGCCAAGAAAACGCGGGCCAAACTGTGGGTTTTTATCATTTTAATAAGTTACGAAAATAACGCGGGCCAGACCGTGGGCTATTATCATTACAAGTAATACAAAAACGCAGGCTAACGGCATGCTACTATAATTTTAAGGATTTATTAAGACAACACGGGCCAGACCGCAAACTATTAGATATTATTATAAGCAAATGCCAAGATAACGCGGGTTGAACCGCGGGCTGTTATATTAATTAAGTAAGTATTAAAACAACGTGGGCCAAACTGTGGGTTATTATCATTGTAAGTACCTAATTATAAACACAACGCGAGCTAAACTGCGGGATTTTATAATTTTGAGCAAGTACTAAGACAATACGGGCCAGACCATGAGCTATTATCATTGTAAGTAATACGACAATGCAGGCCAAACGGCAAGCTTTTATAATTTTAAGCAAGTATTAAGACATCGCAGTCCATGCTGCGTGCTATAAATAACCATCTTAAGCAAATACTAACAATACGCGGGCCAAACCGTGACCTATTATCATTATAGGCAAATACTGTTACAATTTTGACCAAACCGTGGGCATTATCCTTGCAAGTAATTTTAAGCAAGTATTAAGACAACGCGGGCCAAATCGCGGACTATTAGATATTATTATAAGCATGTACAATGACATTGTAGATCAAACCGCGGGCTATTTTCATTTTAAGTAAGTACCTATGTACTAAGACAACGCGGGCGAAGCCGTGGGTTTTAAGCTAGTATTTATATAAAACCACGAGTTTTGTGACGACTCATTGAAAATATAATATTTTTGACACTGATCACTTGGTCAATCAAATATCACATGGACAATGAATGATGACAGGACACATTCATCATGATTTCTTATGAAAATATTTCCAAGGATTTTTTATCAAAAACATTTTTTTATGTTTTTATGAATGCATGGATTTTATATATTAGTTTAATTACAGATAGTTATGACATTTTTGGCAGAAAACAGCAATCTTATTATTTCAATAAATTTTTGACCAATCAAATTTAAAGTTCTGTACAAATTTGTTGGAGTTGAATATTTTGATTATAATACATTTTTTTAAATTAATGTTTTCATTTTCAGTTTTGCACGTAGATACACTTAAAAATTTTGCACATTAAAATAAATAAACATGCAAGTAGATAACTAAAATAGCATCAATCGTCTCCTGATTCTGGCTCAGAACTTGTTGGAGATATATTTTCACGATTTTTCTTACTGGCATTACGTCGCTTATTTCTTTGACGAGTCCTGAACATTTTAGATTCATCTGCACATTTTGTTGTTATACTTGTTCTGGAAAAAAAAATCGAATTTATTTCTTAAGGTAAATTGATCCTTCCATTTTAACTATTGCAGCGTCATATAATAATTATTAATAATAATTTTCTCGTAGCGCTCGTATAAGAATTCCAGTTAATTTTCTCTAAGATATGTGCTGGAACTTTTGCATATCCTTTACCAATTTCAATCTGTAAATAAATGTAAATATAATTATATCTTCCATTTTATATATTTTATGGATTGCTTTTATTATACCTATTTTCTCATTGACATTTGGAGACTTATAAAACCCTATTCTAAAAGAAGATTGAACATTTTTAAATTGAACTTTATCCTATATGCACCATGAACAATCCGGTTTGGAATTATGGGGCTCAGTAGCTCATGAATAGATGCAAAGATCTCCTAAGGATATCTTGTTCCAGTAAGAAACTCTAAAATAGCTTTTAAAAATCCGTTAAGTAACCGCAAAAAATATAATAAAATTAGATTACCAAATCATTATTTATTAAGTAAGAGCCGTCGTTTGTTGTAGTTTTCCCCTTTGATTTGTTGTTTGGCTTGTGCTGTGCTGATCCATTGAAGTTTACAAATTGATTTCTATTTGAGGGACCTACAGCGTTGTGATCATCTGTGATGTTTTCGCTTACACTCTGTAATTAAAAGAAAAAAAAAGATGTTAGCTGTTGTTGTTTCTACGATGTTCTTGTTTCGGAAGCTTAATAATGATTTATACAAAAGCTTTTAAAAATCCAAAATCAAAATCACCTTATCATTTGGTTTTGAGTAACTGACTGCGTTATCATCATCCGCGATGCTTTCGCTTACTCTCTGTAATCAAAATAAAAAAGATATTGAGGTGCTACGTTTAGTCACTTTTTTGCATGAATGTCATCGCGCTGCAAGATCATAATTTCATAATAACCCCTCATATTTTTTGTAAGAATCAAGATGACATACCGTTTTCATTTCATTAGTCTGATGATCATGATTTTCTGAACTGACAGAAGCAATGTCTTGTACAGGTGAGATCCGCTTTAACTGATTTTGTAGAGACAACATCTGTTCTTTTAAGGCTTTAAGCGGAATGATATGAGATTCTTCCGTTTGCGTTGCTATTTCTCTGGTTTTCGTGGCATTTTTGTAGGCACAAGATTGAAAAGTATTAAGCATGCATGGCGGTGATTGTATCGTTGTAGATACATGCTCTCTGTATCCATTTTGTGTGGAATTAAAGTTTCCATAATTTTTAGCAGTTCCTAATACTGAAACTCGTTTCTTTTTATGTATGTAGCTAGTGCCATTTTCAAACGGTATCGAAACTGTTAAAAGTTCTTGGTTTAATTCTTCTCCCATTTTATTAAGATTATTACTCATATTTAAAGTAGAAACATCCTGCGAATGAAGATAAAATTATTGACTTTATTATTGTTACTATCACATAAGTAGGAGTCGAAAGTACGTAGGTCAATTTTAAAAACTTGCAATTTTAGTACATATATCAAAAATATGAATGCCTCCAGGATTTCGCGGGGCTTAGGTACTACCTTTTTTCAGGGATTCTTAATTTTATATTGGTCTTTTTAAAGTTTTTCATGTTCTATCAGATAAAGCTTATAAAATGGTAAATTAAATATTTTGAAAAAAATATTAAATAGTCAAAAATACAGCAAAAATGAACCCAGATTAGATATTTTTTACCAAAAATCAACTTTTAAACTTAAGTTTTAGTCAAAATATATCCATCTTTTTCAGTGAAATATTTATAGAATACATATTACGCTGATTTCTGAGATTTATAAAAAATGTGAATGGAATAAACATTTAATGAGTATTCTTACCATAATCGTGCAGCTCAATGATAAATTTTCCGTATTTTCGGTCTCTTGGCAGATATCCATTTCATGGTGCGTATCTACAACAATATCATTTGGAATGTTATAATTTTATTTTAGCATAGCTGACTATTATCAAAAAGATTTAATTGTGTTCTTACTTGTTTCAAGGTTATATTGTACCATACTGCTGTGCAAATCTAAAAGTGCTTGTGCGGCATCATATTCCCTGATTGACGTAGTCATTCTGGAAATAATAGTTTTGATTAAATCATGACGTGAAAAATTAAATTACATTTACTAGGTAAAATTATTAAATGATCAGTCTTAATATTTCGTTTTGTATAGGTATTCATAAGTTTAAGCTTCCAGGAGTGATTGTGACTGACTAACAGACAGCTTTTAGTTTAGTGCAAACCGCTGAAGTAACAAATGAAATATACGACGAAAATATAAATTTTAAATAAGTGAAATATGCCTTTATTTTGTTTGTATGAAACTTTTTATTCAGTAGAGAAATAGACACAAAACATTGTAAACAAATTGTAACATAATATGTAATTTAATTATTGCAATTTATTTATCTAATTTGCCAAATCAGGCTCCACAATTTTTAAAATTAATCATCGATAAAATTAATTCCTGTCCTCCTTAAACTAGTAAGTTCACTTTAAAAATAGTCACATAAAAATCAAAAAACGGTCACACAAATGTAGGCTTGTGATAAGAAACTCTATTTCTAAAAAGAGCGATTATTTCGCTTACCGAGCTCACACATGAAATACCTATTTTTACGCTGGGCTTGGCTTTTTGGCAAAGAAAATTATCGTTAGACAACCTGTACATGCCCATAAAAGAAACTCGATGGCGCGAGCGTATGTGTAATTGTGTATACACCGACCCTCACCGGGTCAGCATTGTGGATATGGCCCGATCGACCTAGGAGTACGTGGGTCGGTGGTATAAATCACCGACCAGCATACAGTACAGGTAGATATATAATATGATTTGTTAATCATTAAATAACATGATGAGATAATACTTACATGGCACTAAAAAATATAACACTATTTGAAACTGATAACGTGATTTACACTTGAAATGAAAATTTCGAAAACTGAGGAGTCAGGAGTAACAAACGCGACAAGTGATCTCACCAAACTGAACCATGATTGAAATGTTCTTTACCAAGAGCACTTTCTTAATAATAACACTAAAACAAAGCACCGCGTTAATTGAATAGGTTTAAAACTCAGGTAGAAAATTGTTATAATCCTCTGGAAATTCTCCAGGAATTACGGCTTCTTTTTATCTATTTATTGCCTTCCTTTAAATAGAATGGTCCGATATAAAAACAATAGAAGGATCCTATTTAACCTGTAGGCTAATGGATGGTTTCAATTTCCAATCGCGCAGATATACCTATAACTGATATCTTTTTAATACATATCTTCTATTCGATTTCACTAAATAAATACTAGAGAGGAAGCTCAAGTGGAACGTATGTGACATTTTACTGATATTGCACTTCGCGAAATATCAAAATGTTACGTGTTTGTGCGTCACATCTTAAATTCATAACGTAACAGCCCACGAGAATCAAAATAACGGACAAGTTTAGTATCACATACGTACCTATCAGTGAATCTTGTCAGTGACCCTGCTTATAATTTTGGACATCTATCGCAACCGTCCCCGACACCGGGAACCTTAGTGCTACTTAATATATGTCCGTTGATCGTAGGAACTGAAATCTTCATATGATTTATTTACGATAAGCATAAACCCTACTTTAGAGCGCTTTCAGCGATAGCAATGAAAATAATATTTTCATTATTTCATAATGTTTCTATCAAAATCACAAAGCGTAGGTAAAGGGGAAAGAAAATATACTTGTTTGATGAATTTGTTTATTTCGATATGCGTTAATATTTTGACTAACATTTGTTTTAAATCTAAGTAAGCAACATTATACATAATTACAGATTTTTGTCATAATTATGATTACTAAGACTTCTAAATAAAACATAGGTCCGATATATTATGCTGCTGTGGAAATTTTAGTGTTCTTCAAGCGAGATCTGCTTTACATATTATATTATTATGTATAGCTATATTGTAGTTAATAATGAAATTGCAGCACCAGATTAAAACTACAATCACGAAAAAAAATCTCCTTTTGAGTTAACATTTACTTCATTAAATTCATCATTTGGAAACTTACGTGTCAATAAAACCCTCATCCCTCATGTACCTGGACTGAAGCTTACTAACTTGATCATATGTAACTTTGACATAAATAATGTTTGTAGTAAAAATTTAAATTATAATATGTGAGTGAACTCACATTGGATTATAGTGCTATCGTATATGATCTCTGCAACAACATATAGCTATAGTGCTTCCTCAGCTTAACTGATTCCGATGTGAAGTGAAGTGTACATGAATTTTCATTTCGAGTTAGTGTCGTGTAGGTACATACCATTCTTACAAGTAAGCTTTGATCATTCGATTACCTACACTTAGGGTGGGTTGCACTAAACTGCTTTAACTTATCGTTAAAACAAACTGTGAACAGTCTTACATCTCTGGTTACGTCAAAAACATTTGACGTAACCAGATATTTTACGACTGGACTGAATTTATTATTTTCTGTCTTATTCTGTCATCGTTTATCTGTATGTATAAGTATGATCTCTTCTTTTATATTATTTCATAGGTCTACAAATACATTAATCTATTGCTGAGCACACTATGTTATTATATTCATCTCTATTGCTACAATACAAGTGGAAAATATAGAGCTTATTTGTTAAGAGTTATTGTTTTATCGCTTGTTAATTATAGCTATTTATTTTGTTACGATATATTAATAAATAAAACAAAATTCCGCGTTCATTAAATAGATTTAAAACCCAGGTAGAAAATTGTAAGAATCATTCTGCAGGCCAGACTTACGGCTTCTTGTTATCTTCTATTTCTTTGAAAAGAGTGGTCAGAAATAAGAACAATAGAAGGTTTATGAGATCCCACGAACACAAAAATGTTTATAATGATGTTAGATAAGGATTTAGAAAATCTATGAATATAATATTATTATGTTCTAATTCTTCAAACGGCTGGTTCAAAGAAGTTTTAAAAATATCAGGATTTAATGCTCATTGTGTGTGTGTGGTTGCCATGTATTTCGAGCATAGATCAGAAAACAAGGTTCTTGTCGTCTCCTTTTTCTCTGATCTGTGATTTCGAACAATGCCATTATAATATGATGGACAACTATTTTCATATTTAAACTGAAGACTGTAATTAAATTACATGAATTACACTGAATATAATTTTACGAATCAAGTAAAGCTGATA
Source organism: Hypomecis punctinalis (assembly GCA_949316475.1). Lineage (NCBI taxonomy): Eukaryota > Metazoa > Arthropoda > Insecta > Lepidoptera > Geometridae > Hypomecis > Hypomecis punctinalis. The sequence goes on along the minus strand of OX438814.1, from coordinate 15,906,585 downwards.
TTCAGGTATGGTTTCTACAAGGTCATGGTCACTATTGCTATGACTTTCAGTAAATTATTTAATGTTTAATAATTTTTAGATCACAATGTTATCTACCCTTTCAACCAAACCATTTGTGGCTTAATAAATAACAAAATTGCACTCCCAGGTCACATGAGAAATTGAAAATCTCCATTATTTAGTTATTAGGTACCTATTTGATATTTCTGATTTGATAGCCAATGTGTCAATAAAACTCTCATGCAAGTGCGTAGGTACCTAACTGTAGCTAACTCAGATATATTTTTTTGTGAATAAACTCACACTGGATTACGGCAATATCGTAAACTATGTCTGCAACGACATAGCTATAGTGCTTCCCCATCTTGACTGATTCCGATGTGAAGTGAATTAGTGATGTGTACGTTCAGGAATCTTTAAATCGAGTTAGTGTAGTGTACCTGCCTATCTGAGAAAATGAATCAAATCAAATCATTCTTTAGACTTACACACTCAATTCAAAGTAGTCTTATAAATGAAAATATCTTTAACCTCTTATAATGATTTTCATAATCTTTTTATGTTTACTTGGCTCACTCCCGGCTTGGCCCGTGCATAATGAGCTAATAAAATCTGTCAGACTAAAATTTTAATAATCATTTATTAACAATATTTACCTTGTAGTATAAGTATGAAAATAATTTCAGTATGTTCTTAAAACATTATCTCTTGAGTAAATGTAAAATGAAGAAATTCATGTTTCCTCCTGACACCCTTGATTACTTTGAAAGAGTTTAAAACTTACGCAAAAGATTCTTTTGTTCAACAACTAGCGGCGCTAGAAAAATATTTCAGTACATTTTTACCTAATTTTGTTTTACCTATTTTAGTTTTTGCAAGAAGTAATAAACTTACCTATCACTGCTCCTAGAAACTTAGGTTTTTCGAGTTCCGTGTTGGTTTTCATCTGAAGAAGCTATTTTAATCGTCTTCGCGGTAAGCGCAAAAAATACAAGTATTTTCTAAAAGCTAAAGTTTTGGCGTAACGTTATCATGGTGGTGTACAATACAACTATACCCCGGAGTTAGTCAGCTGGGTTCTTTAACGTTTAGAAGGGATATCTTGAGTACTTTTAAAAACTGAAAATTAGTGTAGTTACTAATAGAAAAAAAATAAAAAAAAGTTTAACGACAGTCAATCACCTGAAACATCATTCATCATCATTGAAATCTGTCATATCATTTGGCGCGCTTATCTCATATATTGTAAAAGTAATTTTTAGAGTAAAAGTTTTCATTATTATTTTGAATGTGAAATAAACCTTGCCTGGTAAGTGAATTATCGTTTTATGTAATTAACTAACCGATATTTATGTTTAGTACCTTGATAAGTGATAGTAAACACGAAGGGACAGCGGTGTCCCTATGGCCGTAAAGAGGTATTTTTTGTATGGAAAAGTTTTCTTACTGTAGTGATGTTTTTTGTCAAGTACCCTAATTTTTATTCATTTTGGTGACGGATATGTCTCATAAGAGACGTGGAGTATTTGAACTCAGAGGAGATGACATTTTTCAAAATTTATTGGGTGATAATAATGACGATGAAGATGACTTGCTGCTTGACGAAGAAGACTGAAATCTCCTGACACAGGATGAAGACCATTGACCAAGAAGTTTTAGATGTTGAGGTTGAAGATACATCGTTTTCACTTCAGGAATCTACAAGACTGTCTTGCCTGAACCTTCACCGTCGATAGTAGAGCCCGTCACCGAATTCAATTGCAATAATCCACCGGTTTTCAAGTGGAGCCACACATACCACCCAAATATTTTTCGTGAGGTCGATTATAAGTTTGGATAGTTGACAATACGTCAAGAACATTGACTCTTTTTGACTAGGATTGTGACACACTACAGTAAAAATATGGGTGGTGTTGATCTTATGGATCAACGCAAAGTGTGCTATGAAGTAGATCGAAGATCAAAAGTAAAATGTTATCTTCGACTATTTTTCGATCTGATTGACATAACATGACAGTAAATAACGCACATACCGTCTACACTAAGCTGCACGTTCAAAAACAATTGGAAGGAAGCCTGTTATCCAGCTTGCAGTTCAGATTAGTCGGAGTTTGGAGTTCGATAAATGATTTTGCGGTCAGGGAACGAGGGGTCCCCAAGACGACAACCAGTACAGTGCGCAAATCCGTGAAACGGCAATTGGCCTTTCACCATATAGAAAGATCAGAATCATCAGAAAAAAGATGTGTAAACTGTGCCAAAACCAAGATCGAAATCTTCACAAATAATACTTTCGTGATATGTAAAGGCCCCCTTTGCTACACCAGTGAAAGAAATTGTTTCGTTGAGTATCACGTGTATCATAGTATTTATAATAATGTATTCTTTTTCTTTTAGAAAACAACCTTAATACAATAATAACAAAGGAATTTTGCTGAAATAACTCCCTAAATCTTATGTAAACTTAATAATTCTTAAGTCGTAAGTTTTACATTTGTCCCAATAATTTCCTAATAAACCAAAAAGTATATATTTTATTTTGTTTTAAAAATATGTTTTTTAACGTCTAAAGAATCGTTCTAAATAGCTCAACTGGATCTAATATCTCCCATAGTCTTATGATCCTGAAAAGGTTAAATTCTGGTTCTATAATATTAGTGAAAGATTTGAATTAGTCGAGAATAGGTTTGTACTTAGTATCTTTATTATGGAGTAACAAAATCGTTGTATTTCCCGTAATCTTTCGAATACTAGTCATTTTGAACACCAAAAAATATTCTTCTAATGTTATAAGATTACATAAAAAGAAACCTACAATATCAACTGTTTGGATTATTTTCTTTAAAAGTACGATATTAAAACTATAGAATTTCAACCTTATCTATGTCTTCAGCCTAGTGACGTGACACCGACACGTACGATATCTCTTGTTGCAACCATATTTATTTATATTCATCGTTAAATTTCATGTCAAAGGAAAACGATCACGTAACCACCTACCTACGGTCACACAGTCCGCTGCCGAAAGATTGTTGCATAGAACCTGGCTAAATGCTTAAACATGTACACTTGCTGAGCGCAGGCCCGGTTCTGATAAATGTAATTTATACATACGCTACGCAACCTCATCTATGCGATACGCTGCCTTAGTAGATCATTGATTAATTTTTGTAATGAAATAATATGAAATACAGGGAAAACCTGACAAACATAATTATAATACTGGATTTCTTCTATGATATCGTACTTTATTTTCTAAAATTATAACTAACACACATCATATTACAGTACTGTATGACATATAACTGGGAAATTGTTAACATAGCACAGTTAATTCTTCAAAACAAACATAATATATTATGAACAACATTAATATTAGCGTCTGGCATATCTTATAGGTACATCACTAAATTTAACCTAACAACTAGTAAAAAGATTTCAATTTCTAAAAATCAAAACTAATTGACATAACATTTTATTGCACACATTAATTCAGTTGTTCAAAATAATTATTTTACAATTGTATTTAACTATTGATACTGTTTTGTAGAAAATATAACAAATAAATATAATTATTATAGTTGAATTGTACACAACAACTGTAGTAGATTATGTACCAAGTCGTGTCATACGTCACAGGCGACATATTGGACCCTGAGCGCAGCGAGGGTGTTAAATGTTTAGAGTCTTAAGTGAAGCGAGGGGTTCAAGTCGCCCAAGACGAAGCCAGACATGGTTCCAGTGGTTTACACTCTCATTTTCATACCTCCTGCACGAAAATAAAGTCCCAGGAATATGAGTTATACTTACGTCGTAAACTCGCTAAGTGTAGGTACTCACTAGGCAACTTGGTATTGTTCACAATAAAATAAAACAAATGAGAATGTACCTACAAATTTTCGTAGAAAGGCACACAACTCTGTTACACTTAATACTGATAATGTAAACACTGAGTGATAAACATAAGATCATGGCCAACTCGATTATCGTGGCCTTACATTATTCTATAAAATCGAAAAAAAAACTCCTAACAATGCCCTTTGACGTGCAAGGTAATGAGGTTTTATTCGATTTTACAAAATAAAACCTCTTGACGATGTTCTTAAATGTTCTAACTTAAGAAATTTGAAAGTATACAAATTAAACATTCTAAATTAAATCACTTTACTCTCTAGGGAGTTTCATACAAAATTATTGACCTGCCGCAGCCATAGAAATTGTGTTAAGGTAATAGTGACTTATTTTACAATGAGTATCAATAACTATAATGAATCATTTTCGAGAAGGTGGTATGAACAAATATTTAGGTACGTTGGACACTTTTAATTGCATTGTTTTGCAACTGAATTAAAATATTTACTATTAATGTTGGTAATATATTTTCTATAATTTATAACGAATGAACATTGAACACATTAAAATTGTATCGCACACAATATACCTCTTATTTAGTAATTGCTAGCCAATTAAACTTTATAATATAGCTACGTAATGTTCCAAGATAAACTCATTAACTAAATACTTCTCTATGCTTTTGGTAGATACTGATCGATAACTGATACAACGACTTAAACTAATCTACATAAATACTACTTATAACATTTATTGTTTGAGAATTATGATAATAAATTGTGTAAACAATTGCCCTTATAAAGCATGTCGCATTTCAAGTTAATGTTTTCTCAAAAATGAACAATTTCCACGTACTAAAATATCTCCATTCAATAAAATTTTCTAAAACAATTTACATATTTATATAAAACCACGAGTTTTGTGACGACTCATTGAAAATATAATATTTTTGACACTGATCACTTGGTCAATCAAATATCACATGGACAATGAATGATGACAGGACACATTCATCATGATTTGTTATGAAAATATTTCCAAGGATTTTTTATCAAAATCATTTTTTTATGTTTTTATGAATGCATGGATTTTATATATTATTTTAATTACAGATAGTTATGACATTTTTGGCAGAAAACAGCAATCTTATTATTTCAATAAATTTTTGACCAATCAAATTTAAAGTTCTGTACAAATTTGTTGGAGTTGAATATTTTGATTATAATACATTTTTTTTAATTAATGTTTTCATTTTCAGTTTTGCACGTAGATACACTTAAAAATTTTGCACATTAAAATAAATAAACATGCAAGTAGATAACTAAAATAGCATCAATCGTCTCCTGATTCTGGCTCAGAACTTGTTGGAGATATATTTTCACGATTTTTCTTACTGGCATTACGTCGCTTATTTCTTTGACGAGTCCTGAACATTTTAGATTCATCTGCACATTTTGTTGTTATACTTGTTCTGGAAAAAAAAAATCGAATTTATTTTTTAAGGTAAATTGATCCTTCCATTTTAACTATTGCAGCGTCAATTTATTGTTACAATATATGAATAGTAATTGATCGCGGTTTCACCCGTCTTCTATGTATTTGGATTTGTGCTATTGCTACATAGAAACCTTTTAGTTCCTGGGATAAAAAGTAGCCTACATAGTAACCTTTGAACTATGTATTACATATCCAAGCCATAAATGTATTAAATACGTTGCTGCGTGAAAGAGTAATGCACCAACAAACACACTCGGATTTATTAAATAAGTAAGGAATAACGTATTTTCTATCAATAACAATAAAATCTATATTAAATAGATGAATAAATCAGAAATTTAAATATTTAATCCAGGTAAGAAATATAAAAAATGTTTTATCACGTACCTGACAATGTTTTCTGGAACAGAGCAACGTTCAACCACTGTTTGCACGATATCATTCACGAGCGCGGGGTTTAATCTCTCTTTTGCGGCTTTATTGGGAAAAGCCGGAGAACGTTTTCCAGTGAGGGAACTCGTCGCCAGGATACTAAAAAATAATACAATGTTCTAAAATTGCCAAAATACTAAGCAGGTAACTAGATAAATAACTTACGAATCATGCATTTTATTCTCTCTTCTATTGTAGGCGCAGCATTAAAGTAACAAGCGTAAATAGATTAAGATACTTACTCGCGTTCAAATACTGCTTCTAATAATTTTCTCGTAGCGCTCGTATAAGAATTCCAGTTAATTTTCTCTAAGATATGTGCTGGAACTTTCGCATATCCTTTACCAATTTCAATCTGTAAATAAATGTAAATATAATTATATCTTCCATTTTATATATTTTATGGATTGCTTTTATTATACCTATTTTCTCATTGACATTTGGAGACTTATAAAACCCTATTCTAAAAGAAGATTGAACATTTTTAAATTGAACTTTATCCTATATGCACCATGAACAATCCGGTTTGGAATTATGGGGCTCAGTAGCTCATGAATTATGAAGCAAAGATCTCCTAAGGATATCTTGTTCCAGTAAGAAACTCTAAAATAGCTTTTAAAAATCCGTTAAGTAACCGCAAAAAATATAATAAAATTAGATTACCAAATCATTATTTATTAAGTAAGAGCCGTCGTTTGTTGTAGTTTTCCCCTTTGATTTATTGTTTGGCTTGTGCTGTGCTGATCCATTGAAGTTTACAAATTGATTTCTATTTGAGGAACCTACAGCGTTGTGATCATCTGTGATGTTTTCGCTTACACTCTGTAATTAAAAGAAAAAAAAAGATGTTAGCTGTTGTTGTTTCTACGATGTTCTTGTTTCGGAAGCTTAATAATTATTTATACAAAAGCTTTTAAAAATCCAAAATCAAAATCACCTTATCATTTGGTTTTGAGTAACTGACTGCGTTATCATCATCCGCGATGCTTTCGCTTACTCTCTGTAATCAAAATAAAAAAGATATTGAGGTGCTACGTTTAGTCACTTTTTTGCATGAATGTCATCGCGCTGCAAGATCATAATTTCATAATAACCCCTCATATTTTTTGTAAGAATCAAGATGACATACCGTTTTCATTTCATTAGTCTGATGATCATGATTTTCTGAACTGACAGAAGCAATGTCTTGTACAGGTGAGATCCGCTTTAACTGATTTTGTAGAGACAACATCTGTTCTTTTAAGGCTTTAAGCGGAATGATATGAGATTCTTCCGTTTGCGTTGCTATTTCTCTGGTTTTCGTGGCATTTTTGTAGGCACAAGATTGAAAAGTATTAAGCATGCATGGCGGTGATTGTATCGTTGTAGATACATGCTCTCTGTATCCATTTTGTGTGGAATTAAAGTTTCCATATTTTTTAGCAGTTCCTAATACTGAAACTCGTTTCTTTTTATGTACGTAGCTAGTGCCATTTTCAAACGGTATCGAAACTGTTAAAAGTTCTTGGTTTAATTCTTCTCCCATTTTATTAAGATTATTACTCATATTTAAAGTAGAAACATCCTGCGAATGAAGATAAAATTATTGACTTTATTATTGTTACTATCACATAAGTAGGAGTCGAAAGTACGTAGGTCAATTTTAAAAACTTGCAATTTTAGTACATATATCAAAAATATTAATGCCTCCAGGATTTCGCGGGGCTTAGGTACTACCTTTTTTCAGGGATTCTTAATTTTATATTGGTCTTTTTAAAGTTTTTCATGTTCTATCAGATAAAGCTTATAAAATGGTAAATTAAATAGTCAAAAATACAGCAAAAATGAACCCAGATTAGATATTTTTTACCAAAAATCAACTTTTAAACTTAAGTTTTAGTCAAAATATATCCATCTTTTTCAGAGAAATATTTATAGAATACATATTACGCTGATTTCTGAGATTTATAAAAAATGTGAATGGAATAAACATTTAATGAGTATTCTTACCATAATCGTGCAGCTCAATGATAAATTTTCCGTATTTTCGGTCTCTTGGCAGATATCCATTTCATGGTGCGTATCTACAACAATATCATTTGGAATGTTATAATTTTATTTTAGCATAGCTGACTATTATCAAAAAGATTTAATTGTGTTCTTACTTGTTTCAAGGTTATATTGTACCATACTGCTGTGCAAATCTAAAAGTGCTTGTGCGGCATCATATTCCCTGATTGACGTAGTCATTCTGGAAATAATAGTTTTGATTAAATCATGACGTGAAAAATTAAATTACATTTACTAGGTAAAATTATTAAATGATCAGTCTTAATATTTCGTTTTGTATAGGTATTCATAAGTTTAAGCTTCCAGGAGTGATTGTGACTGACTAACAGACAGCTTTTAGTTTAGTGCAAACCGCTGAAGTAACAAATGAAATATACGACGAAAATATAAATTTTAAATAAGTGAAATATGCCTTTGTTTTGTTTGTATGAAACTTTTTATTCAGTAGAGAAATAGACACAAAACATTGTAAACAAATTGTAACATAATATGTAATTTAATTATTGCAATTTATTTATCTAATTTGCCAAATCAGGCTCCACAATTTTTAAAATTAATCATCGATAAAATTAATTCCTGTCCTCCTTAAACTAGTAAGTTCACTTTAAAAATAGTCACATAAAAATCAAAAAACGGTCACACAAATGTAGGCTTGTGATAAGAAACTCTATTTCTAAAAAGAGCGATTATTTCGCTTACCGAGCTCACACATGAAATACCTATTTTTACGCTGGGCTTGGCTTTTTGGCAAAGAAAATTATCGTTAGACAACCTGTATATGCCCATAAAAGAAACTCGATGGCGCGAGCGTATGTGTAATTGTGTATACACCGACCCTCACCGGGTCAGCATTGTGGATATGGCCCGATCGACCTACGAGTACGTGGGTCGGTGGTATAAATCACCGACCAGCATACAGTACAGGTAGATATATAATATGATTTGTTAATCATTAAATAACATGATGAGATAATACTTACATGGCACTAAAAAATATAACACTATTTGAAACTGATAACGTGATTTACACTTGAAATGAAAATTTCGAAAACTGAGGAGTCAGGAGTAACAAACGCGACAAGTGATCTCACCAAACTGAACCATGATTGAAATGTTCTTTACCAAGAGCACTTTCTTAATAATAACACTAAAACAAAGCACCGCGTTAATTGAATAGATTTAAAACTCAGGTAGAAAATTGTTATAATCCTCTGGAAATTCTCCAGGAATTACGGCTTCTTTTTATCTATTTATTGCCTTCCTTTAAATAGAATGGTCCGATATAAAAACAATAGAAGGATCCTATTTAAACTGTAGGCTAATGGATGGTTTCAATTTCCAATCGCGCAGATATACCTATAACTGATATCTTTTTAATACATATCTTCTATTCGATTTCACTAAATAAATACTAGAGAGGAAGCTCAAGTGGAACGTATGTGACATTTTACTGATATTGCACTTCGCGAAATATCAAAATGTTACGTGTTTGTGCGTCACATCTTAAATTCATAACGTAACAGCCCACGAGAATCAAAATAACGGACAAGTTTAGTATCACATACGTACCTATCAGTGAATCTTGTCAGTGACCCTGCTTATAATTTTGGACATCTATCGCAACCGTCCCCGACACCGGGAACCTTAGTGCTACTTAATATATGTCCGTTGATCGTAGGAACTGAAATCTTCATATGATTTATTTACGATAAGCATAAACCCTACTTTAGAGCGCTTTCAGCGATAGCAATGAAAATAATATTTTCATTATTTCATAATTTTTCTATCAAAATCACAAAGCGTAGGTAAAGGGGAAAGAAAATATACTTGTTTGATGAATTTGTTTATTTCGATATGCGTTAATATTTTGACTAACATTTGTTTTAAATCTAAGTAAGCAACATTATACATAATTACAGATTTTTGTCATAATTATGATTACTAAGACTTCTAAATAAAACATAGGTCCGATATATTATGCTGCTGTGGAAATTTTAGTGTTCTTCAAGCGAGATCTGCTTTACATATTATATTATTATGTATAGCTATATTGTAGTTAATAATGAAATTGCAGCACCAGATTAAAACTACAATCACGAAAAAAAATCTCCTTTTGAGTTAACATTTACTTCATTAAATTCATCATTTGGAAACTTACGTGTCAATAAAACCCTCATCCCTCATGTACCTGGACTGAAGCTTACTAACTTGATCATATGTAACTTTGACATAAATAATGTTTGTAGTAAAAATTTAAATTATAATATGTGAGTGAACTCACATTGGATTATAGTGCTATCGTATATGATCTCTGCAACAACATATAGCTATAGTGCTTCCTCAGCTTAACTGATTCCGATGTGAAGTGAAGTGTACATGAATTTTCATTTCGAGTTAGTGTCGTGTAGGTACATACCATTCTTACAAGTAAGCTTTGATCATTCGATTACCTACACTTAGGGTGGGTTGCACTAAACTGCTTTAACTTATCGTTAAAACAAACTGTGAACAGTCTTACATCTCTGGTTACGTCAAAAACATTTGATGTAACCAGATATTTTACGACTGGACTGAATTTATTATTTTCTGTCTTATTCTGTCATCGTTTATCTGTATGTATAAGTATGATCTCTTCTTTTATATTATTTCATAGGTCTACAAATACATTAATCTATTGCTGAGCACACTATGTTATTATATTCATCTCTATTGCTACAATACAAGTGGAAAATATAGAGCTTATTTGTTAAGAGTTATTGTTTTATCGCTTGTTAATTATAGCTATTTATTTTGTTACGATATATTAATAAATAAAACAAAATTCCGCGTTCATTAAATAGATTTAAAACCCAGGTAGAAAATTGTAAGAATCATTCTGCAGGCCAGACTTACGGCTTCTTGTTATCTTCTATTTCTTTGAAAAGAGTGGTCAGAAATAAGAACAATAGAAGGTTTATGAGATCCCACGAACACAAAAATGTTTATAATGATGTTAGATAAGGATTTAGAAAATCTATGAATATAATATTATTATGTTCTAATTCTTCAAACGGCTGGTTCAAAGAAGTTTTAAAAATATCAGGATTTAATGCTCATTGTGTGTGTGTGGTTGCCATGTATTTCGAGCATAGATCAGAAAACAAGGTTCTTGTCGTCTCCTTTTTCTCTGATCTGTGATTTCGAACAATGCCATTATAATATGATGGACAACTATTTTCATATTTAAACTGAAGACTGTAATTAAATTACATGAATTACACTGAATATAATTTTACGAATCAAGTAAAGCTGATATTCAGGTATGGTATCTACAAGGTCATGGTCACTATTGCTATGACTTTCAGTAAATTATTTAATGTTTAATAATTTTTAGATCACAATGTTATCTACCCTTTCGACCAAACCATTTGTGGCTTAATAAATAACAAAATTGCACTCCCAGGTCACATGAGAAATTGAAAATCTCCATTATTTAGTTATTAGGTACCTATTTGATATTTCTGATTTGATAGCCAATGTGTCAATAAAACTCTCATGCAAGTGCGTAGGTACCTAACTGTAGCTAACTCAGATATATTTTTTTGTGAATAAACTCACACTGGATTACGGCAATATCGTAAACTATGTCTGCAACGACATAGCTATAGTGCTTCCCCATCTTGACTGATTCCGATGTGAAGTGAATTAGTGATGTGTACGTTCAGGAATCTTTAAATCGAGTTAGTGTAGTGTACCTGCCTATCTGGGAAAATGAATCAAATCAAATCATTCTTTAGACTTACACACTCAATTCAAAGTAGTCTTATAAATGAAAATATCTTTAACCTCTTATAATGATTTTCATAATCTTTTTATGTTTACTTGGCTCACTCCCGGCTTGGCCCGTGCATAATGAGCTAATAAAATCTGTCAGACTAAAATTTTAATAATCATTTATTAACAATATTTACCTTGTAGTATAAGTATGAAAATAATTTCAGTATGTTCTTAAAACATTATCTCTTGAGTAAATGTAAAATGAAGAAATTCATGTTTCCTCCGGACACCCTTGATTACTTTGAAAGAGTTTAAAACTTACGCAAAAGATTCTTTTGTTCAACAACTAGCGGCGCTAGAAAAATATTTCAGTACATTTTTACCTAATTTTGTTTTACCTATTTTAGTTTTTGCAAGAAGTAATAAACTTACCTATCACTGCTCCTAGAAACTTAGGTTTTTCGAGTTCCGTGTTGGTTTTCATCTGAAGAAGCTATTTTAATCGTCTTCGCGGTAAGCGCAAAAAATACAAGTATTTTCTAAAAGCTAAAGTTTTGGCGTAACGTTATCATGGTGGTGTACAATACAACTATACCCCGGAGTTAGTCAGCTGGGTTCTTTAACGTTTAGAAGGGATATCTTGAGTACTTTTAAAAACTGAAAATTAGTGTAGTTACTAATAGAAAAAAAATAAAAAAAAGTTTAACGACAGTCAATCACCTGAAACATCATTCATCATCATTGAAATCTGTCATATCATTTGGCGCGCTTATCTCATATATTGTAAAAGTAATTTTTAGAGTAAAAGTTTTCATTATTATTTTGAATGTGAAATAAACCTTGCCTGGTAAGTGAATTATCGTTTTATGTAATTAACTAACCGATATTTATGTTTAGTACCTTGATAAGTGATAGTAAACACGAAGGGACAGCGGTGTCCCTATGGCCGTAAAGAGGTATTTTTTGTATGGAAAAGTTTTCTTACTGTAGTGATGTTTTTTGTCAAGTACCCTAATTTTTATTCATTTTGGTGACGGATATGTCTCATAAGAGACGTGGAGTATTTGAACTCAGAGGAGATGACATTTTTCAAAATTTATTGGGTGATAATAATGACGATGAAGATGACTTGCTGCTTGACGAAGAAGACTGAAATCTCCTGACACAGGATGAAGACCATTGACCAAGAAGTTTTAGATGTTGAGGTTGAAGATACATCGTTTTCACTTCAGGAATCTACAAGACTGTCTTGCCTGAACCTTCACCGTCGATAGTAGAGCCCGTCACCGAATTCAATTGCAATAATCCACCGGTTTTCAAGTGGAGCCACACATACCACCCAAATATTTTTCGTGAGGTCGATTATAAGTTTGGATAGTTGACAATACGTCAAGAACATTGACTCTTTTTGACTAGGATTGTGACACACTACAGTAAAAATATGGGTGGTGTTGATCTTATGGATCAACGCAAAGTGTGCTATGAAGTAGATCGAAGATCAAAAGTAAAATGTTATCTTCGACTATTTTTCGATCTGATTGACATAACATGACAGTAAATAACGCACATACCGTCTACACTAAGCTGCACGTTCAAAAACAATTGGAAGGAAGCCTGTTATCCAGCTTGCAGTTCAGATTAGTCGGAGTTTGGAGTTCGATAAATGATTTTGCGGTCAGGGAACGAGGGGTCCCCAAGACGACAACCAGTACAGTGCGCAAATCCGTGAAACGGCAATTGGCCTTTCACCCTATAGAAAGATCAGAATCATCAGAAAAAAGATGTGTAAACTGTGCCAAAACCAAGATCGAAATCTTCACAAATAATACTTTCGTGATATGTAAAGGCCTCCTTTGCTACACCAGTGAAAGAAATTGTTTCGTTGAGTATCACGTGTATAGTATTTATAATAATGTATTCTTTTTCTTTTAGAAAACAACCTTAATACAATAATAACAAAGGCATTTTGCTGAAATAACTCCCTTAATCTTATGTAAACTTAATAATTCTTAAGTCGTAAGTTTTACATTTGTCCCAATAATTTCCTAATAAACCAAAAAGTATATATTTTATTTTGTTTTAAAAATATGTTTTTTAACGTCTAAAGAATCGTTCTAAATAGCTCAACTGGATCTAATATCTCCCATAGTCTTATGATCCTGAAAAGGTTAAATTCTGGTTCTATAATATTAGTGAAAGATTTGAATTAGTCGAGAATAGGTTTGTACTTAGTATCTTTATTATGGAGTAACAAAATCGTTGTATTTCCCGTAATCTTTCGAATACTAGTCATTTTGAACACCAAAAAATATTCTTCTAATGTTATAAGATTACATAAAAAGAAACCTACAATATCAACTGTTTGGATTATTTTCTTTAAAAGTACGATATTAAAACTATAGAATTTCAACCTTATCTATGTCTTCAGCCTAGTGACGTGACACCGACACGTACGATATCTCTTGTTGCAACCATATTTATTTATATTCATCGTTAAATTTCATGTCAAAGGAAAACGATCACGTAACCACCTACCTACGGTCACACAGTCCGCTGCCGAAAGATTGTTGCATAGAACCTGGCTAAATGCTTAAACATGTACACTTGCTGAGCGCAGGCCCGGTTCTGATAAATGTAATTTATACATACGCTACGCAACCTCATCTATGCTATACGCTGCCTTAGTAGATCATTGATTAATTTTTGTAATGAAATAATATGAAATACAGGGAAAACCTGACAAACATAATTATAATACTGGATTTCTTCTATGATATCGTACTTTATTTTCTAAAATTATAACTAACACACATCATATTACAGTACTGTATGACATATAACTGGGAAATTGTTAACATAGCACAGTTAATTCTTCAAAACAAACATAATATATTATGAACAACATTAATATTAGCGTCTGGCATATCTTATAGGTACATCACTAAATTTAACCTAACAACTAGTAAAAAGATTTCTAAAAATCAAAACTAATTGACATAACATTTTATTGCACACATTAATTCAGTTGTTCAAAATAATTATTTTACAATTGTATTTAACTATTGATACTGTTTTGTAGAAAATATAACAAATAAATATAATTACCTATTATAGTTGAATTGTACACAACAACTGTAGTAGATTATGTACCAAGTCGTGTCATACGTCACAGGCGACATATTGGACCCTGAGCGCAGCGAGGGTGTTAAATGTTTAGAGTCTTAAGTGAAGCGAGGGGTTCAAGTCGCCCAAGACGAAGCCAGACATGGTTCCAGTGGTTTACACTCTACTTTTCATACCTCCTGCACGAAAATAAAGTCCCAGGAATATGAGTTATACTTACGTCGTAAACTCGCTAAGTGTAGGTACTCACTAGGCAACTTGGTATTGTTCACAATAAAATAAAACAAATGAGAATGTACCTACAAATTTTCGTAGAAAGGCACACAAATCTGTTACACTTAATACTGATAATGTAAACACTGAGTGATAAACATAAGATCATGGCCAACTCGATTATCGTGGCCTTACATTATTCTATAAAATCGAAAAAAAAACTCCTAACAATGCCCTTTGACGTGCAAGGTAATGAGGTTTTATTCGATTTTACAAAATAAAACCTCTTGACGATGTTCTTAAATGTTCTAACTTAAGAAATTTGAAAGTATACAAATTAAACATTCTAAATTAAATCACTTTACTCTCTAGGGAGTTTCATACAAAATTATTGACCTGCCGCAGCCATAGAAATTGTGTTAAGGTAATAGTGACTTATTTTACAATGAGTATCAATAACTATAATGAATCATTTTCGAGAAGGTGGTATGAACAAATATTTAGGTACGTTGGACACTTTTAATTGCATTGTTTTGCAACTGAATTAAAATATTTACTATTAATGTTGGTAATATATTTTCTATAATTTATAACGAATGAACATTGAACACATTAAAATTGTATCGCACACAATATACCTCTTATTTAGTAATTGCTAGCCAATTAAACTTTATAATATAGCTACGTAATGTTCCAAGATAAACTCATTAACTAAATACTTCTCTATGCTTTTGGTAGATACTGATCGATAACTGATACAACGACTTAAACTAATCTACATAAATACTACTTATAACATTTATTGTTTGAGAATTATGATAATAAATTGTGTAAACAATTGCCCTTATAAAGCATGTCGCATTTCAAGTTAATGTTTTCTCAAAAATGAACAATTTCCACGTACTAAAATATCTCCATTCAATAAAATTTTCTAAAACAATTTACATATTTATATAAAACCACGAGTTTTGTGACGACTCATTGAAAATATAATATTTTTGACACTGATCACTTGGTCAATCAAATATCACATGGACAATGAATGATGACAGGACACATTCATCATGATTTCTTATGAAAATATTTCCAAGGATTTTTATCAAAAACATTTTTTTATGTTTTTATGAATATATATTATTTTAATTACAGATAGTTATGACATTTTTGGCAGAAAACAGCAATCTTATTATTTCAATAAATTTTTGACCAATCAAATTTAAAGTTCTGTACAAATTTGTTGGAGTTGAATATTTTGATTATAATACATTTTTTTTAATTAATGTTTTCATTTTCAGTTTTGCACGTAGATACACTTAAAAATTTTGCACATTAAAATAAATAAACATGCAAGTAGATAACTAAAATAGCATCAATCGTCTCCTGATTCTGGCTCAGAACTTGTTGGAGATATATTTTCACGATTTTTCTTACTGGCATTACGTCGCTTATTTCTTTGACGAGTCCTGAACATTTTAGATTCATCTGCACATTTTGTTGTTATACTTGTTCTGGAAAAAAAAAATCGAATTTATTTTTTAAGGTAAATTGATCCTTCCATTTTAACTATTGCAGCGTCAATTTATTGTTACAATATATGAATAGTAATTGATCGCGGTTTCACCCGTCTTCTATGTATTTGGATTTGTGCTATTGCTACATAGAAACCTTTTAGTTCCTGGGATAAAAAGTAGCCTACATAGTAACCTTTGAACTATGTATTACATATCCAAGCCATAAATGTATTAAATACGTTGCTGCGTGAAAGAGTAATGCACCAACAAACACACTCGGATTTATTAAATAAGTAAGGAATAACGTATTTTCTATCAATAACAATAAAATCTATATTAAATAGATGAATAAATCAGAAATTTAAATATTTAATCCAGGTAAGAAATATAAAAAATGTTTTATCACGTACCTGACAATGTTTTCTGGAACAGAGCAACGTTCAACCACTGTTTGCACGATATCATTCACGAGCGCGGGGCTTAATCTCTCTTTTGCGGCTTTATTGGGAAAAGCCGGAGAACGTTTTCCAGTGAGGGAACTCGTCGCCAGGATACTAAAAAATAATACAATGTTCTAAAATTGCCAAAATACTAAGCAGGTAACTAGATAAATAACTTACGAATCATGCATTTTATTCTCTCTTCTATTGTAGGCGCAGCATTAAAGTAACAAGCGTAAATAGATTAAGATACTTACTCGCGTTCAAATACTGCTTCTAATAATTTTCTCGTAGCGCTCGTATAAGAATTCCAGTTAATTTTCTCTAAGATATGTGCTGGAACTTTCGCATATCCTTTACCAATTTCAATCTGTAAATAAATGTAAATATAATTATATCTTCCATTTTATATATTTTATGGATTGCTTTTATTATACCTATTTTCTCATTGACATTTGGAGACTTATAAAACCCTATTCTAAAAGAAGATTGAACATTTTTAAATTGAACTTTATCCTATATGCACCATGAACAATCCGGTTTGGAATTATGGGGCTCAGTAGCTCATGAATTATGAAGCAAAGATCTCCTAAGGATATCTTGTTCCAGTAAGAAACTCTAAAATAGCTTTTAAAAATCCGTTAAGTAACCGCAAAAAATATAATAAAATTAGATTACCAAATCATTATTTATTAAGTAAGAGCCGTCGTTTGTTGTAGTTTTCCCCTTTGATTTATTGTTTGGCTTGTGCTGTGCTGATCCATTGAAGTTTACAAATTGATTTCTATTTGAGGAACCTACAGCGTTGTGATCATCTGTGATGTTTTCGCTTACACTCTGTAATTAAAAGAAAAAAAAAGATGTTAGCTGTTGTTGTTTCTACGATGTTCTTGTTTCGGAAGCTTAATAATGATTTATACAAAAGCTTTTAAAAATCCAAAATCAAAATCACCTTATCATTTGGTTTTGAGTAACTGACTGCGTTATCATCATCCGCGATGCTTTCGCTTACTCTCTGTAATCAAAATAAAAAAGATATTGAGGTGCTACGTTTAGTCACTTTTTTGCATGAATGTCATCGCGCTGCAAGATCATAATTTCATAATAACCCCTCATATTTTTTGTAAGAATCAAGATGACATACCGTTTTCATTTCATTAGTCTGATGATCATGATTTTCTGAACTGACAGAAGCAATGTCTTGTACAGGTGAGATCCGCTTTAACTGATTTTGTAGAGACAACATCTGTTCTTTTAAGGCTTTAAGCGGAATGATATGAGATTCTTCCGTTTGCGTTGCTATTTCTCTGGTTTTCGTGGCATTTTTGTAGGCACAAGATTGAAAAGTATTAAGCATGCATGGCGGTGATTGTATCGTTGTAGATACATGCTCTCTGTATCCATTTTGTGTGGAATTAAAGTTTCCATAATTTTTAGCAGTTCCTAATACTGAAACTCGTTTCTTTTTATGTATGTAGCTAGTGCCATTTTCAAACGGTATCGAAACTGTTAAAAGTTCTTGGTTTAATTCTTCTCCCATTCTATTAAGATTATTACTCATATTTAAAGTAGAAACATCCTGCGAATGAAGATAAAATTATTGACTTTATTATTGTTACTATCACATAAGTAGGAGTCAGAAGTACGTAGGTCAATTTTAAAAACTTGCAATTTTAGTACATATATCAAAAATATGAATGCCTCCAGGATTTCGCGGGGCTTAGGTACTACCTTTTTTCAGGGATTCTTAATTTTATATTGGTCTTTTTAAAGTTTTTCATGTTCTATCAGATAAAGCTTATAAAATGGTAAATTAAATATTTTGAAAAAAATATTAAATAGTCAAAATTACAGCAAAAATGAACCCAGATTAGATATTTTTTACCAAAAATCGACTTTTAAACTTAAGTTTTAGTCAAAATATATCCATCTTTTTCAGTGAAATATTTATAGAATACATATTACGCTGATTTCTGAGATTTATAAAAAATGTGAATGGAATAAACATTTAATGAGTATTCTTACCATAATCGTGCAGCTCAATGATAAATTTTCCGTATTTTCGGTCTCTTGGCAGATATCCATTTCATGGTGCGTATCTACAACAATATCATTTGGAATGTTATAATTTTATTTTAGCATAGCTGACTATTATCAAAAAGATTTAATTGTGTTCTTACTTGTTTCAAGGTTATATTGTACCATACTGCTGTGCAAATCTAAAAGTGCTTGTGCGGCATCATATTCCCTGATTGACGTAGTCATTCTGGAAATAATAGTTTTGATTAAATCATGACGTGAAAAATTAAATTACATTTACTAGGTAAAATTATTAAATGATCAGTCTTAATATTTCGTTTTGTATAGGTATTCATAAGTTTAAGCTTCCAGGAGTGATTGTGACTGACTAACAGACAGCTTTTAGTTTAGTGCAAACCGCTGAAGTAACAAATGAAATATACGACGAAAATATAAATTTTAAATAAGTGAAATATGCCTTTATTTTGTTTGTATGAAACTTTTTATTCAGTAGAGAAATAGACACAAAACATTGTAAACAAATTGTAACATAATATGTAATTTAATTATTGCAATTTATTTATCTAATTTGCCAAATCAGGCTCCACAATTTTTAAAATTAATCATCGATAAAATTAATTCCTGTCCTCCTTAAACTAGTAAGTTCACTTTAAAAATAGTCACATAAAAATCAAAAAACGGTCACACAAATGTAGGCTTGTGATAAGAAACTCTATTTCTAAAAAGAGCGATTATTTCGCTTACCGAGCTCACACATGAAATACCTATTTTTACGCTGGGCTTGGCTTTTTGGCAAAGAAAATTATCGTTAGACAACCTGTACATGCCCATAAAAGAAACTCGATGGCGCGAGCGTATGTGTAATTGTGTATACACCGACCCTCACCGGGTCAGCATTGTGGATATGGCCCGATCGACCTAGGAGTACGTGGGTCGGTGGTATAAATCACCGACCAGCATACAGTACAGGTAGATATATAATATGATTTGTTAATCATTAAATAACATGATGAGATAATACTTACATGGCACTAAAAAATATAACACTATTTGAAACTGATAACGTGATTTACACTTGAAATGAAAATTTCGAAAACTGAGGAGTCAGGAGTAACAAACGCGACAAGTGATCTCACCAAACTGAACCATGATTGAAATGTTCTTTACCAAGAGCACTTTCTTAATAATAACACTAAAACAAAGCACCGCGTTAATTGAATAGGTTTAAAACTCAGGTAGAAAATTGTTATAATCCTCTGGAAATTCTCCAGGAATTACGGCTTCTTTTTATCTATTTATTGCCTTCCTTTAAATAGAATGGTCCGATATAAAAACAATAGAAGGATCCTATTTAACCTGTAGGCTAATGGATGGTTTCAATTTCCAATCGCGCAGATATACCTATAACTGATATCTTTTTAATACATATCTTCTATTCGATTTCACTAAATAAATACTAGAGAGGAAGCTCAAGTGGAACGTATGTGACATTTTACTGATATTGCACTTCGCGAAATATCAAAATGTTACGTGTTTGTGCGTCACATCTTAAATTCATAACGTAACAGCCCACGAGAATCAAAATAACGGACAAGTTTAGTATCACATACGTACCTATCAGTGAATCTTGTCAGTGACCCTGCTTATAATTTTGGACATCTATCGCAACCGTCCCCGACACCGGGAACCTTAGTGCTACTTAATATATGTCCGTTGATCGTAGGAACTGAAATCTTCATATGATTTATTTACGATAAGCATAAACCCTACTTTAGAGCGCTTTCAGCGATAGCAATGAAAATAATATTTTCATTATTTCATAATTTTTCTATCAAAATCACAAGGCGTAGGTAAAGGGGAAAGAAAATATACATGTTTAATGAATTTGTTTATTTCTTGTTTATTTGACAAGTAAATCTATGTAAGCAACATTATACATAATTACAGATTTTTATCATAATTATGATTACTAAGACTTCTAAATAAAACATAGGTCCGATATATTATGCTGCTGTGGAAATTTTAGTGTTCCTCAAGCGAGATCTGCTTTACATATTATATTATTATGTATAGCTATATTGTAGTTAATAATGAAATTGCAGCACCAGATTAAAACTACAATCACGAAAAAAAATCTCCTTTTGAGTTAACATTTACTTCATTAAATTCATCATTTGGAAACTTACGTGTCAATAAAACCCTCATCCCTCATGTACCTGGACTGAAGCTTACTAACTTGATCATATGTAACTTTGACATAAATAATGTTTGTAGTAAAAATTTAAATTATAATATGTGAGTGAACTCACATTGGATTATAGTGCTATCGTATATGATCTCTGCAACAACATATAGCTATAGTGCTTCCTCAGCTTAACTGATTCCGATGTGAAGTGAAGTGTACATGAATTTTCATTTCGAGTTAGTGTCGTGTAGGTACATACCATTCTTACAAGTAAGCTTTGATCATTCGATTACCTACACTTAGGGTGGGTTGCACTAAACTGCTTTAACTTATCGTTAAAACAAACTGTGAACAGTCTTACATCTCTGGTTACGTCAAAAACATTTGACGTAACCAGATATTTTACGACTGGACTGAATTTATTATTTTCTGTCTTATTCTGTCATCGTTTATCTGTATGTATAAGTATGATCTCTTCTTTTATATTATTTCATAGGTCTACAAATACATTAATCTATTGCTGAGCACACTATGTTATAATATTCATCTCTATTGCTACAATACAAGTGGAAAATATAGAGCTTATTTGTTAAGAGTTATTGTTTTATCGCTTGTTAATTATAGCTATTTATTTTGTTACGATATATTAATAAATAAAACAAAATTCCGCGTTCATTAAATAGATTTAAAACCCAGGTAGAAAATTGTAAGAATCATTCTGCAGGCCAGACTTACGGCTTCTTGTTATCTTCTATTTCTTTGAAAAGAGTGGTCAGAAATAAGAACAATAGAAGGTTTATGAGATCCCACGAACACAAAAATGTTTATAATGATGTTAGATAAGGATTTAGAAAATCTATGAATATAATATTATTATGTTCTAATTCTTCAAACGGCTGGTTCAAAGAAGTTTTAAAAATATCAGGATTTAATGCTCATTGTGTGTGTGTGGTTGCCATGTATTTCGAGCATAGATCAGAAAACAAGGTTCTTGTCGTCTCCTTTTTCTCTGATCTGTGATTTCGAACAATGCCATTATAATATGATGGACAACTATTTTCATATTTAAACTGAAGACTGTAATTAAATTACATGAATTACACTGAATATAATTTTACGAATCAAGTAAAGCTGATATTCAGGTATGGTATCTACAAGGTCATGGTCACTATTGCTATGACTTTCAGTAAATTATTTAATGTTTAATAATTTTTAGATCACAATGTTATCTACCCTTTCGACCAAACCATTTGTGGCTTAATAAATAACAAAATTGCACTCCCAGGTCACATGAGAAATTGAAAATCTCCATTATTTAGTTATTAGGTACCTATTTGATATTTCTGATTTGATAGCCAATGTGTCAATAAAACTCTCATGCAAGTGCGTAGGTACCTAACTGTAGCTAACTCAGATATATTTTTTTGTGAATAAACTCACACTGGATTACGGCAATATCGTAAACTATGTCTGCAACGACATAGCTATAGTGCTTCCCCATCTTGACTGATTCCGATGTGAAGTGAATTAGTGATGTGTACGTTCAGGAATCTTTAAATCGAGTTAGTGTAGTGTACCTGCCTATCTGGGAAAATGAATCAAATCAAATCATTCTTTAGACTTACACACTCAATTCAAAGTAGTCTTATAAATGAAAATATCTTTAACCTCTTATAATGATTTTCATAATCTTTTTATGTTTACTTGGCTCACTCCCGGCTTGGCCCGTGCATAATGAGCTAATAAAATCTGTCAGACTAAAATTTTAATAATCATTTATTAACAATATTCACCTTGTAGTAAAAGTATGAAAATAATTTCAGTATGTTCTTAAAACATTATCTCTTGAGTAATTGTCAAATGAAGGAATTCATGTTTCCTCCTGACACCCTTGATTACTTTGAAAGAGTTTAAAACTTACGCAAAAGATTCTTTTGTTCAACAACTAGCGGCGCTAGAAAAATATTTCAGTACATTTTTACCTAATTTTGTTTTATCTATTTTAGTTTTTGCAAGAAGTAATAAACTTACCTATCACTTCCTAGAAACTTAGGTTTTTCGAGTTCCGTGTTGGTTTTCATCTGAAGAAGCTATTTTAATCGTCTTCGCGGTAAGCGCAAAAAATACAAGTATTTTCTAAAAGCTAAAGTTTTGGCGTAACGTTATCATGGTGGTGTACAATACAACTATACCCCGGAGTTAGTCAGCTGGGTTCTTTAACGTTTAGAAGGGATATCTGAAGTACTTCTAAAAACTGAAAATTAGTGTACTTATAGAAAAAAAATAAAAAAAAGTTTAACGACAGTCAATCACCTGAAACATGTAACAGGGCTTGTCAGTCAGGCTTTAAAGTGGTGTTTCTTTATTTTTTTGTATCTTCGGCAGTGTAACTGTTAACCCCGAAACCACCTACTAGGTACCTTTTTTTGTATCTTCGGCAGTGTAACTGTTAACCCCGAAACCACCTACTAGGTAACTATTTTTGTATCTTAACCACCTAAGTGCGGTTCTAGAGACCGATTATGGATAATCACCTTAACCCTTTGACGACCATGGGGACATATGCGTCCCAAGCCAAAAAAAAAAAAAATTTTTTTATAACTATTCCATTGCATAGCATTTTACCATACATTTATTTTTTAACGTATCTTTTGCATTATTATAGCTGAAAATACAGCGTATGACACACCATTTTTTGTTTATGGTCATTGAAAACTGTCATATCATTTGGCGCGCTTATCTCATATTTTGTAAAAGTAATTTTTGGAGTAAAAGTTTTCATTATTATTTTGAATGTGAAATAAACCTTGCCTGGTAAGTGAATTATCGTTTTATGTAATTAACTAACCGATATTTATGTTTAGTACCTTGATAAGTGATAGTAAACACGAAGGGACAGCGGTGTCCCTATGGCCGTAAAGAGGTATTTTTTGTATGGAAAAGTTTTCTTACTGTAGTGATGATTTTTGTCAAGTACCCTAATTTTTATTCATTTTGGTGACGGATATGTCTCATAAGAGACGTGGAGTATTTGAACTCAGAGGAGATGACATTTTTCAAAATTTATTGGGTGATAATAATGACGATGAAGATGACTTGCTGCTTGACGAAGAAGACTGAAATCTCCTGACACAGGATGAAGACCATTGACCAAGAAGTTTTAGATGTTGAGGTTGAAGATACATCGTTTTCACTTCAGGAATCTACAAGACTGTCTTGCCTGAACCTTCACCGTCGATAGTAGAGCCCGTCACCGAATTCAATTGCAATAATCCACCGGTTTTCAAGTGGAGCCACACATACCACCCAAATATTTTTCGTGAGGTCGATTATAAGTTTGGATAGTTGACAATACGTCAAGAACATTGACTCTTTTTGACTAGGATTGTGACACACTACAGTAAAAATATGGGTGGTGTTGATCTTATGGATCAACGCAAAGTGTGCTATGAAGTAGATCGAAGATCAAAAGTAAAATGTTATCTTCGACTATTTTTCGATCTGATTGACATAACATGACAGTAAATAACGCACATACCGTCTACACTAAGCTGCACGTTCAAAAACAATTGGAAGGAAGCCTGTTATCCAGCTTGCAGTTCAGATTAGTCGGAGTTTGGAGTTCGATAAATGATTTTGCGGTCAGGGAACGAGAGGTCCCCAAGACGACAACCAGTACAGTGCGCAAATCCGTGAAACGGCAATTGGCCTTTCACCCTATAGAAAGATCAGAATCATCAGAAAAAAGATGTGTAAACTGTGCCAAAACCAAGATCGAAATCTTCACAAATAATACTTTCGTGATATGTAAAGGCCTCCTTTGCTACACCAGTGAAAGAAATTGTTTCGTTGAGTATCACGTGTATAGTATTTATAATAATGTATTCTTTTTCTTTTAGAAAACAACCTTAATACAATAATAACAAAGGAATTTTGCTGAAATAACTCCCTAAATCTTATGTAAACTTAATAATTCTTAAGTCGTAAGTTTTACATTTGTCCCAATAATTTCCTAATAAACCAAAAAGTATATATTTTATTTTGTTTTAAATATGTTTTTTAACGTCTAAAGAATCGTTCTAAATAGCTCAACTGGATCTAATACCTATCTCCCATAGTCTTATGATCCTGAAAAGGTTAAATTCTGGTTCTATAATATTAGTGAAAGATTTGAATTAGTCGAGAATAGGTTTGTACTTAGTATCTTTATTATGGAGTAACAAAATCGTTGTATTTCCCGTAATCTTTCGAATACTAGTCATTTTGAACACCAAAAAATATTCTTCTAATGTTATAAGATTATATAAAAAGAAACCTACAATATCAACTGTTTGGATTATTTTCTTTAAAAGTACGATATTAAAACTATAGAATTTCAACCTTATCTATGTCTTCAGCCTAGTGACGAGACACCGACACGTACGATATCTCTTGTTGCAACCATATTTATTTATATTCATCGTTAAATTTCATGTCAAAGGAAAACGATCACGTAACCACCTACGAACGGTCACACAGTCCGCTGCCGAAAGATTGTTGCATAGAACCTGGCTAAATGCTTAAACATGTACACTTGCTGAGCGCAGGCCCGGTTCTGATAAATGTAATTTATACATACGCTACGCTACCTCATCTATGCTATACGCTGCCTTAGTAGATCATTGATTAATTTTTGCAATGAAATAATATGAAATACAGGGGAAACCTGACAAACATAATTATAATACGGGATTTCTTCTATGATATCGTACTTTATTTTCTAAAATTATAACTAACACACATCATATTACAGTACTGTATGACATATAACTGGGAAATTGTTAACATAGCACAGTTAATTCTTCAAAACAAACATAATATATTATGAACAACATTAATATTAGCGTCTGGCATATCTTATAGGTACGTCACTAAAGGTGACGTCCACAAGTGGTATATTATTCAGAGAAAAATCGAACCAAGATGATATATACATCATTTGAAAGCTTATTATATGGGCTTCCCAAAAATATTTAATTTAGATTTTTTCACCCCTCCAATTTTTTTTAAATGCGAAAAATAAATTGTATGAAAAATAACAATACAGCTTATTATTTTTTCTAGTTTAGCAATAATAAAGTGCTTCTACCGTTATTTTACTTGCATTCGTAGCTGATTCTTCTACATTCATCTTTTAATATGCTATAATTAAAAATTATAACCTACCAGTGTGACCAGTTAGTAGGTACAATGTGACAAAAAATCACTTAAAAAGTGTGTCTAATTGGTTAAAATACTTTTATTTAACAATTTGGAGGTTACTTAATCAGGGCTGCTAGATATAAACTACCTATTGAGCGAAATATATTTATTTTTTCTAATAAATTTAAAATTAATTTAAAAAAAATCGGAGGGGTCATTTTTGTTTTTAACTGTTGTAATAGACTCAGAAAAATATGAACTTTCTCGAAATGTAACGAGTGTGGTGGTTAGAATTTTTGATTATTATTATACCAGCCTCCATACATTTTGTGGACATGTCCTTTAACCTAACAACTAGTAAAAAGATTTCAATATCTAAAAATTAATTTAATAAGAAAAAAAATATTGCACACATTAATTCAGTTGTTCAAAATAATTATTTTACAATTTTATTTAACTATTGATATTGTTTTCTAGAAAATATAACAAATAAACATAATTATTATAGTTGAATTGTACACAACAACTGTAGTAGATTATGTACCAAGTCGTGTCATACGTCACAGGCGACATATTGGACCCTGAGCGCAGCGAGGGTGTTAAATGTTTAGAGTCTTAAGTGAAGCGAGGGGTTCAAGTCGCCCAAGACGAAGCCAGACATGGTTCCAGTGGTTTACACTCTCATTTTCATACCTCCTGCACGAAAATAAAGTCCCAGGAATATGAGTTATACTTACGTTGTAAACTCGCTAAGTGTAGGTACTCACTAGGCAACTTGGTATTGTTCACAATAAAATAAAACAAATGAGAATGTACCTACAAATTTTCGTAGAAAGGCACACAAATCTGTTACACTTAATACTGATAATGTAAACACTGAGTGATAAACATAAGATCATGGCCAACTCGATTATCGTGGCCTTACATTATCATCATCATCATTCATATTATATAAAGCTAAATTACCACTGACTGACTCACTGACTCACTCACTTAGATAGTTGTTTAGGGGGAAGGAGAAGTGATGAGAAAAAAATAATTATAGATATGTATAGAGATAAAAAATTGATCGAGAGGAAAAATCCCAAAATCTTGAAAAATCTACTCCTCAACCTGGACCCCTAATGGATCTCAAAAACGGTGAGGTTTAGGGGTATACTGTTTGAACTAAATAGAAAGTACTACCTTGGTACTTTTTGGAAAAATCAAAAAAAACATGGCTCCCATACAAAAAAACATGGCCGCCATACAAACTTGACATGCTTATAACTTCCAAACGGTTACACTTAGGTATGAACTGTTTGAACAAATGTTGTAGGCAATCGATAGAGGCAACTGCCAGTGATGACAAAAATCCAAGATGGCGGATTCAAGATGGCGGCCATTTTTCAAAATGGTCCTAGGGGGCTGATTTTTTGCATCCGGGGGTTTTTGGGGTCTCTCATTTCATTGGCGAAAAAAAATTTTGAAAAAGTTTTTTTTTAAAGATGGCCGCCATACATTGAATCTTTTTCATCTTTAGAGAGTTGTTTTGAGGAAACTATTAGCAATAATGAAAAACTGATTACAGATTCGTATAAAAATAGAATAGTGGTTTAAGGAATAAATAATGAAACTTCGGAAGGTCAACTCCTCATATTGGACCCCCAACGGATCTCAAAAACGGTAGGGTTTAGAGATGTACTTTGTTCACAAGATATTGTGTACTACCTTGGCACTTTTTGAAAACGTTAAAAAAAATCATACCTCCCATACAAAAAAACATGGTCGCCATACAAATTAGTCGAAAAACTTATGTATGAAATTTTTGAACAACAGTTGTAGCCGATTTACTGAACCGATTTCGAATTTTTTTTCACTACTGGAATAGGTATTTAATACTCAATGATAATTGCTATGTATTCTACTCAATTATAGTACAAGTTCAACCTAATATTTTGAAAATTGTAAAAAAAGTCGGCAAAAAATGCAAATTTTCGACCTTTGAGACGCATGCGCTGACTACATAGTGCATAATACATTAAAATGATGTACTACAAATATAACCGGCTTTACTTGGTTTACATAAAAGTCCGCGACAGCATATGTCTATGTCCTAAGGTTTTTGAACTATGACTGTTTTTACAACTATAAATCAAGAGCGAAATAGTAGGTATTTTTCAAATGTTTTTTTACAAATAGTGTATCAATCCTTATCCAAATAAACACTTTAGTTAGTTTGGTCATTTCAAACAGATCAAAATTGTCATTCACATCAAATAATTTTAACGGATAGTTTCAAAGATATCGTAAGATTAAAATTACAACGCAATAAAAACTAATGCCGCGGTACATACTGTTACAGAATCTGTGGCGCGACTTCTACAAAGCTTTAAATTATTCGGATAGATCATGAGGTTAAAACGAAAAACGGATCGCAGATTTGTATATAAATAGAAAAGTGATGGAAAATATAATGAAACCTCGGAAGGTCAACTCCTCGTATTAGACCCCCCACGGATCTCGAAAATGGTGGGATTTAGAGATGTACTTTATTTACAAGATATTGAGTACTATCTTGGCACTTTTTGAAAACCTAAAAAAATATCATGACTCCCATACAAAAAAACATGGTTGCCATACATTGAATCTTTTTCATCTTTAGAGAGTTGTTTTGAAGAAACTATTAGCAATAACGAAACACTGATTGCAGCTTCGTATATAATTAAAAATTTGGTTTAAGGAATAAATGATGAAACTTCGGAAGGTCAACTCCTCATATTGGACCCCCAACGGATCTCAAAAACGGTGGGGTTTAGAGATGTACTATGTTCACAAGATATTAAGTACTACCTTGGCACTTTTTGGAAACGTTAAAAAAA
The DNA here is from genome assembly GCA_949316475.1 of Hypomecis punctinalis. Taxonomy (NCBI): domain Eukaryota; kingdom Metazoa; phylum Arthropoda; class Insecta; order Lepidoptera; family Geometridae; genus Hypomecis; species Hypomecis punctinalis. The sequence continues at coordinate 15,877,445 of OX438814.1, read as the reverse complement.
ATCATAGCTCCCATACAAAAAAAAACATGGTCGCCATACAAATTAGTCGAAGTACTTAGGTATGAAATTTTTGAACAGCAGTTGTAGCCAATTTACTGAACCGATTTCGAATTTTTTTACATTACTGGAATTGTTATTTAATACTTAATGATAATTACTACGTATTATACTCAGTGATAGTACTATTTCAACCTAATATTTTGAAAATTGTAAAAAAAGTCGACAAAAAATGCAAATTTTTGACCTTTAAAGCGCATGCGCTGACTACATAGTGCATAATACTTAAAAATGATGTACTACAAAAATTACCGGCTTTACCTGGTCTATATAAAAGTCCGCGACAGCATATGTCTATGTCCTAAGGTTTTTGAACTATGACCGTTTTTATAACTATAATTAGAGAGCGAAATAGTAGGTATTTTTCAAAACTATTTTGACAAATAATGTATCAATCCTTATCCAAATAAACACTTTAATTAGCTTGGTCATTTCATACAGATCAAAATTGTCATTCACATCAAATAATTTCAACTGATAGTTTCGAAGATATCGTAAGTTTAAAAATACAACGCAGTAAAAAAATATTGCCGCGGTACATACTGTTACATAATCTGTGCCACGACTTCTATTTATAACGTACACTAAATTACAAAGCTTTACTTTATCTAAGAGAGATAAGGTATTTAAGATTGAGATAAGATCAAATTTTTGTCGTAGTTACAGTAAAAGCTATGTTTGAGATTGAACTATACCTACACCGCTCGAATACGACTTGCCATATCCTTCAAGTAGAAAGCGGAAGCACTATTTTGAACCTTATGGTTATAGAAATAAAATTGATCCGGGTAAGTATAGGCTGAATGATGAAACTTGATGGCGTTTGTGAACACGAAGCGAGCCGTTGTAAAAAGCGAAAGTTTTATTTTGAACCTTATGATCATAGAAATAGAAGTGATCTGGGTATAGGCTGTAAGATGAAGGTCAGACTTGCTGTTCAGACTTGTTGTACAATCTGATCCATCCATCCAGCAGCCATAATATGACGTCCGCGGCTGGACATAGGCCTCCCATATAGATCTGCAATAAGACGGGTTATAGAAACTTGCATCCAGCGCGTTCTTGCGGTCTTGAGTGTAGTTTTATTAATAAATAAAAAAATAAATATAAATAGGTAAAGTAATGTAATAGGTAATGTAGTATGGCATTCATTTTGAACTTAAAAATGGCGGCTATCACTATTATTTTTTTGGATGTTTTCGGGGGTGTAGATTTCAAAAATGGCGGCCATTTTTAAATTCAAGATGGTGAAAGTCGTCATGGTGTCGTCATCGACGTTTTAGGGGGTGTAGATTTCAAAAATGGCATCTATTTTGAAATTCAAGAAGATGGCGGATGTCACTTTTTTGAAAAAGTCGTCATGGGTATCGTTTTCGAGGTTTTCGGGGGTGAAAATTTGGAAAATGGCATCCATTTTGAAATTCAAGATGGCGGAAGTCACTTTTTTGCAAAAAGTCGTCATGGGTGTCGTTGTCGAGGTTTTTGGGGGTGTAGATTTCAAAAATGGCATCCATTTTGAAATTCAAGATGGCGGATGTCACTTTTTTGAAAAAGTCGTCATGGGTATCGTTTTCGAGGTATTCGGGGGTGTGAATTTCAAAAATGGCGGCCATTTTGAAATTCAAGATGGCGGAAGTCACTTTTTTGCAAAAAGTCGTCATGGGTGTCGTTGTCGAGGTTTTTGGGGGTGCAGATTTCAAAAATAGCATCCATTTTGAAATTCAAGATGGCGAATGTCACTTTTTTTCAAAAAGTCGTCATGGGTATCGTTTTCGAGGTATTCAAGGGTTGTTTTGTATTGAAAAAAATTGTTTTTTATTACTTGTCTGTTAAAAAAACAAATCGCGGGCCGCATGCGGCCCGCGCACCGCCCAAAATACTAGTTCATATTATATAAAGTTAAATTACCACTGACTGACTGACTGACTGACTGACTCACTCACTTAGATAGTTGTTTAGGGGGATGGAGAAGTGGTGGGTAAAAAATAATTATAGATTTGTATAGAGATAAAAAATTGATCGAGAGGAAAAATCCCAAAATCTTCAAAAGTCTTCTCTTCAACCTGGACTCCTAAGGGATCTCAAAAACGGTGAGGTTTAGGGGTATACTGTTTGAACTAAATAGAGAGTACTACCTTGGTACTTTTTGGAAAAATAAAAAAAAACATGGCTCCCATACAAAAAAACATGGCCGCCATACAAATTTGACATGCTTATAACTTCGAAACGGTTATACTTAGGTATAGACTGTTTGAACAAATGTTATAGCCAATCGATAGGGGCAACTGCCCATGATGACAAAAATCCAAAATGGCGGATTCAAGATGGCGGCCATTTTTCAAAATGGTCCGAGGGGGCTGATTTTTTGCATCCGGGGGTTTTTGGGGTCCCTTATTTCAATGGCGAAAAAAAATTTTGAAAAAGTTTTTTTTTAAAGATGGCCGCCATACATTGAATCTTTTACATCTTTAGAGAGTTGTTTTGAAGAAACTATTAGCAATAACGAAAAACTGATTGCATATTCGTATATAAATAAAACAGTGGTTTAAGGAATAAATGATGAAACTTCGGAAGGTCAACTCCTCATATTGGACCCCCAACGGATCTCAAAAACGGTGAGGTTTAGATATGTACTTTGTTCACAAGATATTGTGTACTACCTTGGCACTTTTTGAAAACGTTAAAAAAATTCATAGCTCTCATACAAAAAAACATGGTCGCCATACAAATTAGTCGAAGTATTTAGGTATGAAATTTTTGAACAGCAGTTGTAGCCAATTTACTGAACCGATTTCGATTTTTTTTTCACTACTGGAATTGGTATTTAATACTCAATGATAATTGCAATGTATTCTATTCAATTATAGTACAAGTTCAACCTAATATTTCGAAAATTGTAAAAAAAGTCGGCAAAAAATGCAAATTTTCGACCTTTGAGACGCATGCGCTGACTACATAGTGCATAATACATAAAAATGATGTACTACAAAAATAACAGGCTTTACTTGGTCTACAAAAAAGTCCGCGACAGCATATGTCTATCTCCTAAGATTTTTGAACTATGACAGTTTTTATAACTATAATTAGAGAGCGAAATAGCAGGTATTTTTAAAATGTTTTTTTACAAATAGTGTATGAATCCTTATCCAAATAAACACTTTAGTTAGCTTGGTCATTTCATACAGATCAAAATTGTCACTTACATCAAATAATTTCAAGGAATAGTTTCGAAGATATCGTAAGATTAAAATTACAACGCAATAAAAAATATTGCCGCTGTAGTAACTGTGTACATATTCTGTGCCATGACTTCTATTTATAACGTAGGTACACTAGAATACAAAGCTTTACTTTATCTAAGAGAGATAAGGTATTTAAGATTGAGATAAGAGCAAGTTTTGTCTTAGTTACAGTAAAAGCTATATTTGAGATTGAACTATACCTACACCGCTCGAATACGACTTGTCATATCTTTCAAGTAGAAAGCGGAAGCACTATTTTGAACCTTATTGTCATAGAAATAAAATTGATAAAATTCATCATTCAGCCTATACTTACCAGTATAGGGAAGTTATGCAAAAGCCGAACACCCGCCCGCCGACCTCATGCCTCCCGCGCGCACTCTACTCCCGTGTTCAATAGTACTCAATACTACGGTTTTTTTTAGGATGGAAACTGTTGTACGATTAGTACTAAAGTCGCGTTTTGAACAAGCCGCCATACATTGGTTCTTTTTCACCTTTAGATGATTGTTTTGAGGAAACCATTTGCAATGACAATAAACTGATGGCAGATTCGTATAAAGATGGAATAATGATTTTAGAAAAAAATGGTGAAACCTCCGAAGGTCATGTCTTGGTATTGGACCCCCAAGGGATCTCGAAAACGGTGGGGTTTAGAGATATACTTTCTTCGCAAAATATTGAGTACTACCTTGGTACTTTTTGAAACAATTAAAAAAAACATGACTCCCATACAAAAAAACATGGTTGCCATACATTGCCTCTTTCAATCATTTAGATCGTTGTTCTGAGAAAACCATTAGCAATGACAAAAAACTGAGTGCATGCAGATTCGTATAAAGATAAAATAATGATTTAAGGATTAAATGGTAAAACCTCCGAAGGTCAACTCCTGGTATTGGACCCCGACGGATCTCGAAAACGGTGGGGTTTAGAGATATACTTTCTTCGCAAAATATTGAGTACTACCTTGGTACTTTTTGAAACATTTAAAAAAAACATGGCTCCCATACAAAAAAAAATGGCCGCCATACATTTTATTTTTCACTCAGTTTTGTTTTGTTTTTTGTTTAGTTGTTATAAAGAAACTATCAGAGATGGGAAATATAGAGGTGAGAATATGATCGTGAGAAGAAATAAAATCTCGGAAGGTCAATTCTTCAACCTGGACCCCTTAGGGATCTCAATAACGGTGAGGTTTAGAGATGTACTTCTTTCACAAAATAATGAGTACTACCTTGGTACTTTTTGGAACAATTAAAAAAAACTTGGCTCTCATACAAAAAAAAACATGGCCACCATACTTTGCATTTTTCACTCATTTAGATGGTTGTTTCAAGGAAACTATTAGGAATGACAAAAACTGAACCCATTTTGACATTAAAGATGGCGGATGTCAATTAAGTTAAAAAGTCGTCATGGGTATCGATTTCGAGGTTTTCGGGGGTGTAGATTTCATATATGGCATCCATTTCGACATTACAGATGGCGGATGTCACTTTTTTCAAAAAGTCGTCATGGGTATCGTTTTCGAGGTTTTCGGGGGTGTAAATTTGGAAAATGGCATCCATTTTGAAATTCAAGATGGCGGAAGTCATTTATTTGCAAAAAGTCGTCATGGGTGTCGTCGTCGAGGTTTTTGGGGGTGTAGATTTCAAAAATGGCATTCATTTTGAAATTCAAGATGGCGGAAGTCACTTTTTTGAAAAAGTCGTCATGGGTACCGTTTTCGAGGTATTCGGGGGTGGGAATTTCAAAAATGGAATCCATTTTGAAATTCAAGATGGCGGATGTCACTTATGTGCAAAAAGTCGTCATGGGTGTCGTTGTCGAGGTTTTTGGGGGTGTAGATTTCAAAAATGGCATCTATTTTGAAATTCAAGATGGCGGATGTCACTTATTCGCAAAAAGTCGTCATGGGTGTCGTTTTCGAGATTTTCGGGGGTGTAGATTTCAAAAATGGCATCCATTTTGACATTAAAGATGGCGGATGTCACGTTTTTGCAAAAAGTCGTCATGGGTATCGATTTCGAAGTATTCGGGGGTGTAGATTTCAAAAATGGCATCCATTTTGAAATTCAAGATGGCGGAAGTCACTTTTTGCAAAAAGTCGTCATGGGTATCGTTTTCGAGGTGTTCGGGGGTGTAGATTTCAAAAATGGCATCAATTTTGAAATTTAAGATGGCGGATGTCACTTTTTTGCAAAAAGTCGTCATGGGTGTTGTTGTCGAGGTTTTCGGGGGTGTAGATTTCAAAAATGGCATCCATTTTGAAACTCAAGATGGCGGAAGTCACTTTTTTGCAAAAAGTCATCATGGATGTCGTTTTCGAAGTTTTTGAGGTCGTAAAGTCATCGCAAAAATGAAACCCATCCAAAAAATACTCTCGCGGGCCGCATGCGGCCCGCGCACCGCCCAAAATACTAGTATATATATTCATACTATATACAGCTAAATTACCACTGACTGACTCACTCACTCATTTAGATAGTTGTTTAGAGGGATGGAGAAGTGATGGGAAAAAAATAATTACAGATTTGTATAGAGATGAGAAATTTATCGGGAGGAAAAATCCGAAAATCTTAAAAAGTCTACTCCTCAGCCTGGACCCCTAATGGATCTCAAAAACGGTGAGATTTAGGGGTATACTGTTCGAACAAAGTAGAGAGTACTACCTTGGTACTTTTTGGAAAAATCAAAAAAAACATGGCTCCCATACAAAAAAACATGGCCGCCATACAAATTTGACATGCTTATAACTTCCAAACGGTTATACTTAGGTATGAACTGTTTGAACAAATGTTATAGCCAATCGATAGGAGCAACTGCCTATGATGACAAAAATCCAAGATGGCGGATCCAAGATGGCCGCCATTTTTCAAAATGATCCGAGGGGGCTGATTTTTTGCATCCGGGGGTTTTTGGGGTCCCTCATTTCATTGGCGAAAAAAAATTTTGAAAAAGTTTTTTTTTAAAGATGGCCGCCATACATTGAATCTTTTTCATCTTTAGAGAGTTGTTTTGAGGAACTTATTAGCAATAATGACAAAATAATTGCAGATTCGTATATAAATATAACAGTGGTTTAAGAAATAAATGATGAAACTTCGGAAGGTCAACTCCTCATATTGGACCCCCAACGGATCTCAAAAACGGTGGGGTTTAGAGATGTACTTTGTTCACAAGATATTGTGTACTACCTTGGCACTTTTTGAAAACGTTAAAAAAAATCATAGCTCCCATACAAAAAAACATGGTCGCCATACAAATTAGTCGTTGTACTTAGGTATGAAATTTTTGAACAGCAGTTGTAGCCAATTTACTGAACCGATTTCGATTTTTTTTTCATTATTGAAATCGGTATTTAATACTCAATGATAACTGCTGTAGGTTATACTCAAATATAGTACTATTTCAACCTAATATTTCGAAAATTGTAAAAAAAGTCGGCAAAAAATGCAAATTTTCGACCTTTGAGACGCATGCGCTGACTACATAGTGCATAATACATAAAAATGATGTACCACAAAAATAACCGGCTTTACTTGGTCTACATAAAAGTCCGCGACAGCATATGTCTATCTCCTAAGGTTTTTGAACTATGACAGTTTTTATAACTATAATTAGAGAGCGAAATAGTAGGTATTTTTCAAAACTATTTTGACAAAAATCGTATGAATCCTTATCCAAATTAATACTTTAATTAGCTTGGTCATTTTATACTGATCAATATTGTCATTCACACCAAACAATTTCAACGGATAGTTTCGAAGATATCGTAAGTTTAAAATTACAACGCAATAAAAAATATTGCCGCGGTACATACTGTTACAGAATCTGTGGCGCGAATTCTATTTATAACGTACACTAGAATACAAAACTTTACTTTATCTAAGAGAGAAAAGGTATTTAAGATTGAGATAAGAGCAAGTTTTGTCGTAGTTACAGTAAAAGCTATATTTGAGATTGAACTATACCTACATCGCTCGAATACGACTTGCCATATCCTTCAAGTAGAAAGCGGAAGCACTATTTTGAACCTTATTGTCATAGAAATAAAATTGATAAAATTCATCATTCACCCTATACTTACCAGTATAGGCTGAAGAAGTTATGCAAAAGCCGAACACCCGCCCGCCGACCTCATGCCTCCCGCGCGCACCTTACGCCCGTGTTCAATAATTTATAGTACTCAATACTACGGTTTTTTTTTTAGGATGGAAACTGTTGTACAATTATTGCTAAAGTCGCGTTTTTAATATAGCCGCCATACATGGGTTCTTTTTCATCTTTAGATGATAGTTTTGAGGAAACCATTTGCAATGACAATAAACTGATGGCAGATTCGTATAATGATGGAATAATGGTTTTAGAAAAAAATGGTGAAACCTCCGAAGATCATGTCTTGGTATTGGACCCCCAAGGGATCTCGAAAACGGTGGGGTTTAGAGATGTCCTTTATTCACAAGATATTGAGTACTACCTTGGCACTTTTTGAAAACGTAAAAAAACATCGTGATTCCCATACAAAAAAACATGGTTGCCATACATTGTCTCTTTCAATCATTTAGATCGTTGTTTTGAGGAAACCATTAGCAATGACAAAAAACTGAGTGCATGTGCAGATTCGTATAAAAATAAAATAATGATTTAAGGATTAAATGGTAAAACCTCCGAAGGTCAACTCCTGGTATTGTACCCCCAACGGATCTCGAAAACGGTGGGGTTTAGAGATATACTTTCTTCGCAAAATATTGAGTACTACCTTGGTACTTTTTGGAACAATTAAAAAAAACATGGCTCCAATACAAAAAAAAAATGGCCGCCATACATTTTATTTTTCACTCAGTTTTGTTTTGTTTTTTGTTTAGTTGTTATAAGGTTACTATCAGAGATGGGAAATATAGAGGTGAGAATATGATTGTGAGAAGAAATAAAATCTCGGAAGGTCAATTCTTCAACCTGGACCCCTAAGGGATCTCAATAACGGTGAAGTTTAGAGATGTACTTCTTTCACAAAATATTGAGTACTACCTTGGTACTTTTTGGAACAATTAAAAAAAACTTGGCTCTCATAAAAAAAAACATGGCCGCCATACATAGCATTTTTCACTCATTTAGATGGTAGTTTCACGGAAACTATTAGGAATGACAAAAAACTGAACCCATTTTGACATTAAAGATGGCGGATGTCACTTTTGTTAAAAAGTCGTCATGGGTATCGTTTTCGGGGTTTTCGGGGGTGGAGATTTCAAAAATGACATCCATTTTGACATTAAAGATGGCGGATGTCACTTTTTTGCCAAAAGTCGTTATGGGTATCGTTTTCGAGGTTTTCGGGGGTGTAGATTTCAAATATGACATCCATTTTGACATTAAAGATGGCGGATGTCACATTTTTGCCAAAAGTCGTCATGGGTATCGTTTTCGAGATTTTCGAGGGTGTAGATTTCAAATATGACATCCATTTTGACATTAAAGATGGGTGATGTCACTTTTTTGCCAAAAGTCGTCATGGGTATCGTTTTCGAGGTTCTCAGGGGTGGAGATTTCAAAAATGACATCCATTTTGACATTAAAGATGGCGGATGTCACTTTTTTCAAAAAGTCGTCATGGGTGTCGTTGTCGAGGTTTTTGGGGGTGTAGATTTCAAATATGACATCTATTTTGACATTAAAGATGGCGGATGTCACTTTTTTGCCAAAAGTCGTCATGGGTATCGTTTTCGAGGTTTTCGGGGGTGTAGATTTCAAAATTGACTTCCATTTTGACTTTTAAGATGGCGGATGTCACTTTTTTGACAAAAGTCGTCATGGGTGTCGTTTTCGATGTTTTCGGGGGTGTAGATTTCAAAAATGACATCCATTTTGACATTAAAGATGGCTGATGTCATTTTTTTGACAAAAGTCGTCATGGGTATCGTTTTCGAGGTTTTCGGGGGTGTAGATTTCAAAAATGACATCCATTTTGACATTAAAGATGGCGGATGTCATTTTTTTGACAAAAGTCGTCATGGGTATCGTTTTCGAGGTTTTCGGGGGTGTAGATTTCAAACTTGAAAGTCTGTGCACCTATAAACAAACTCTGCTCCTATAAACAAACTCGCGGGCCGCATGCGGCCCGCGCACCGCCCAAAATACTAGTTTAAACTATATACATATAATATATACAGCTAAATTACCACTGACTGACTCACTCACTCATTTAGATAGTTGTTTAGAGGGATGGAGAAGTGGTGGGTAAAAAAAAAATATAGATTTGTATAGAGATGAGAAATTCATCGGGAGGAAAAATCCCAAAATCGACCTGAACGTAACCTGGACTTGGATCCTGAATGGATCTCAGAAACGGTAGAGTTTAGGGGTATACTGTTTGAACTAAATAGAGAGTACTACCTTGGTACTTTTTGGAAAAATCAAAAAAAACATGGCTCCCATACAAAAAAACATGGCCGCCATACAAATTTGACATGCTTATAACTTCGAAACGGTTATACTTAGGTATGAACTGTTTGAACAAATGTTATAGCCAATCGATAGGGGCAACTGCCAATGATGACAAAAATCCAAGATGGCGGATCCAAGATGGCCGCCATTTTTCAAAATGGTCCCAGGGGGCTGATTTTTTGCATCCGGGGGTTTTTGGGGTCCCTCATTTCATTGGCGAAAAAAAATTTTGAAAAAGTTTTTTTTTAAAGATGGCCGCCATACATTGAATCTTTTTCATCTTTAGAGAGTTGTTTTGAAGAAACTATTAGCAATAACGAAAAACTGATTGCAGATTCGTATATAAATAGAATAGTGGTTTGAGAAATAAATGATGAAACTTCGGAAGGTCAACTCCTCATATTGGACCCCCAACGGATCTCAAAAATGGTGGGGTTTAGAGATGTACTTTGTTCACAAGATATTGTGTACTACCTTGGCACTTTTTGAAAACGTTAAAAAAAATCATAGCTCCCATACAAAAAAACATGGTCGCCATACAAATTAGTCGAAGTACTTAGGTATGAAATTTTTGAACAGCAGTTGTAGCCAATTTACTGAACCGATTTCGAATTTTTTTTCATTACTGGAATCGTTATTTAATAATTAATGATAATTGTTATGTATTGTACTCAGTGATAGTACTATTTCAACCTAATATTTTGAAAATTGTAAAAAAAGTCGGCAAAAAATGCAAATTTTCGACCTTTGAGACGCATGCGCTGACTACATAGTGCATAATACATAAAAATGATGTACTACAAAAATAACCGGCTTTACTTGGTCTACATAAAAGTCCGCGACAGCATATGTCTATCTCCTAAGGTTTTTGAACTATGACAGTTTTTATAACTATTATTAAAGAGCGAAATAGTAGGTATTTTTAAAATGTTTTTTTACAAATAGTGTATGAATCCTTATCCAAATAAACACTTTAGTTAGCTTGGTCATTTCATACAGATCAAAATTGTCATTCACATCAAATAATTTCAACGAATAGTTTCGAAGATATCGTAAGATTAAAATTACAACGCAATAAAAAATATTGCCGCTGTAGTAACTGTGTACATAACGCCATACATTGAATCTTTTTCATCTTTAGAGAGTTGTTTTGAAGAAACTATTAGCAATAATGAAAAATTGATTGCAGATTTGTATATAAATAAAAAAGTGGTTTAAGGAAAAAATAATGAAACTTCGGAAGGTCAACTCCTCATATTGAAGCCCCAACGGATCTCAAAAACGGTGGGGTTTAGAGATGTACTTTGTTCACAAGATATTGTGTACTACCTTGGCACTTTTTGAAAACGTTAAAAAAAATCATAGCTCTCATACAAAAAAACATGGTTGCCATACAAATTAGTCGTTGTACTTAGGTATGAAATTTTTGAACAGCAGTTGTAGCCAATTTACTGAACCGATTTCGAATTTTTTTTCATTACTTGAATCGTTATTTAATTCTTAATGATAATTGTTATGTATTATACTCAGTTATAGTACTATTTCAACCTAATGTTTTGAAAATAGTAAAAAAAGTCGGCAAAAAATGCAAATTTTCGACCTTTGAGACGCATGCGCTGACTACATAGTGCATAATACATAAAAATGATGTACTACAAAAATAACCGGCTTTACCTGGTCTACATAAAAGTCCGCAACAGCATATGTCCATGTCCTAAGGTTATTGAACTATGACAGTTTTTATAACTATAAATCGAGAGCGAAATAGTAGGTAATTTTCAAAACTATTTTGACAATAATCGTATGAATCCTTATCCAAATGAATACTTTAATTAGCTTGGTCATTTCATACAGATCAAAATTATAGTTCACACCAAATAATTTCAACGGATAGTTTCGAAGATATCGTAGGTTTAAAATTACAACGCAATAAAAAAATATTGCCGCGGTACTAACTGATACATAATCTGTGCCACGACTTCTATTTATGACGTACACTAGAATACAAAGCTTTACTTTATCTAAGATAGATAAGGTATTTAAGATTGAGATAAGAGCAAGTTTTGCCGTAGTTACAGTAAAAGCTATATTTGAGATTGAACTATACCTACACCTTCAAGTAGAAAGCGGAAGCGCTATTTTGAACCTTATGGTCATAGAAATAAAATTGATCTGGGTATAGGCTGTATAAGATGAAGAACAGACTTGCTGTAAGACTTGCCTATGGATACAATACGATCCATCCATCCAGCAGCCATAAGACGGCTGGACATAGGCTTCCCATATAGATCTGCAATAAGACCGGTTAATAGATACTTACATCCAGCGCGTTCTTGCGGTCTTGAGTGTAGTTTTTAAAATAAAATAAATAAATAAAAATAGATAATAGATTTTAATAATTATTTTTTTGCAAAAAATAGCATGACCGACTTCACCCTTGTACAAAATCATTATTATTACATAGTATAAAATAGAGTAGGTATATAAATACCCTTTCAAACTAATAAATAAGTTTTCGATTCGGTTCACAATTGACGAAATTATCAATGAACATACACAAAAATATACATACAGACGAACATAGAACTTCCTCCTTTTTGGAAGTCGGTTGTAAACATAACAATAAATCGTTCCAATAAAAAAATAAAAATAATAAAATTGCTGCTACAGTTGACAAATTTCGCCGTCTCTCGTAAGTGATGTCCTGGCCAAGCGGTCAGGGGTAGTATATACTACGGTACCGATATCAAATCCTGCCAATTGCACGTCTTCATTTTGCATCTTTTTTTGCATGAAAATATCATTTGCAAGCTCTTTTGTTGACTTTTAATTTATTTTTGTAAAAAAATATTTATACCGCTCATACGATTTCCGCGCCATATTCTTAAAAGAGTAGAAAGCGGAAGTTTTATTTTGAACTTTATGATCATAGAAATAAAATTGATCTAATCTAATCTATCTATATATCTAATCTGATTAAAAAGTACATACCCACTTTTTGGAACAATTAAAAAAACTTGGCTCTCATACAAAAAAAAACATGGCCGCCATACATTCCATTTTTCACTAATTTAGATGATTGTTTCAAGGAAACTATTAGGAATGACAAAAAACTGAATCCATTTTGACATTCAAGATGGCGGATGTCACTTTTGTTAAAAAGTCATCATGGGTCGATACCCATTTGTCGATTACGAGGTTTTCGGGGGTATAGATTTCAAAAATGGCATCCATTTTGAAATTCAAGATGGCGGATGTCACTTATTTTCAAAAGGGCGTCATGGGTGTCGTTGTCGAGGTTTTTGGGGGTGTAGATTTCAAAAATGACATCCATTTTGAAATTCAAGATAGCGGATGTCACTTATTTTCAAAAAGTCGTCATGGGTATCGTTTTCGAGGTTTTCGGGGGTGTAGATTTCAAAAATGGAATCCATTTTGAAATTCAAGATGGCGGATGTCACTTTTTGCAAAAAGTCGTCATGGGTGTCGTTTTCGAGGTTTTTGGGGGTGTAGATTTCAAAAATGACATCCATTTTGAAATTCAAGATGGCGGATGTCACTTTTGTTAAAAAGTCGTTATGGGTATCGAAATCGAGGTTTTCGGAGGTGTAGATTTCATAAATGGCATCCATTTCGACATTACAGATGGCGGATGTCACTTTTTTCAAAAAGTCGTCATGGGTATCGTTTTCAAGGTTTTCGGGGGTGTAAATTTGGAAAATGGCATCCATTTTGAAATTCAAGATGGCGGAAGTTATTTTTTTTGCAAAAAGTCGTCATGGGTGCCGTCGTCGAGGTTTTTGGGGGTGTAGATTTCAAAAATGGCATCCATTTTGAAATTCAAGATGGCGGATGTCACTTACTTTCAAAAAGTCGTCATGGGTGTCGTTGTCGACATTTTTGGGGGTGTAGATTTCAAAAATGACATCCATTTTGAAATTCAAGATGGCGGATGTCACTTTTTTGAAAAAGTCGTCATGGGTATCGTTTTCGAGGTTTTCGGGGGTGTTAATTTGGAAAATGGCATCCATTTTGAAATTCAAGATGGCGGAAGTCACTTTTTTGCAAAAAGTCGTCATGGGTGTCGTTGTCGAGGTTTTTGGGGGTGTAGATTTCAAAAATGGCATCCATTTTGAAATTCAAGATGGCGGATGTCACTTTTTTGAAAAAGTCGTCATGGGTATCGTTTTCGAGGTATTCGGGGGTGTGAATTTCAAAAATGGCGGCCATTTTGAAATTCAAGATGGCGGAAGTCACTTTTTTGCAAAAAGTCGTCATGGGTGTCGTTGTCGAGGTTTTTGGGGGTGCAGATTTCAAAAATAGCATCCATTTTGAAATTCAAGATGGCGAATGTCACTTTTTTTCAAAAAGTCGTCATGGGTATCGTTTTCGAGGTATTCAAGGGTTGTTTTGTATTGAAAAAAATTGTTTTTTATTACTTGTCTGTTAAAAAAACAAATCGCGGGCCGCATGCGGCCCGCGCACCGCCCAAAATACTAGTTTATAATATATACAGCTAAATTACCACTCACTGACTCATTTAGATAGTTGTTTAGAGGGTTGGAGAAGTGGTGGGTAAAAAATAATTATAGATTTGTATAGAGATGAAAAATTTATCGAGAGGAAAAATCCCAAAATTGACCTGAACGTAACCTGGACCTGGATCCTCAACGGATCTCAGAAACGGTAGGGTTTAGAGGTGTACTGTTTGAACAAAGTAGAGAGTACTACCTTGGTACTTTTTGGAAAAATCAAAAAAAACATGGCTCCCATACAAAAAAACATGGCCGCCATACAAATTTGACATGCTTATAACTTCCAAACGGTTATACTTAGGTATGAACTGTTTGAACAAATGTCATAGCCAATCGATAGGGGCAACTGCTTATGATGTCAACAATCCAAGATGGCGGATTCAAGATGGCGGCCATTTTTCAAAATGGTCCGAGGGGGCTGATTTTTTGCATCCGGGGGTTTTTGGGGTCCCTTATTTCATTGGCGAAAAAAAATTTTGAAAAAGTTTTTTTTTTAAGATGGCCGCCATACATTGAATCTTTTTCATCTTTAGAGAGTTGTTTTGAGGAAACTATTAGCAATAATGAAAAACTGATTGCATATTCATATATAAATAAAACAGTGGTTTAAGGAATAAATGATGAAACTTCGGAAGGTCAACTCCTCATATTGGACCCCCAACGGATCTCAAAAACGGTGGGGTTTAGAGATGTACTTTGTTCACAAGATATTGTGTACTACCTTGGCACTTTTTGAAAACGTTAAAAAAAATCATGACTTCCATACAAAAAAACATGGTCGCCATACAAATTAGTCGAAAAACTTATGTATGAAATTTTTGAACAACAGTTGTAGCCGATTTACTGAACCGATTTCGAATTTTTTTTCATTGCTGGAATTGTTATTTAATGTTCAATGATAATTGCTATGTAATGTAATCAGTTACAGTACATTTTTAGCCTAAAATTTTGAAAAATATAAAAAAAGTCGTCAAAAAATTAAAATTTTCGACCTTTGAAGCGCATGCGCTGACTACATAGTGCATAATACATACAAATGATGTACTACAGAAATAACCGGCTTCACTTGGTCTACATAAAAGTCCGCGACAGCATATGTCTATGTCCTAAGGTTTTTGAACTATGACTGTTTTTACAACTATAAATCAAGAGCGAAATAGTAGGTATTTTTCAAATGTTTTTTTACAAATAGTGTATGAATCCTTATCCAAATAAACACTTTAGTTAGCTTGGTCATTTCATACAGATCAAAATTGTCAGTAACATCAAATAATTTCAACGGATAGTTTCGAAGATATCGTAAGTTTAAAATAACAACGCAATAAAAAATATTTCCGCTGTAGTAACTGTGTACATAACGCCATACTTTGAATCTTTTTCATCTTTAGAGAGTTGTTTTGAAGAAACTATTAGCAATAATGAAAAACTGATTGCAGATTCGTATATAAATAAAATAGTGGTTTAAAGAATTAATAATGAAACTTCGGAAGGTCAACTCTTCATAATGGACCCCCAACGGATCTCAAAAACGGTGGGGTTTAGATATGTACTTTGTTCACATGATATTGTGTACTACCTTGGCACTTTTTGAAAACGTTAAAAAAAATCACAGCTCCCATACAAAAAAACATGGTCGCCATACAAATTATTCGAAGTACTTGGGTATGAAATTTTTGAACAGCAGTTGTAGCCAATTTACTGAACCGATTTCGAATTTTTTTTCATTACTGGTATCGTTATTTAATAATTAATGATAATTCTTATGTATTATACTCAGTGATAGTACTATTTCAACCTAATATTTTGAAAATTGTAAAAATAGTCGGCAAAAAATGCAAATTTTCGACCTTTGAGACGCATGCGCTGACTACATAGTGCATAATACATAAAAATGATGTACTACAAAAATAACCGGCTTTACTTGGTCTACATAAAAGTCCGCGACAGCATATGTCTATCTCCTAAGGTTTTTGAACTATGACAGTTTTTATAACTATAATTAGAGAGCGAAATAGTAGGTATTTTTCAAATGTTTTTTTTACAAATAATGTATCAATCCTTATCCTAATAAACACTTTAATTAGCTTGGTCATTTCATACAGATCAAAATTGTCATTCACATCAAATAATTTCAACGGATAGTTTCGAAGATATCGTAAGATTAAAATTACAACGCAATAAAAAATATTGCCGCGGTAGTAACTGTGTACATATTCTGTGCCATGACTTCTATTTATATCTAGAATACAAAGCTTTACTTTATATAAGATAGATAAGGTATTTAAGATTGAGATAAGAGCAAGTTTTGTCTTAGTTACAGTAAAAGCTTTATTTGAGATTGAACTACGAGTATACCTACACCGCTCGAATACGACTTTCCATACCCTTCAAGTAGAAAGCGGAAGCACTATTTTGAACCTTATTGTCATAGAAATAAAATTGATAAAATTCATCATTCAGCCTATACTTACCAGTATAGGGAAGTTATGCATAAGCCGAACACCCGCCCGCCGACCTCATGCCTCCCGCGCGCACCTTACGCCCGTGTTCAATAATTATAGTACTCAATACTACGGTTTTTTTTTTTAGGATGGAAACTGTTGTACTATTAGTGATAAAGTCGCGTTTTTAATATAGCCGCCATACATTGGTTCTTTTTCATCTTTAGATGATTGTTTTGAGGAAACCATTTGCAATGACAATAAACTGATGGCAGATTCGTATAAATATGGAATAATGGGTTTAGAAAAAAATGGTGAAACCTCCGAAGATCATGTCTTGGTATTGGACCCCCAAGGGATCTCGAAAACGGTGGGGTTTAGAGATGTCCTTTATTCACAAGATATTGAGTACTACCTTGGCACTTTTTGAAAACGTAAAAAAACATCGTGATTCCCATACAAAAAAACATGGTTGCCATACATTGCCTCTTTCAATCATTTAGATCGTTGTTTTGAGGAAACCATTAGCAATGACAAAAAACTGAGGGCATGCAGATTCGTATAAAGATAGAATAATGATTTAAGGATTAAATGGTAAAACCTCCGAAGGTCAACTCCTGGTATTGGACCCCCAACGGATCTCGAAAACGGTGGGGTTTAGAGATATACTTTCTTCGCAAAATATTGAGTACTACCTTGGTACTTTTTGGGCCAATTAAAAAAAACATGGCTCCCATACAAAAAAAAAATGGCCGCCATACATTTCATTTTTCACTCAGTTTTGTTTTGTTTTTTGTTTAGTTGTTATAAGGTAACTATCAGAGATGGGAAATATAGAGGTGAAAATATGATCGTGAGAAGAAATAAAATCTCGGAAGGTCAATTCTTCAACCTGGACCCCTAAGGGATCTCAATAACGGTGAGGTTTAGAGATGTACTTCTTTCACAAAATATTGAGTCCTACCTTGGTACTTTTTGGAACAATTAAAAAAAACTTGGCTCTCATACAAAAAAAACATGGCCGCCATACATTGCATTTTTCACTCATTTAGATGGTTGTTTCACGGAAAATATTAGGAATGACAAAAACCTGAACCCATTTTGACATTAAAGATGGCGGATGTCACTTTTGTTAAAAAGTCGTCATGGGTATCGTTTTCAAGGTTTTCGGGGGTGTAGATTTCAAAAATGGCATCCATTTTGAAATTCAAGATGGCGGAGGTCACTTTTTTGCAAAAAGTCGTCATGGGTATCGTTTTCGAGGTGTTCGGGGGTGTAGATTTCAAAAATGGCATCCATTTTGAAATTCAAGATGGCGGATGTCACATTTTTGAAAAAAACGTCATGGGTATCGTTTTCGAGGTATTCGGGGGTGTAGATTTCAAAAATGCCATCAATTTTGAAATTCAAGATGGCGGATGTCACATTTTTGAAAAAGTCGTCATGGGTATCGTTCTCAAGGTTTTCGGGGGTGTAGATTTCAAAAATGGCATCCGTTTTGAAATTCAAGATGGCGGATGTCACTTTTTTGCAAAAAGTCGTCATGGGTGTCGTTGTCGAGGTTTTAGGGGGTGTAGATTTCAAAAATGGCACCCATTTTGAAATTAAAGATGGCGGAAGTCACTTTTTTGCAAAAAAGTCGTCATGGGTGTCGTTGTCGAGGTTTTAGGGGGTGTAGATTTCAAAAATGGCGTCCATTTTGAAATTCAAGATGGCGGAAGTCACTTTTTTGCAAAAAGTCGTCATGGGTGTCGTCGTCGAGGTTTTTGGGGGTGTAGATTTCAAAAATGGCGTCCATTTTGAAATTCAAGATGGCAGAAGTCACTTTTTTGCAAAAAGTCGTCATGGGTGTCGTCGTCGAGGTTTTTGGGGGTGTAGATTTCAAAAATGGCGCCCATTTTGAAATTCAAGATGGCGGAAGTCACTTTTTTGCAAAAAGTCGTCATGGGTGTCGTCGTCGAGGTTTTTGGGGGTGTAGATTTCAAAAATGGCGTCCATTTTGAAATTCAAGATGGCAGAAGTCACTTTTTTGCAAAAAGTCGTCATGGGTGTCGTCGTCGAGGTTTTTGGGGGTGTAGATTTCAAAAATGGCGCCCATTTTGAAATTCAAGATGGCGGAAGTCACTTTTTTGCAAAAAGTCGTCATGGGTGTCGTCGTCGAGGTTTTTGGGGGTGTAGATTTCAAAAATGGCATCCGTTTTGAAATTCAAGATGGCGGACGTCAGTTTTTGTACTTACTATTCATATAAATATAAAAATTCATATTATATAAAGCTAAATTACCACTGACTCACTGACTCATTTAGATAGTTGTTTAGAGGGATGGAGAAGTGATGGGGAAAAAATAATTATAGATTTGTATAGAGATGAGAAATTTATCGGGAGAAAAAATCCCAAAATTGACCTGAACGTAACCTGGACCTGGATCCTCAACGGATCTCAGAAACGGTAGGGTTTAGAGGTGTACTGTTCGAACAAAGTAGAGAGTTCTATCTTGGTACTTTTTGGAAAAATCAAAAAAAACATGGCTCCCATACAAAAAAACATGGCCGCCATACAAATTTGACATGCTTATAACTTCGAAACGGTTATACTTAGGTATGAACTGTTTGAACAAATGTTATAGCCAATCAATAGGAGCAACTGCCTATGATGACAAAAATCCAAGATGGCGGATCCAAGATGGCCGCCATTTTTCAAAATGGTCCGAGGGGGCTGATTTTTTGCATCCGGGGGTTTTTGGGTACCCTTATTTCATTGGCGAAAAAAAATTTCGAAAAAGTTTTTTTTTAAAGATGGCCGCCATACATTGAATCTTTTTCATCTTTAGAGAGTTGTTTTGAGGAAACTATTAGCAATAACGAAAAACTGATTGCATATTCGTATATAAATAAAACAGTGATTTAAGGAATAAATGATGAAACTTCGGAAGGTCAACTCCTCATATTGGACCCCCAACGGATCTCAAAAACGGTGGGGTTTAGAGATGTACTTTGTTCACAAGATATTAAGTACTACCTTGGCACTTTTTGAAAACGTTAAAAAAAATCATAGCTCCCATACAAAAAAACATGGTCGCCATACAAATTAGTCGTTGTACTTAGGTATGAAATTTTTGAACAGCAGTTGTAGCCAATTTACTGAACCGATTTCGAATTTTTTTTCATTACTGGAATCGTTATTTAATACTTAATGATAAATATAACTTATTATACTCAGTGATAGTACTATTTCAACCGAATATTTCGAAAATTGTAAAAAAAGTCGGCAAAAAATGCAAATTTTCGACCTTTGAGACGCATGCGCTGACTACATAGTGCATAATACATAAAAATAATGTACTACAAAAATGACTGGCTTTACTTGGTCTACATAAAAGTCCGCGACAGCATATGTCTATGTCCTAAGGTTTTTGAACTATGACAGTTTTTACAACTATAAATCGAGAGCGAAATAGTAGGTAATTTTCAAAACTATTTTGACAAATAACGTATTAATCCTTATCTAAATAAACACTTTAATTAGCTTGGTCATTTCATACAGATCAAAATTGTCATTCACATCAAATAATTTCAACGGATAGTTTCGAAGATATCGTAAGATTAAAATTACAACGCAATAAAAAAATATTGTCGCTGTAGTAACTGTGTACATATTCTGTGCCATGACTTCTATTTATAACGTAGGTACATGGTATCTAAGATAGATAAGGTATTTAAGATTGAGATAAGAGCAAGTTTTGTCGTAGTTACAGTAAAAGCTATATTTGAGATTGAACTATACCTACACCGCTCGTATACGACTTGCCATATCCTTGAAGTAGAAAGCGGAAGCACTATTTTGAACCTTATTGTCATAGAAATAAAATTGATAAAATTCATCATTCAGCCTATACTTAGGGAAGTTATGCAAAATCCGAACACCCGCCTGCCGACCTCATGCCTCCCGCGCGCACCCTACGTCCGTGTTCAATAGTACTCAATAATACGGATTTTTTTTAGGATGGAAACTGTTGTACTTTAATATGGCCGCCATACATTGATTCATTTTCATCTTTAGATAATTGTTTTGAGGAAACCATTTGCAATGACAATAAACTGATAGCAGATTCGTATAAAGATGAAATAATGATTTTAGAAAAAATTGGTGAAACCTCCGAAGGGGCAACTCCTGGTATTGGACCCCCAAGGGATCTCGAAAACGGTGGAGTTTAGGTATGTACTTTCTTCGCAAAATATTGAGTACTACCTTGGTACTTTTTGGAACAATTAAAAAAAACATGGCTCCCATACAAAATAAATGGCCGCCATACATTTTATTTTTCACTCAGTTTTGTTTTGTTTTTTGTTTAGTTGTTATAAGGAAACTATCAGAGATGGGAAATATAGGTAGAGGTGAGAATATGATCGTGAGAAGAAATGAAATCTCGGAAGGTCAATTCTTCCACCTGGACCCCTAAGGGATCTCAATAACGGTGAGGTTTACAGATGTACTTCTTTCACAAAATATTGAGTACTACCTTGGTACTTTTTGGAACAATTAAAAAACACTTGGCTCTCATACAAAAAAAACATGGTCGCCATACATTGCATTTTTCACTCATTTAGATGGTTGTTTCAAGGAAACTATTAGGAATGACAAAAAACTGAACCCATTTTGACATTAAAGATGGCGGATGTCACTTTTGTTAAAAAGTCGTTATGGGTATCGAAATCGAGGTTTTCGGAGGTGTAGATTTCATAAATGGCATCCATTTCGACATAACAGATGGCGGATGTCACTTTTTTCAAAAAGTCGTCATGGGTATCGTTTTCAAGGTTTTCGGGGGTGTAAATTTGGAAAATGGCATCCTTTTTAAAATTCAAGATGGCGGATGTCACTTTTTTTCAAAAAGTCGTCATGGGTATCGTTTTCGAAGTATTTGGGGGTGTAGATTTCAAAAATGCCGTCTATTTTGAAATTCAAGATGGCCGATGTCACTTATTTGCAAAAAGTCGTCATGGGTGTCTTTGTCGAGGTATTCGGGGGTGTAGATTTCAATAATGGCGTCCATTTTGAAATTCAAGATGGCGGAAGTCACTTTTTTGGAAAAAGTCGTCATGGGTATCGTTTTCGAGGTTTTCGGGGGTGTAGATTTCCAAAATGGCATCCATTTTGACATTAGAGATGGCGGATGTAACTTTTTTCAAAAAGTCGTTATGGGTGTCGTTGTCGAGGTATTCGGGGGTGTAGATTTTAATAATGGCGTCCATTTTGAAATTCAAGATGGCGGATGTCACATTTTTGAAAAAGTCGTCATGGGTATCGTTTTCAAGGTATTCGGGGGTGTAGATTTCAAAAATGGCATCAATTTTGAAATTCAAGATGGCGAATGTCACTTTTTTGCAAAAAGTCGTCATGGGTGTCGTTGTCGAGGTATTCGGGGGTGTAGATTTTAATAATGGCGTCCATTTAGAAATTCAAGATGGCGGATGTCACATTTTTGAAAAAGTCGTCATGGGTATCGTTTTCAAGGTATTCGGGGGTGTAGATTTCAAAAATGGCATCAATTTTGAAATTCAAGATGGCGGATGTCACTTTTTTGCAAAAAGTCGTCATGGGTGTCGTTTTCGAGGTATTCGGGGGTGTAGATTTTAATAATGGCGTCCATTTTGAAATTCAAGATGGCGGATGTCACATTTTTGAAAAAGTTGTCATGGGTATCGTTTTCAAGGTATTCGGGGGTGTAGATTTCAAAAATGGCATCAATTTTGAAATTCAAGATGGCGGATGTCACTTTTTTGCAAAAAGTCGTCTTGGATGTCGTTGTCGAGGTATTCGGGGGTGTACATTTTAATAATGGCGTCCATTTTGAAATTCAAGATGGCGGATGTCACATTTTTGAAAAAGTCGTCATGGGTATCGTTTTCAAGGTATTCGGGGGTGTAGATTTCAAAAATGGCATCAATTTTGAAATTCAAGATGGCGGATGTCACTTTTTTGCAAAAAGTCGTCATGGGTGTCGTTGTCGAGGTATTCGGGGGTGTAGATTTTAATAATGGCGTCCATTTTGAAATTCAAGATGGCGGATGTCACATTTTTGAAAAAGTCGTCATGGGTATCGTTTTCAAGGTATTCGGGGGTGTAGATTTCAAAAATGGCATCAATTTTGAAATTCAAGATGGCGGATGTCATTTTTTTGCAAAAAGTCGTCATGGGTGTCGTTGTCGAGGTATTCGGAGGTGTAGATTTTAATAATGGCGTCCATTTTGAAATTCAAGCTGGCGGATAACACATTTTTGAAAAAGTCGTCATGGGTATAGTTTTCAAGGTATTCGGGGGTGTGGATTTCAAAAATGGCATCAATTTTGAAATTCAAGATGGCGGAAGTCACTTTTTTGCAAAAAGTCGTCATGGGTGTCGTTGTCGAGGTTTAAAGGGGTGTAGATTTCAAAAATGACATCCATTATGAAATTCAAGATGGCGGATGTCACGTTTTTTCAAAAAAGTCGTCATGGGTATCGTTTTCGAGGTATTCAAGGGTTGTTTTGTATTGAAAAAAATTGTTTTTTATTACTTGTCTGTTAAAAAAACAAATCGCGGGCCGCATGCGGCCCGCGCACCGCCCAAAATACTAGTTCATAATATATACAGCTAAATTACCATTCACTGACTCACTCACTCATTTAGATAGTTGTTTAGAGGGATGGAGAAGTGATGGGGAAAAAATAATTATAGATTTGTATAGAGATGAGAAATTTATCGCGAGGAAAAATCCCAAAATTGACCTGAACGTAACCTGGACCTGGATCCTCAACGGATCTCAGAAACGGTGAGGTTTAGGGGTATACTGTTTGAACAAAGTAGAGAGTACTACCTTGGTACTTTTTGGAAAAATCAAAAAAAACATGGCTCCCATACAAAAAAACATGGCCGCCATACAAATTTGACATGCTTATAACTTCGAAACGGTTATACTTAGGTATGAACTGTTTGAACAAATGTTATAGCCAATCGATAGGGGCAACTGCCTATGATGACAAAAATCCAAGATGGCGGATCCAAGATGGCCGCCATTTTTCAAAATGGTCCGAGGGGGCTGATTTTTTGCATCCGGGGGTTTTTGGGGTCCCTTATTTCATTGGCGAAAAAAAATTTTGAAAAAGTTTTTTTTTAAAGATGGCCGCCATACATTGAATCTTTTTCATCTTTAGAGAGTTGTTTTGAGGAAACTATTAGCAATAACGAAAAATTGATTGCGGATTTGTATATAACTAAATAAGTGGTTTAAAGAATAAATGACGAAACTTCGGAAGGTCAACTCCTCATATTGGACCCCCAACGGATCTCAAAAACAGTGGGGTTTAGAGATGTACTTTGTTCACAAGATATTGAGTACTACCTTGGCACTTTCTGAAAACGTTAAAAAAAATCATGACTCCCATACAAAAAAACATGGTCGCCATACAAATTAGTCGAAAAACTTATGTATGAAATTTTTGAACAGCTGTTGTAGCCAATTTTCTGAACCGATTTCGAATTTTTTTTCATTGCTGGAATTGTTATTTAATATTCAATGATAATTGTTATGTAATGTAATCAGTTATAGTACATTTTTAGCCTAAAATTTTGAAAAATATAAAAAAAGTCGTCAAAAAATTAAAATTTTCGACCTTTGAAGCACATGCGCTGACTACATAGTGCATAATACATAAAAATGATGTACTACAAAAACAACCGGCTTTACTTGGTCTACATAAAAGTCCGCGACAGCATATGTCTATGTCCTAAGGTTTTCGAACTATGACAGGTTTTACAACTATAAATCGAGAGCGAAATAGTAGGTATTTTTCAAATGTTTTTTTACAAATAGTGTATCAATCCTTATCCAAATAAACACTTTAGTTAGCTTGGTCATTTCATACAGATCAAAATTGTCATTCACATCAAATAATTCCAACGGATAGTTTCGAAGATATCGTAAGATTAAAATTACAACGCAATAAGAAATATTGCCGCTGTAGTAACTGTGTACATAACGCCATACATTGAATCTTTTTCATCTTTAGAGAGTTGTTTTGAAGAAACTATTAGCAATAATGAAAAACTGATTGCAGATTTGTATATAAATATAAAAGTGGTTAAAGGAAAAAATGATGAAACTTCGGAAGGTCAACTCCTCATATTGAAGCCCCAACGGATCTCAAAAACGGTGGGGTTTAGAGATGTACTTTGTTCACAAGATATTGAGTACTACGTTGGCACTTTTTGAAAACGTTAAAAAAAATCATAGCTCTCATACAAAAAAACATGGTCGCCATACAAATTAGTCGAAGTACTTAGATATGAAATTTTTGAACAGCAGTTGTAGCCAATTTACTGAACCGATTTCGAATTTTTTTTCATTACTTGAATCGTTATTTAATACTTAATGATAATTGTTATGTATTATACTCAGTGATACTACTATTTCAACCTAATATTTTGAAAATTGTAAAAAAAGTCGGCAAAAAATGCAAATTTTCGACCTTTGAGACGCATGTGCTGACTACATAGTGCATAATACATAAAAATGATGTACTACAAAAATAACTGGCTTTACTTGGTCTACATAAAAGTCCGCGACAGCATATGTCCATGTCCTAAGGTAATTGAACTATGACAGTTTTTATAACTATAAATCGAGAGCTAAATAGTAGGTAATTTTCAAAACTATTTTGACGAAAATCGTATGAATTCTTATCCAAATGAATACTTTAATTAGCTTGGTCATTTTATACAGATCAAAATTGTCGTTCACACCAAATAATTTCAACGGATAGTTTCGAAGATATCGTAGGTTTAAAATTACAACGCAATAAAAAAATATTGCCGCGGTACTAACTGATACATAATCTATGCCACGACTTCTATAAAGTTTTAGGTACATTTTGAGGAAAGAACAATTTTGATACAATCAGATCCATCCTTCCAGCAGCCATAAGACGTCCACGGCTGGACATAGGCTTCCATATAGGTTAATATAAACTTGCATCCAGCGCGTTCTTGCGGTTTTGAGGAAGTATTAGCTAATCTGCTAAACCGATTTCGAAAATTCTTTCATGACTGGAATCGTTATTTACTATTTTATGATAATTGCTATGTTTTATACTCAGTTATAGTACTATTTCAACCTAATATTTTGAAAATTGTAAAAAAAGTCGGCAAAAAATGCAATTTTTCGACCATTAAAACGCATGCGCTGACTACATAGTGCAAAATACATAAAAATGATGTACTACAAAAATAACCGGCTTTACCTGGTCTACATAAAAGCCCGCAACAGCATATTTCCATGTACTAAGGTTATTGAACTATGACAGTTTTTATAACTATAAATCGAGAGCGAAATAGTAGGTAATTTTCAAAACTATTTTGAAAAAAATCGTATGAATCCTTATCCAAATGAATACTTTAAATAGCTTGGTCATTTTATACAGATCAAAATTGTCGTTCACACCAAATAATTTCAACCGATAGTTTCGAAGATATCGTAGGTTTAAAATTACAACGCAATAAAAAATATTGCCGCGGTATATACTGTTACATAATCTGTGCCACGACTTCTATTTATAACGTACACTAAAATACAAAGCTTTACTTTATCTAAGAGAGATAAGGTATTTAAGATTGAGATAAGAGCAAGTTTTGTCGTAGTTACAGTAAAAGCTATGTTTGAGATTGAACTATACCTACACCGCTCGAATACGACTTGCCATATCCTTCAAGTAGAAAGCGGAAGCACTATTTTGAACCTTATGGTTATAGAAATAAAATTGATCCGGGGATCCGGATATAGGCTAAATGATGAAACTTGATGGCGTTTGTGAACACGAAGCGAGCCGTTGCGTAGTATCAAATTCATAAATATCAGAACCGGTGCGATGTGGGGTTAAGCGTCACACAAGTCGGCGGACGGGAAGTAATGCAAAAACCGAACACCCGCCCGCCGACTTCATGCCTCCCGCCCGCACTAACTACGGTTTTTTTAGGATGGAATCTGTTGTACGATTAGTACTTGCCGCGTATCGACTTCTATCGTACTATTTCAACCTAATATTTTGAAAATTGTAAAAAAAGTCGGCAAAAATGCAATTATTAGACCTTTTAAGCGCATGCGCTGACTACATAGTGCATAATACTTAACAACTTTACCTGGTCTACATAAAAGTCCGGGTAGTGGATACGACGTCGGCCTCGGTCGGTACCGATATCAAATCTCTACCGATGTAAAATATTTATTTATACCGCTCATACGATTTCCGCGCCATATTCTTAGAAGAGTAGAAAGCGTAAGTTTTATTTTGAACCTTATGGCCATAGAAATAAAATTGATCTGGGTATAGTCTGTAAGATGAAGAACAGACTTGCTATTAGAGTCGACAAATTTCGCCAGCTATAGAAACGTTACCATTTGATGCTGGGTTCGAATTCGGCCAAGTTCATATTTTTTGTTCATTTTTTTTTTGCATTATAATATCGTTTGGAAGCTCTTGAACAACATAATTTCGTTTATATGCCTGTAGATACAATCAGATCCATCCACTCATCCAGCAGCCATAAGACGTCCATGGCTGGACATAGGCCTCCCATTTAGATCTGCAAAAAGACCGGTTAATAGAAACTTGCATCCAGCGCGTTCGTGCGGTCTGGAGTGTTTAAATAAAATAATATAAAAAATAAATTGAAAAAATAAAACGTGCGTATTAAAGGGGAAAATCCAAGATGGCGGCCGCCATTAGTTTCCATTTTGAAATTAAAGTTGGCGGATGTCCCTTATTTGAAAAAGTCGTCATGGGTATCGTTTTCGAGGTTTTCGAGGGTGTAGATTTCAAAAATGGCGTCCATTTTGAAATTCAAGATGGCGGAAGTCACTTTTTTGCAAAAAGTCGTCATGGGTGTCGTCGTCGAGGTTTTTGGGGGTGTAGATTTTAAAAATGGCGTCCATTTTGAAATTCAAGATGGCGGAAGTCACTTTTTTGCAAAAAGTCGTCATGGGTGTCGTCGTCGAGGTTTTTGGGGGTGTAGATTTCAAAAATGGCATCCATTTTGAAATTCAAGATTGCGGATGTCACTTTTTTGAAAAAGTCGTCATGGGTATCGTTGTCGAGGTTTTTGGGGGTGCAGATTTCAAAAATGGCGTCCATTTTGAAATTCAAGATGGCAGAAGTCACTTTTTTGCATAAAGTCGTCATGGTTGTCGTCGTCGAGGTTTTTGGGGGTGTAGATTTCAAAAATGACATCCATTTTGACATTAAAGATGGCGGATGTCACTTTTTTCAAAAAGTCGTCATGGGTATCGTTTTCGAGGTTTTCGGGGGTGTAGATTTCAAAAATGACATCCATTTTGACATTAAAGATGGCGGATGTCACTTTTTTGCAAAAAGTCGTTATGGGTGTCGTTGTCGAGGTTTTTGGGGGTGTAGATTTCAATAATGGCATCAATTTTGAAATTCAAGATGGCGGATGTCACTTTTTTGCAAAAAGTCGTCATGGGTGTGTATTTTCCGGGGTTTATTTTTTTTTAAGTATATTTTTCAAAGAAAACTTCTACGTTTATTACTTGTCTGTTAGAAAAACAAATCGCGGGCCGCATGCGGCCCGCGCACCGCCCAAAATACTAGTCATTCATTCATATTATATAAAGCTAAATTACCACTGACTGACTCACTGACTCACTCACTTAGATAGTTGTTTAGGGGGAAGGAGAAGTGATGAGAAAAAAATAATTATAGATATGTATAGAGATAAAAAATTGATCGAGAGGAAAAATCCCAAAATCTTGAAAAATCTACTCCTCAACCTGGACCCCTAATGGATCTCAAAAACGGTGAGGTTTAGGGGTATACTGTTTGAACTAAATAGAAAGTACTACCTTGGTACTTTTTGGAAAAATCAAAAAAAACATGGCTCCCATACAAAAAAACATGGCCGCCATACAAACTTGACATGCTTATAACTTCCAAACGGTTACACTTAGGTATGAACTGTTTGAACAAATGTTGTAGGCAATCGATAGAGGCAACTGCCAGTGATGACAAAAATCCAAGATGGCGGATTCAAGATGGCGGCCATTTTTCAAAATGGTCCTAGGGGGCTGATTTTTTGCATCCGGGGGTTTTTGGGGTCTCTCATTTCATTGGCGAAAAAAAATTTTGAAAAAGTTTTTTTTTAAAGATGGCCGCCATACATTGAATCTTTTTCATCTTTAGAGAGTTGTTTTGAGGAAACTATTAGCAATAATGAAAAACTGATTACAGATTCGTATAAAAATAGAATAGTGGTTTAAGGAATAAATAATGAAACTTCGGAAGGTCAACTCCTCATATTGGACCCCCAACGGATCTCAAAAACGGTAGGGTTTAGAGATGTACTTTGTTCACAAGATATTGTGTACTACCTTGGCACTTTTTGAAAACGTTAAAAAAAATCATACCTCCCATACAAAAAAACATGGTCGCCATACAAATTAGTCGAAAAACTTATGTATGAAATTTTTGAACAACAGTTGTAGCCGATTTACTGAACCGATTTCGAATTTTTTTTCACTACTGGAATAGGTATTTAATACTCAATGATAATTGCTATGTATTCTACTCAATTATAGTACAAGTTCAACCTAATATTTTGAAAATTGTAAAAAAAGTCGGCAAAAAATGCAAATTTTCGACCTTTGAGACGCATGCGCTGACTACATAGTGCATAATACATTAAAATGATGTACTACAAATATAACCGGCTTTACTTGGTTTACATAAAAGTCCGCGACAGCATATGTCTATGTCCTAAGGTTTTTGAACTATGACTGTTTTTACAACTATAAATCAAGAGCGAAATAGTAGGTATTTTTCAAATGTTTTTTTACAAATAGTGTATCAATCCTTATCCAAATAAACACTTTAGTTAGTTTGGTCATTTCAAACAGATCAAAATTGTCATTCACATCAAATAATTTTAACGGATAGTTTCAAAGATATCGTAAGATTAAAATTACAACGCAATAAAAACTAATGCCGCGGTACATACTGTTACAGAATCTGTGGCGCGACTTCTACAAAGCTTTAAATTATTCGGATAGATCATGAGGTTAAAACGAAAAACGGATCGCAGATTTGTATATAAATAGAAAAGTGATGGAAAATATAATGAAACCTCGGAAGGTCAACTCCTCGTATTAGACCCCCCACGGATCTCGAAAATGGTGGGATTTAGAGATGTACTTTATTCACAAGATATTGAGTACTATCTTGGCACTTTTTGAAAACCTAAAAAAATATCATGACTCCCATACAAAAAAACATGGTTGCCATACATTGAATCTTTTTCATCTTTAGAGAGTTGTTTTGAAGAAACTATTAGCAATAACGAAACACTGATTGCAGCTTCGTATATAATTAAAAATTTGGTTTAAGGAATAAATGATGAAACTTCGGAAGGTCAACTCCTCATATTGGACCCCCAACGGATCTCAAAAACGGTGGGGTTTAGAGATGTACTATGTTCACAAGATATTAAGTACTACCTTGGCACTTTTTGGAAACGTTAAAAAAAATCATAGCTCCCATACAAAAAAAAACATGGTCGCCATACAAATTAGTCGAAGTACTTAGGTATGAAATTTTTGAACAGCAGTTGTAGCCAATTTACTGAACCGATTTCGAATTTTTTTACATTACTGGAATTGTTATTTAATACTTAATGATAATTACTACGTATTATACTCAGTGATAGTACTATTTCAACCTAATATTTTGAAAATTGTAAAAAAAGTCGACAAAAAATGCAAATTTTTGACCTTTAAAGCGCATGCGCTGACTACATAGTGCATAATACTTAAAAATGATGTACTACAAAAATTACCGGCTTTACCTGGTCTATATAAAAGTCCGCGACAGCATATGTCTATGTCCTAAGGTTTTTGAACTATGACCGTTTTTATAACTATAATTAGAGAGCGAAATAGTAGGTATTTTTCAAAACTATTTTGACAAATAATGTATCAATCCTTATCCAAATAAACACTTTAATTAGCTTGGTCATTTCATACAGATCAAAATTGTCATTCACATCAAATAATTTCAACTGATAGTTTCGAAGATATCGTAAGTTTAAAAATACAACGCAGTAAAAAAATATTGCCGCGGTACATACTGTTACATAATCTGTGCCACGACTTCTATTTATAACGTACACTAAATTACAAAGCTTTACTTTATCTAAGAGAGATAAGGTATTTAAGATTGAGATAAGATCAAATTTTTGTCGTAGTTACAGTAAAAGCTATGTTTGAGATTGAACTATACCTACACCGCTCGAATACGACTTGCCATATCCTTCAAGTAGAAAGCGGAAGCACTATTTTGAACCTTATGGTTATAGAAATAAAATTGATCCGGGTAAGTATAGGCTGAATGATGAAACTTGATGGCGTTTGTGAACACGAAGCGAGCCGTTGTAAAAAGCGAAAGTTTTATTTTGAACCTTATGATCATAGAAATAGAAGTGATCTGGGTATAGGCTGTAAGATGAAGGTCAGACTTGCTGTTCAGACTTGTTGTACAATCTGATCCATCCATCCAGCAGCCATAATATGACGTCCGCGGCTGGACATAGGCCTCCCATATAGATCTGCAATAAGACGGGTTATAGAAACTTGCATCCAGCGCGTTCTTGCGGTCTTGAGTGTAGTTTTATTAATAAATAAAAAAATAAATATAAATAGGTAAAGTAATGTAATAGGTAATGTAGTATGGCATTCATTTTGAACTTAAAAATGGCGGCTATCACTATTATTTTTTTGGATGTTTTCGGGGGTGTAGATTTCAAAAATGGCGGCCATTTTTAAATTCAAGATGGTGAAAGTCGTCATGGTGTCGTCATCGACGTTTTAGGGGGTGTAGATTTCAAAAATGGCATCTATTTTGAAATTCAAGAAGATGGCGGATGTCACTTTTTTGAAAAAGTCGTCATGGGTATCGTTTTCGAGGTTTTCGGGGGTGAAAATTTGGAAAATGGCATCCATTTTGAAATTCAAGATGGCGGAAGTCACTTTTTTGCAAAAAGTCGTCATGGGTGTCGTTGTCGAGGTTTTTGGGGGTGTAGATTTCAAAAATGGCATCCATTTTGAAATTCAAGATGGCGGATGTCACTTTTTTGAAAAAGTCGTCATGGGTATCGTTTTCGAGGTATTCGGGGGTGTGAATTTCAAAAATGGCGGCCATTTTGAAATTCAAGATGGCGGAAGTCACTTTTTTGCAAAAAGTCGTCATGGGTGTCGTTGTCGAGGTTTTTGGGGGTGCAGATTTCAAAAATAGCATCCATTTTGAAATTCAAGATGGCGAATGTCACTTTTTTTCAAAAAGTCGTCATGGGTATCGTTTTCGAGGTATTCAAGGGTTGTTTTGTATTGAAAAAAATTGTTTTTTATTACTTGTCTGTTAAAAAAACAAATCGCGGGCCGCATGCGGCCCGCGCACCGCCCAAAATACTAGTTCATATTATATAAAGTTAAATTACCACTGACTGACTGACTGACTGACTGACTCACTCACTTAGATAGTTGTTTAGGGGGATGGAGAAGTGGTGGGTAAAAAATAATTATAGATTTGTATAGAGATAAAAAATTGATCGAGAGGAAAAATCCCAAAATCTTCAAAAGTCTTCTCTTCAACCTGGACTCCTAAGGGATCTCAAAAACGGTGAGGTTTAGGGGTATACTGTTTGAACTAAATAGAGAGTACTACCTTGGTACTTTTTGGAAAAATAAAAAAAAACATGGCTCCCATACAAAAAAACATGGCCGCCATACAAATTTGACATGCTTATAACTTCGAAACGGTTATACTTAGGTATAGACTGTTTGAACAAATGTTATAGCCAATCGATAGGGGCAACTGCCCATGATGACAAAAATCCAAAATGGCGGATTCAAGATGGCGGCCATTTTTAAAAATGGTCCGAGGGGGCTGATTTTTTGCATCCGGGGGTTTTTGGGGTCCCTTATTTCAATGGCGAAAAAAAATTTTGAAAAAGTTTTTTTTTAAAGATGGCCGCCATACATTGAATCTTTTACATCTTTAGAGAGTTGTTTTGAAGAAACTATTAGCAATAACGAAAAACTGATTGCATATTCGTATATAAATAAAACAGTGGTTTAAGGAATAAATGATGAAACTTCGGAAGGTCAACTCCTCATATTGGACCCCCAACGGATCTCAAAAACGGTGAGGTTTAGATATGTACTTTGTTCACAAGATATTGTGTACTACCTTGGCACTTTTTGAAAACGTTAAAAAAATTCATAGCTCTCATACAAAAAAACATGGTCGCCATACAAATTAGTCGAAGTATTTAGGTATGAAATTTTTGAACAGCAGTTGTAGCCAATTTACTGAACCGATTTCGATTTTTTTTTCACTACTGGAATTGGTATTTAATACTCAATGATAATTGCAATGTATTCTATTCAATTATAGTACAAGTTCAACCTAATATTTCGAAAATTGTAAAAAAAGTCGGCAAAAAATGCAAATTTTCGACCTTTGAGACGCATGCGCTGACTACATAGTGCATAATACATAAAAATGATGTACTACAAAAATAACAGGCTTTACTTGGTCTACAAAAAAGTCCGCGACAGCATATGTCTATCTCCTAAGATTTTTGAACTATGACAGTTTTTATAACTATAATTAGAGAGCGAAATAGCAGGTATTTTTAAAATGTTTTTTTACAAATAGTGTATGAATCCTTATCCAAATAAACACTTTAGTTAGCTTGGTCATTTCATACAGATCAAAATTGTCACTTACATCAAATAATTTCAAGGAATAGTTTCGAAGATATCGTAAGATTAAAATTACAACGCAATAAAAAATATTGCCGCTGTAGTAACTGTGTACATATTCTGTGCCATGACTTCTATTTATAACGTAGGTACACTAGAATACAAAGCTTTACTTTATCTAAGAGAGATAAGGTATTTAAGATTGAGATAAGAGCAAGTTTTGTCTTAGTTACAGTAAAAGCTATATTTGAGATTGAACTATACCTACACCGCTCGAATACGACTTGTCATATCTTTCAAGTAGAAAGCGGAAGCACTATTTTGAACCTTATTGTCATAGAAATAAAATTGATAAAATTCATCATTCAGCCTATACTTACCAGTATAGGGAAGTTATGCAAAAGCCGAACACCCGCCCGCCGACCTCATGCCTCCCGCGCGCACTCTACTCCCGTGTTCAATAGTACTCAATACTACGGTTTTTTTTAGGATGGAAACTGTTGTACGATTAGTACTAAAGTCGCGTTTTGAACAAGCCGCCATACATTGGTTCTTTTTCACCTTTAGATGATTGTTTTGAGGAAACCATTTGCAATGACAATAAACTGATGGCAGATTCGTATAAAGATGGAATAATGATTTTAGAAAAAAATGGTGAAACCTCCGAAGGTCATGTCTTGGTATTGGACCCCCAAGGGATCTCGAAAACGGTGGGGTTTAGAGATATACTTTCTTCGCAAAATATTGAGTACTACCTTGGTACTTTTTGAAACAATTAAAAAAAACATGACTCCCATACAAAAAAACATGGTTGCCATACATTGCCTCTTTCAATCATTTAGATCGTTGTTCTGAGAAAACCATTAGCAATGACAAAAAACTGAGTGCATGCAGATTCGTATAAAGATAAAATAATGATTTAAGGATTAAATGGTAAAACCTCCGAAGGTCAACTCCTGGTATTGGACCCCGACGGATCTCGAAAACGGTGGGGTTTAGAGATATACTTTCTTCGCAAAATATTGAGTACTACCTTGGTACTTTTTGAAACATTTAAAAAAAACATGGCTCCCATACAAAAAAAAATGGCCGCCATACATTTTATTTTTCACTCAGTTTTGTTTTGTTTTTTGTTTAGTTGTTATAAAGAAACTATCAGAGATGGGAAATATAGAGGTGAGAATATGATCGTGAGAAGAAATAAAATCTCGGAAGGTCAATTCTTCAACCTGGACCCCTTAGGGATCTCAATAACGGTGAGGTTTAGAGATGTACTTCTTTCACAAAATAATGAGTACTACCTTGGTACTTTTTGGAACAATTAAAAAAAACTTGGCTCTCATACAAAAAAAAACATGGCCACCATACTTTGCATTTTTCACTCATTTAGATGGTTGTTTCAAGGAAACTATTAGGAATGACAAAAACTGAACCCATTTTGACATTAAAGATGGCGGATGTCAATTAAGTTAAAAAGTCGTCATGGGTATCGATTTCGAGGTTTTCGGGGGTGTAGATTTCATATATGGCATCCATTTCGACATTACAGATGGCGGATGTCACTTTTTTCAAAAAGTCGTCATGGGTATCGTTTTCGAGGTTTTCGGGGGTGTAAATTTGGAAAATGGCATCCATTTTGAAATTCAAGATGGCGGAAGTCATTTATTTGCAAAAAGTCGTCATGGGTGTCGTCGTCGAGGTTTTTGGGGGTGTAGATTTCAAAAATGGCATTCATTTTGAAATTCAAGATGGCGGAAGTCACTTTTTTGAAAAAGTCGTCATGGGTACCGTTTTCGAGGTATTCGGGGGTGGGAATTTCAAAAATGGAATCCATTTTGAAATTCAAGATGGCGGATGTCACTTATGTGCAAAAAGTCGTCATGGGTGTCGTTGTCGAGGTTTTTGGGGGTGTAGATTTCAAAAATGGCATCTATTTTGAAATTCAAGATGGCGGATGTCACTTATTCGCAAAAAGTCGTCATGGGTGTCGTTTTCGAGATTTTCGGGGGTGTAGATTTCAAAAATGGCATCCATTTTGACATTAAAGATGGCGGATGTCACGTTTTTGCAAAAAGTCGTCATGGGTATCGATTTCGAAGTATTCGGGGGTGTAGATTTCAAAAATGGCATCCATTTTGAAATTCAAGATGGCGGAAGTCACTTTTTGCAAAAAGTCGTCATGGGTATCGTTTTCGAGGTGTTCGGGGGTGTAGATTTCAAAAATGGCATCAATTTTGAAATTTAAGATGGCGGATGTCACTTTTTTGCAAAAAGTCGTCATGGGTGTTGTTGTCGAGGTTTTCGGGGGTGTAGATTTCAAAAATGGCATCCATTTTGAAACTCAAGATGGCGGAAGTCACTTTTTTGCAAAAAGTCATCATGGATGTCGTTTTCGAAGTTTTTGAGGTCGTAAAGTCATCGCAAAAATGAAACCCATCCAAAAAATACTCTCGCGGGCCGCATGCGGCCCGCGCACCGCCCAAAATACTAGTATATATATTCATACTATATACAGCTAAATTACCACTGACTGACTCACTCACTCATTTAGATAGTTGTTTAGAGGGATGGAGAAGTGATGGGAAAAAAATAATTACAGATTTGTATAGAGATGAGAAATTTATCGGGAGGAAAAATCCGAAAATCTTAAAAAGTCTACTCCTCAGCCTGGACCCCTAATGGATCTCAAAAACGGTGAGATTTAGGGGTATACTGTTCGAACAAAGTAGAGAGTACTACCTTGGTACTTTTTGGAAAAATCAAAAAAAACATGGCTCCCATACAAAAAAACATGGCCGCCATACAAATTTGACATGCTTATAACTTCCAAACGGTTATACTTAGGTATGAACTGTTTGAACAAATGTTATAGCCAATCGATAGGAGCAACTGCCTATGATGACAAAAATCCAAGATGGCGGATCCAAGATGGCCGCCATTTTTCAAAATGATCCGAGGGGGCTGATTTTTTGCATCCGGGGGTTTTTGGGGTCCCTCATTTCATTGGCGAAAAAAAATTTTGAAAAAGTTTTTTTTTAAAGATGGCCGCCATACATTGAATCTTTTTCATCTTTAGAGAGTTGTTTTGAGGAACTTATTAGCAATAATGACAAAATAATTGCAGATTCGTATATAAATATAACAGTGGTTTAAGAAATAAATGATGAAACTTCGGAAGGTCAACTCCTCATATTGGACCCCCAACGGATCTCAAAAACGGTGGGGTTTAGAGATGTACTTTGTTCACAAGATATTGTGTACTACCTTGGCACTTTTTGAAAACGTTAAAAAAAATCATAGCTCCCATACAAAAAAACATGGTCGCCATACAAATTAGTCGTTGTACTTAGGTATGAAATTTTTGAACAGCAGTTGTAGCCAATTTACTGAACCGATTTCGATTTTTTTTTCATTATTGAAATCGGTATTTAATACTCAATGATAACTGCTGTAGGTTATACTCAAATATAGTACTATTTCAACCTAATATTTCGAAAATTGTAAAAAAAGTCGGCAAAAAATGCAAATTTTCGACCTTTGAGACGCATGCGCTGACTACATAGTGCATAATACATAAAAATGATGTACCACAAAAATAACCGGCTTTACTTGGTCTACATAAAAGTCCGCGACAGCATATGTCTATCTCCTAAGGTTTTTGAACTATGACAGTTTTTATAACTATAATTAGAGAGCGAAATAGTAGGTATTTTTCAAAACTATTTTGACAAAAATCGTATGAATCCTTATCCAAATTAATACTTTAATTAGCTTGGTCATTTTATACTGATCAATATTGTCATTCACACCAAACAATTTCAACGGATAGTTTCGAAGATATCGTAAGTTTAAAATTACAACGCAATAAAAAATATTGCCGCGGTACATACTGTTACAGAATCTGTGGCGCGAATTCTATTTATAACGTACACTAGAATACAAAACTTTACTTTATCTAAGAGAGAAAAGGTATTTAAGATTGAGATAAGAGCAAGTTTTGTCGTAGTTACAGTAAAAGCTATATTTGAGATTGAACTATACCTACATCGCTCGAATACGACTTGCCATATCCTTCAAGTAGAAAGCGGAAGCACTATTTTGAACCTTATTGTCATAGAAATAAAATTGATAAAATTCATCATTCACCCTATACTTACCAGTATAGGCTGAAGAAGTTATGCAAAAGCCGAACACCCGCCCGCCGACCTCATGCCTCCCGCGCGCACCTTACGCCCGTGTTCAATAATTTATAGTACTCAATACTACGGTTTTTTTTTTAGGATGGAAACTGTTGTACAATTATTGCTAAAGTCGCGTTTTTAATATAGCCGCCATACATGGGTTCTTTTTCATCTTTAGATGATAGTTTTGAGGAAACCATTTGCAATGACAATAAACTGATGGCAGATTCGTATAATGATGGAATAATGGTTTTAGAAAAAAATGGTGAAACCTCCGAAGATCATGTCTTGGTATTGGACCCCCAAGGGATCTCGAAAACGGTGGGGTTTAGAGATGTCCTTTATTCACAAGATATTGAGTACTACCTTGGCACTTTTTGAAAACGTAAAAAAACATCGTGATTCCCATACAAAAAAACATGGTTGCCATACATTGTCTCTTTCAATCATTTAGATCGTTGTTTTGAGGAAACCATTAGCAATGACAAAAAACTGAGTGCATGTGCAGATTCGTATAAAAATAAAATAATGATTTAAGGATTAAATGGTAAAACCTCCGAAGGTCAACTCCTGGTATTGTACCCCCAACGGATCTCGAAAACGGTGGGGTTTAGAGATATACTTTCTTCGCAAAATATTGAGTACTACCTTGGTACTTTTTGGAACAATTAAAAAAAACATGGCTCCAATACAAAAAAAAAATGGCCGCCATACATTTTATTTTTCACTCAGTTTTGTTTTGTTTTTTGTTTAGTTGTTATAAGGTTACTATCAGAGATGGGAAATATAGAGGTGAGAATATGATTGTGAGAAGAAATAAAATCTCGGAAGGTCAATTCTTCAACCTGGACCCCTAAGGGATCTCAATAACGGTGAAGTTTAGAGATGTACTTCTTTCACAAAATATTGAGTACTACCTTGGTACTTTTTGGAACAATTAAAAAAAACTTGGCTCTCATAAAAAAAAACATGGCCGCCATACATAGCATTTTTCACTCATTTAGATGGTAGTTTCACGGAAACTATTAGGAATGACAAAAAACTGAACCCATTTTGACATTAAAGATGGCGGATGTCACTTTTGTTAAAAAGTCGTCATGGGTATCGTTTTCGGGGTTTTCGGGGGTGGAGATTTCAAAAATGACATCCATTTTGACATTAAAGATGGCGGATGTCACTTTTTTGCCAAAAGTCGTTATGGGTATCGTTTTCGAGGTTTTCGGGGGTGTAGATTTCAAATATGACATCCATTTTGACATTAAAGATGGCGGATGTCACATTTTTGCCAAAAGTCGTCATGGGTATCGTTTTCGAGATTTTCGAGGGTGTAGATTTCAAATATGACATCCATTTTGACATTAAAGATGGGTGATGTCACTTTTTTGCCAAAAGTCGTCATGGGTATCGTTTTCGAGGTTCTCAGGGGTGGAGATTTCAAAAATGACATCCATTTTGACATTAAAGATGGCGGATGTCACTTTTTTCAAAAAGTCGTCATGGGTGTCGTTGTCGAGGTTTTTGGGGGTGTAGATTTCAAATATGACATCTATTTTGACATTAAAGATGGCGGATGTCACTTTTTTGCCAAAAGTCGTCATGGGTATCGTTTTCGAGGTTTTCGGGGGTGTAGATTTCAAAATTGACTTCCATTTTGACTTTTAAGATGGCGGATGTCACTTTTTTGACAAAAGTCGTCATGGGTGTCGTTTTCGATGTTTTCGGGGGTGTAGATTTCAAAAATGACATCCATTTTGACATTAAAGATGGCTGATGTCATTTTTTTGACAAAAGTCGTCATGGGTATCGTTTTCGAGGTTTTCGGGGGTGTAGATTTCAAAAATGACATCCATTTTGACATTAAAGATGGCGGATGTCATTTTTTTGACAAAAGTCGTCATGGGTATCGTTTTCGAGGTTTTCGGGGGTGTAGATTTCAAACTTGAAAGTCTGTGCACCTATAAACAAACTCTGCTCCTATAAACAAACTCGCGGGCCGCATGCGGCCCGCGCACCGCCCAAAATACTAGTTCATATTATATATCATAATATATAAAGTTAAATTACCACTGACTGACTCACTGACTCACTCACTTAGATAGTTGTTTAGGGGGAAGGAGAAGTGATGGGTAAAAAAAAATTATAGATTTGTATAGAGATAAGAAATTTATCGGTAGGAAAAATCCGAAAATCTTAAAAAGTCTACTCCTCAACCTGGACCCCTAATGGATCTCAGAAACGGTGAGGTTTAGGGGTATACTGTTTTAACTAAATAGAGAGTACTACCTTGGTTCTTTTTGGAAAAATCAAAAAAAACATGGCTCCCATACAAAAAAACATGGCCGCCATACAAACTTGACATGCTTATAACTTCCAAACGGTTATACTTAGGTATAGACTGTTTGAACAAATGTTATAGCCAATCAATAGTGGCAACTGCCTATGATGACAAAAATCCAAGATGGCGGATTCAAGATGGCGGCCATTTTTCAAAATGGTCCGAGGGGGCTGATTTTTTGCATCCGGGGGTTTTTGGGGTCCTTTATTTCATTGGCGAAAAAAAATTTTGAAAAAGTTTTTTTTTATAGATGGCCGCCATACATTGAATCTTTTTCATCTTTAGAGAGTTGTTTTGAGGAAACTATTAGCAATAACGAAAAACTGGTTGCAGATTCGTATATAAATAATAAAGTGGTTTAAAGAATAAATGATGAAACTTCGGAAGGTCAACTCCTCGTATCGGACCCCCAACGGATCTCAAAAACGGTGGGGTTTAGAGATGTGCTTTGTTCACAAGATATTGTGTACTACCTTGGCACTTTTTGAAAACGTTAAAAAAAATCATAGCTCCCACACAAAAAAACATGGTCGCCATACAAATTAGTCGAAAAACTTATGTATGAAATTTTTGAACAACAGTTGTAGCCGATTTACTGAACCGATTTCGATTTTTTTTTCATTACTGGAATCGGTATTTAATATTCAATGATAATTGCTATGTATTCTACTCAATTATAGTACAAGTTCAACCTAATATTTCGAAAATTGTAAAAAAAGTCGGTAAAAAATGCAAATTTTCGAACTTTGAGACGAATGCGCTGACTACATAGTGCATAATACATAAAAATGATGTACTACAAAAATAACCGGCTTTACTTGGTCTACATAAAAGTCCGCTACAGCATATGTCTATCTCCTAAGGTTTTTGAACTATGACAGTTTTTATAACTATAAATCGAGAGCGAAATAGTAGGTATTTTTCAAATGTTTTTCTACAAATAGTGTATCAATCCTTATCCAAATAAACTCTTTAGTTAGCTTGGTCATTTCATACAGATCAAAATTGTCATTCACATCAAATAATTTCAACGGATAGTTTCGAAGATATCGTAAGATTAAAATTACAACGCAATAAAAAATATTGCCGCTGTAGTAACTGTGTACATATTCTGTGCCATGACTTCTATTTATATCTAGATTACAAAGCTTTACTTTATCTAAGATAGATAAGGTATTTAAGATTGAGATAAGAGCAAGTTTTGTCTTAGTTACAGTACCTAAAAGCTATATTTGAGATTGAACTATACCTACCCCGCTCGAATACGACTTGCCATATCCTTCAAGTAGAAAGCGAAAGCACTATTTTGAACCTTATTGTCATAGAAATAAAATTGATAAAATTCATCATTCAGCCTATACTTACCAGTATAGGGAAGTTATGTAAAAGCCGAGCACCCGCCCGCCGACCTCATGCCTCCCGCGCGCACCTTACGCCCGTGTTTAATAGTACTCAATACTACGGTTTTTTTTAGGATGGAAACTGTTGTACGATTAGTGCTAAAGTCGCGTTTTTAATATAGCCGCCATACATTGGTTCTTTTTCATCTTTAGATGATTGTTTTGAGGAAACCATTTGCAATGATAATAAACTGATGGCAGATTCGTATAAAGATGGAATAATGATATTAGAAAAAAAATGGCGAAACCTCCGACGGTCATGTCTTGGTATTGGACCCCCAAGGTTCTCGAAAACGGTGAGGTTTAGAGATGTACTTTCTTCACAAAATTTTGAGTACTACCTTGGTACTTTTTGGAACAATTAAAAAAAACATAGCTCCCATACAAAAAAAAAATGGCCGCCATACAAATAGATACGCCATACATTGCATTTTTCATTTATTTAGATGGTTGTTCGGAGGAAACCATAATGAGATAAGGAAAAATTGAATATAAGGATGATCGATGGAACAATGGTGAAATCTCGGAAGGTTGACACCTGGACTTGGCCCCTTAAGGGATCTCGAAAACGGTGGGGTTTAGAGATGTACTTTCTTTACGAAATATTGAGTACTACCTTGGTAATTTTTGGAACAATTAAAAAAATCATGGCTTCCATACAAAAAAAAATGGCCGCCATACATTTTATTTTTCACTCAGTTTTGTTTTGTTTTTTGTTTAGTTGTTGTTTTGTTTAGAAACTATCAGAGATGGATAATATAGAGGTGAGAATATGATCGTGAGAAGAAATGAAATCTTGGAAGGTCAATTCTTCAACCTGGACCCCTAAGGGATCTCAATAACGGTGAGGTTTAGAGATGTACTTCTTTCACAAAATATTGAGTACTACCTTGGTACTTTTTGGAACAATTAAAAAAACCTTGGCTCTCATACAAAAAAAGCATGGCCGCCATACATTGCATTTTTCACTCATCTAGATGGTTGTTTCAAGGAAACTATTAGGAATGACAAAAAACTGAACCCATTTTGACATAAAAGATGGCGGATGTCACTTTTGTTAAAAAGTCGTCATGGGTATCGATTTCGAGGTTTTCGGGGGTGTAGATTTGGAAAATGGCATCCATGTTGACATTAAAGATGGCCGATGTCACTTTTTTCAAAAAGTCGTTATGGGTGTCGTCGTCGAGGTTTTTGGGGGTGTAGATTTCAAAAATGGCATCCATTTTGAAATTCAAGATGGCGGATGTCACTTTTTTCAAAAAGTCGTCATGGGTATCGTTTTCGAGGTTTTCGGGGGTGTAGATTTCCAAAATGGCATCCATTTCGACATTAAAGATGGCGGATGTCACTTTTTTCAAAACGTCGTTATGGGTGTCGTCGTGGAGGTTTTTGGGGGTGTAGATTTCAAAAATAGCATCCATTTTGCAATTCAAGATGGCGGATGTCACTTTTTTGCAAAAAGTCGTCATGGGTGTCGTTGTCGAGGTATTCGGGGGTGTAGATTTTAATAATGGCGTCCATTTTGAAATTCAAGATGGCGGAAGTCACTTTTTTGCAAAAAGTCGTCATGGGTGTCGTTGTCGAGGTTTTAAAGGGTGTAGATTTCAAAAATGACATCCATTTTGAAATTCAAGATGGCGGATGTCACTTTTTTTCAAAAAGTCGTCATGGGTGTCGTTGACGAGGTTTTTGGGGTGTAGATTTCAAAAATGGCATCAATTTTGAAATTCAAAATGGTGGATGTCACTTTTTTGCAAAAAGTCGTCATGGGTGTCGTTGTCGAGGTATTCGGGGGTGTAGATTTTAATAATGGCGTCCATTTTGAAATTCAAGATGGCGGAAGTCATTTTTTTGCAAAAAGTCGTCATGGGTGTCGTTGTCGAGGTTTTAAGGGGTGTAAATTTCAAAAATGACATCCATTTTGAAATTCAAGATGGCGGAAGTCATATTTTTTGCAAAAAGTCGTCATGGGTATCGTTGTCGAGGTTTTTGGGGGTGTAGATTCCAATAATGGCATCAATTTTGAAATTCAAGATGGCGGATGTCACCTTTTTGCAAAAAGTCGTCATGGGTATCGTTTTCGAGGTTTTCGGGGGTGTAAATTTGGAAAATGGCATCCATTTTGAAATTCAAGATGGCGGAAGTCATTTTTTTGCAAAAAGTCGTCATGGGTGTCGTCGTCGAGGTTTTTGGGGGTGTAGATTTCAAAAATGGCATCCATTTTGAAATTCAAGATGGCGGACGTCAGTGTTTGAACTATTCATAGAAATATAAAAAAATGAATTCTTTTTGAGAAAATTAAAATGTTTTTTTTGAAAATTGGCACTAAAAAAAAATTTTTTTTGAAAAACTTTTTTACACAAACAACAATCGCGGGCCGCATGCGGCCCGCGCACCGCCCAAAATACTAGTATAATATATACAGCTAAATTACCACTGACTGACTCACTCACTCATTTAGATAGTTGTTTAGAGGGATGGAGAAGTGGTGGGTAAAAAAAAAATATAGATTTGTATAGAGATGAGAAATTCATCGGGAGGAAAAATCCCAAAATCGACCTGAACGTAACCTGGACTTGGATCCTGAATGGATCTCAGAAACGGTAGAGTTTAGGGGTATACTGTTTGAACTAAATAGAGAGTACTACCTTGGTACTTTTTGGAAAAATCAAAAAAAACATGGCTCCCATACAAAAAAACATGGCCGCCATACAAATTTGACATGCTTATAACTTCGAAACGGTTATACTTAGGTATGAACTGTTTGAACAAATGTTATAGCCAATCGATAGGGGCAACTGCCAATGATGACAAAAATCCAAGATGGCGGATCCAAGATGGCCGCCATTTTTCAAAATGGTCCCAGGGGGCTGATTTTTTGCATCCGGGGGTTTTTGGGGTCCCTCATTTCATTGGCGAAAAAAAATTTTGAAAAAGTTTTTTTTTAAAGATGGCCGCCATACATTGAATCTTTTTCATCTTTAGAGAGTTGTTTTGAAGAAACTATTAGCAATAACGAAAAACTGATTGCAGATTCGTATATAAATAGAATAGTGGTTTGAGAAATAAATGATGAAACTTCGGAAGGTCAACTCCTCATATTGGACCCCCAACGGATCTCAAAAATGGTGGGGTTTAGAGATGTACTTTGTTCACAAGATATTGTGTACTACCTTGGCACTTTTTGAAAACGTTAAAAAAAATCATAGCTCCCATACAAAAAAACATGGTCGCCATACAAATTAGTCGAAGTACTTAGGTATGAAATTTTTGAACAGCAGTTGTAGCCAATTTACTGAACCGATTTCGAATTTTTTTTCATTACTGGAATCGTTATTTAATAATTAATGATAATTGTTATGTATTGTACTCAGTGATAGTACTATTTCAACCTAATATTTTGAAAATTGTAAAAAAAGTCGGCAAAAAATGCAAATTTTCGACCTTTGAGACGCATGCGCTGACTACATAGTGCATAATACATAAAAATGATGTACTACAAAAATAACCGGCTTTACTTGGTCTACATA
Source organism: Hypomecis punctinalis (assembly GCA_949316475.1). Classification (NCBI taxonomy): domain Eukaryota; kingdom Metazoa; phylum Arthropoda; class Insecta; order Lepidoptera; family Geometridae; genus Hypomecis; species Hypomecis punctinalis. The sequence continues at coordinate 15,832,473 of OX438814.1, read as the reverse complement.
AAAGTCCGCGACAGCATATGTCTATCTCCTAAGGTTTTTGAACTATGACAGTTTTTATAACTATTATTAAAGAGCGAAATAGTAGGTATTTTTAAAATGTTTTTTTACAAATAGTGTATGAATCCTTATCCAAATAAACACTTTAGTTAGCTTGGTCATTTCATACAGATCAAAATTGTCATTCACATCAAATAATTTCAACGAATAGTTTCGAAGATATCGTAAGATTAAAATTACAACGCAATAAAAAATATTGCCGCTGTAGTAACTGTGTACATAACGCCATACATTGAATCTTTTTCATCTTTAGAGAGTTGTTTTGAAGAAACTATTAGCAATAATGAAAAATTGATTGCAGATTTGTATATAAATAAAAAAGTGGTTTAAGGAAAAAATAATGAAACTTCGGAAGGTCAACTCCTCATATTGAAGCCCCAACGGATCTCAAAAACGGTGGGGTTTAGAGATGTACTTTGTTCACAAGATATTGTGTACTACCTTGGCACTTTTTGAAAACGTTAAAAAAAATCATAGCTCTCATACAAAAAAACATGGTTGCCATACAAATTAGTCGTTGTACTTAGGTATGAAATTTTTGAACAGCAGTTGTAGCCAATTTACTGAACCGATTTCGAATTTTTTTTCATTACTTGAATCGTTATTTAATTCTTAATGATAATTGTTATGTATTATACTCAGTTATAGTACTATTTCAACCTAATGTTTTGAAAATAGTAAAAAAAGTCGGCAAAAAATGCAAATTTTCGACCTTTGAGACGCATGCGCTGACTACATAGTGCATAATACATAAAAATGATGTACTACAAAAATAACCGGCTTTACCTGGTCTACATAAAAGTCCGCAACAGCATATGTCCATGTCCTAAGGTTATTGAACTATGACAGTTTTTATAACTATAAATCGAGAGCGAAATAGTAGGTAATTTTCAAAACTATTTTGACAATAATCGTATGAATCCTTATCCAAATGAATACTTTAATTAGCTTGGTCATTTCATACAGATCAAAATTATAGTTCACACCAAATAATTTCAACGGATAGTTTCGAAGATATCGTAGGTTTAAAATTACAACGCAATAAAAAAATATTGCCGCGGTACTAACTGATACATAATCTGTGCCACGACTTCTATTTATGACGTACACTAGAATACAAAGCTTTACTTTATCTAAGATAGATAAGGTATTTAAGATTGAGATAAGAGCAAGTTTTGCCGTAGTTACAGTAAAAGCTATATTTGAGATTGAACTATACCTACACCTTCAAGTAGAAAGCGGAAGCGCTATTTTGAACCTTATGGTCATAGAAATAAAATTGATCTGGGTATAGGCTGTATAAGATGAAGAACAGACTTGCTGTAAGACTTGCCTATGGATACAATACGATCCATCCATCCAGCAGCCATAAGACGGCTGGACATAGGCTTCCCATATAGATCTGCAATAAGACCGGTTAATAGATACTTACATCCAGCGCGTTCTTGCGGTCTTGAGTGTAGTTTTTAAAATAAAATAAATAAATAAAAATAGATAATAGATTTTAATAATTATTTTTTTGCAAAAAATAGCATGACCGACTTCACCCTTGTACAAAATCATTATTATTACATAGTATAAAATAGAGTAGGTATATAAATACCCTTTCAAACTAATAAATAAGTTTTCGATTCGGTTCACAATTGACGAAATTATCAATGAACATACACAAAAATATACATACAGACGAACATAGAACTTCCTCCTTTTTGGAAGTCGGTTGTAAACATAACAATAAATCGTTCCAATAAAAAAATAAAAATAATAAAATTGCTGCTACAGTTGACAAATTTCGCCGTCTCTCGTAAGTGATGTCCTGGCCAAGCGGTCAGGGGTAGTATATACTACGGTACCGATATCAAATCCTGCCAATTGCACGTCTTCATTTTGCATCTTTTTTTGCATGAAAATATCATTTGCAAGCTCTTTTGTTGACTTTTAATTTATTTTTGTAAAAAAATATTTATACCGCTCATACGATTTCCGCGCCATATTCTTAAAAGAGTAGAAAGCGGAAGTTTTATTTTGAACTTTATGATCATAGAAATAAAATTGATCTAATCTAATCTATCTATATATCTAATCTGATTAAAAAGTACATACCCACTTTTTGGAACAATTAAAAAAACTTGGCTCTCATACAAAAAAAAACATGGCCGCCATACATTCCATTTTTCACTAATTTAGATGATTGTTTCAAGGAAACTATTAGGAATGACAAAAAACTGAATCCATTTTGACATTCAAGATGGCGGATGTCACTTTTGTTAAAAAGTCATCATGGGTCGATACCCATTTGTCGATTACGAGGTTTTCGGGGGTATAGATTTCAAAAATGGCATCCATTTTGAAATTCAAGATGGCGGATGTCACTTATTTTCAAAAGGGCGTCATGGGTGTCGTTGTCGAGGTTTTTGGGGGTGTAGATTTCAAAAATGACATCCATTTTGAAATTCAAGATAGCGGATGTCACTTATTTTCAAAAAGTCGTCATGGGTATCGTTTTCGAGGTTTTCGGGGGTGTAGATTTCAAAAATGGAATCCATTTTGAAATTCAAGATGGCGGATGTCACTTTTTGCAAAAAGTCGTCATGGGTGTCGTTTTCGAGGTTTTTGGGGGTGTAGATTTCAAAAATGACATCCATTTTGAAATTCAAGATGGCGGATGTCACTTTTGTTAAAAAGTCGTTATGGGTATCGAAATCGAGGTTTTCGGAGGTGTAGATTTCATAAATGGCATCCATTTCGACATTACAGATGGCGGATGTCACTTTTTTCAAAAAGTCGTCATGGGTATCGTTTTCAAGGTTTTCGGGGGTGTAAATTTGGAAAATGGCATCCATTTTGAAATTCAAGATGGCGGAAGTTATTTTTTTTGCAAAAAGTCGTCATGGGTGCCGTCGTCGAGGTTTTTGGGGGTGTAGATTTCAAAAATGGCATCCATTTTGAAATTCAAGATGGCGGATGTCACTTACTTTCAAAAAGTCGTCATGGGTGTCGTTGTCGACATTTTTGGGGGTGTAGATTTCAAAAATGACATCCATTTTGAAATTCAAGATGGCGGATGTCACTTTTTTGAAAAAGTCGTCATGGGTATCGTTTTCGAGGTTTTCGGGGGTGTTAATTTGGAAAATGGCATCCATTTTGAAATTCAAGATGGCGGATGTCACTTACTTTCAAAAAGTCGTCATGGGTGTCGTTGTCGAGGTTTTTGGGGGTGTAGATTTCAATAATGGCATCAATTATGAAATTCAAGATGGCGGATGTCACTTTTTTGAAAAAGTCGTCATGGGTATCGTTTTCGAGGTTTTCGAGGGTGTTAATTTGGAAAATGGCATCCATTTTGAAATTCAAGATAGCGGACGGCAGTTTTTGTACTATTCATATAAATATATAACAACATACTGAATTCTTTTTGAGAAAAATATTTTTTTTTTTGATAAACGCCACTAAAAAAAATTTTTTTTTGAAAAACTTTTTTTTTGAAAAACTTTTTTTTTATAAAAACTTTTTTTCACAAACAACAATCGCGGGCCGCATGCGGCCCGCGCACCGCCCAAAATACTAGTTCATACTATATACAGCTAAATTACCACTGACTGACTCACTCACTCATTTAGATAGTTGTTTAGAGGGATGGAGAAGTGATGGGAAAAAAATAATTACAGATTTGTATAGAGATGAGAAATTTATCGGGAGGAAAAATCCGAAAATCTTAAAAAGTCTACTCCTCAGCCTGGACCCCTAATGGATCTCAAAAACGGTGAGATTTAGGGGTATACTGTTCGAACAAAGTAGAGAGTACTACCTTGGTACTTTTTGGAAAAATCAAAAAAAACATGGCTCCCATACAAAAAAACATGGCCGCCATACAAATTTGACATGCTTATAACTTCCAAACGGTTATACTTAGGTATGAACTGTTTGAACAAATGTTATAGCCAATCGATAGGAGCAACTGCCTATGATGACAAAAATCCAAGATGGCGGATCCAAGATGGCCGCCATTTTTCAAAATGATCCGAGGGGGCTGATTTTTTGCATCCGGGGGTTTTTGGGGTCCCTCATTTCATTGGCGAAAAAAAATTTTGAAAAAGTTTTTTTTTAAAGATGGCCGCCATACATTGAATCTTTTTCATCTTTAGAGAGTTGTTTTGAGGAACTTATTAGCAATAATGACAAAATAATTGCAGATTCGTATATAAATATAACAGTGGTTTAAGAAATAAATGATGAAACTTCGGAAGGTCAACTCCTCATATTGGACCCCCAACGGATCTCAAAAACGGTGGGGTTTAGAGATGTACTTTGTTCACAAGATATTGTGTACTACCTTGGCACTTTTTGAAAACGTTAAAAAAAATCATAGCTCCCATACAAAAAAACATGGTCGCCATACAAATTAGTCGTTGTACTTAGGTATGAAATTTTTGAACAGCAGTTGTAGCCAATTTACTGAACCGATTTCGATTTTTTTTTCATTATTGAAATCGGTATTTAATACTCAATGATAACTGCTGTAGGTTATACTCAAATATAGTACTATTTCAACCTAATATTTCGAAAATTGTAAAAAAAGTCGGCAAAAAATGCAAATTTTCGACCTTTGAGACGCATGCGCTGACTACATAGTGCATAATACATAAAAATGATGTACCACAAAAATAACCGGCTTTACTTGGTCTACATAAAAGTCCGCGACAGCATATGTCTATCTCCTAAGGTTTTTGAACTATGACAGTTTTTATAACTATAATTAGAGAGCGAAATAGTAGGTATTTTTCAAAACTATTTTGACAAAAATCGTATGAATCCTTATCCAAATTAATACTTTAATTAGCTTGGTCATTTTATACTGATCAATATTGTCATTCACACCAAACAATTTCAACGGATAGTTTCGAAGATATCGTAAGTTTAAAATTACAACGCAATAAAAAATATTGCCGCGGTACATACTGTTACAGAATCTGTGGCGCGAATTCTATTTATAACGTACACTAGAATACAAAACTTTACTTTATCTAAGAGAGAAAAGGTATTTAAGATTGAGATAAGAGCAAGTTTTGTCGTAGTTACAGTAAAAGCTATATTTGAGATTGAACTATACCTACATCGCTCGAATACGACTTGCCATATCCTTCAAGTAGAAAGCGGAAGCACTATTTTGAACCTTATTGTCATAGAAATAAAATTGATAAAATTCATCATTCACCCTATACTTACCAGTATAGGCTGAAGAAGTTATGCAAAAGCCGAACACCCGCCCGCCGACCTCATGCCTCCCGCGCGCACCTTACGCCCGTGTTCAATAATTTATAGTACTCAATACTACGGTTTTTTTTTTAGGATGGAAACTGTTGTACAATTATTGCTAAAGTCGCGTTTTTAATATAGCCGCCATACATGGGTTCTTTTTCATCTTTAGATGATAGTTTTGAGGAAACCATTTGCAATGACAATAAACTGATGGCAGATTCGTATAATGATGGAATAATGGTTTTAGAAAAAAATGGTGAAACCTCCGAAGATCATGTCTTGGTATTGGACCCCCAAGGGATCTCGAAAACGGTGGGGTTTAGAGATGTCCTTTATTCACAAGATATTGAGTACTACCTTGGCACTTTTTGAAAACGTAAAAAAACATCGTGATTCCCATACAAAAAAACATGGTTGCCATACATTGTCTCTTTCAATCATTTAGATCGTTGTTTTGAGGAAACCATTAGCAATGACAAAAAACTGAGTGCATGTGCAGATTCGTATAAAAATAAAATAATGATTTAAGGATTAAATGGTAAAACCTCCGAAGGTCAACTCCTGGTATTGTACCCCCAACGGATCTCGAAAACGGTGGGGTTTAGAGATATACTTTCTTCGCAAAATATTGAGTACTACCTTGGTACTTTTTGGAACAATTAAAAAAAACATGGCTCCAATACAAAAAAAAAATGGCCGCCATACATTTTATTTTTCACTCAGTTTTGTTTTGTTTTTTGTTTAGTTGTTATAAGGTTACTATCAGAGATGGGAAATATAGAGGTGAGAATATGATTGTGAGAAGAAATAAAATCTCGGAAGGTCAATTCTTCAACCTGGACCCCTAAGGGATCTCAATAACGGTGAAGTTTAGAGATGTACTTCTTTCACAAAATATTGAGTACTACCTTGGTACTTTTTGGAACAATTAAAAAAAACTTGGCTCTCATAAAAAAAAACATGGCCGCCATACATAGCATTTTTCACTCATTTAGATGGTAGTTTCACGGAAACTATTAGGAATGACAAAAAACTGAACCCATTTTGACATTAAAGATGGCGGATGTCACTTTTGTTAAAAAGTCGTCATGGGTATCGTTTTCGGGGTTTTCGGGGGTGGAGATTTCAAAAATGACATCCATTTTGACATTAAAGATGGCGGATGTCACTTTTTTGCCAAAAGTCGTTATGGGTATCGTTTTCGAGGTTTTCGGGGGTGTAGATTTCAAATATGACATCCATTTTGACATTAAAGATGGCGGATGTCACATTTTTGCCAAAAGTCGTCATGGGTATCGTTTTCGAGATTTTCGAGGGTGTAGATTTCAAATATGACATCCATTTTGACATTAAAGATGGGTGATGTCACTTTTTTGCCAAAAGTCGTCATGGGTATCGTTTTCGAGGTTCTCAGGGGTGGAGATTTCAAAAATGACATCCATTTTGACATTAAAGATGGCGGATGTCACTTTTTTCAAAAAGTCGTCATGGGTGTCGTTGTCGAGGTTTTTGGGGGTGTAGATTTCAAATATGACATCTATTTTGACATTAAAGATGGCGGATGTCACTTTTTTGCCAAAAGTCGTCATGGGTATCGTTTTCGAGGTTTTCGGGGGTGTAGATTTCAAAATTGACTTCCATTTTGACTTTTAAGATGGCGGATGTCACTTTTTTGACAAAAGTCGTCATGGGTGTCGTTTTCGATGTTTTCGGGGGTGTAGATTTCAAAAATGACATCCATTTTGACATTAAAGATGGCTGATGTCATTTTTTTGACAAAAGTCGTCATGGGTATCGTTTTCGAGGTTTTCGGGGGTGTAGATTTCAAAAATGACATCCATTTTGACATTAAAGATGGCGGATGTCATTTTTTTGACAAAAGTCGTCATGGGTATCGTTTTCGAGGTTTTCGGGGGTGTAGATTTCAAACTTGAAAGTCTGTGCACCTATAAACAAACTCTGCTCCTATAAACAAACTCGCGGGCCGCATGCGGCCCGCGCACCGCCCAAAATACTAGTTCATATTATATAAAGCTAAATTACCACTGACTGACTCACTGACTCACTCACTTAGATAGTTGTTTAGGGGGAAGGAGAAGTGATGAGAAAAAAATAATTATAGATATGTATAGAGATAAAAAATTGATCGAGAGGAAAAATCCCAAAATCTTGAAAAATCTACTCCTCAACCTGGACCCCTAATGGATCTCAAAAACGGTGAGGTTTAGGGGTATACTGTTTGAACTAAATAGAAAGTACTACCTTGGTACTTTTTGGAAAAATCAAAAAAAACATGGCTCCCATACAAAAAAACATGGCCGCCATACAAACTTGACATGCTTATAACTTCCAAACGGTTACACTTAGGTATGAACTGTTTGAACAAATGTTGTAGGCAATCGATAGAGGCAACTGCCAGTGATGACAAAAATCCAAGATGGCGGATTCAAGATGGCGGCCATTTTTCAAAATGGTCCTAGGGGGCTGATTTTTTGCATCCGGGGGTTTTTGGGGTCTCTCATTTCATTGGCGAAAAAAAATTTTGAAAAAGTTTTTTTTTAAAGATGGCCGCCATACATTGAATCTTTTTCATCTTTAGAGAGTTGTTTTGAGGAAACTATTAGCAATAATGAAAAACTGATTACAGATTCGTATAAAAATAGAATAGTGGTTTAAGGAATAAATGATGAAACTTCGGAAGGTCAACTCCTCATATTGGACCCCCAACGGATCTCAAAAACGGTAGGGTTTAGAGATGTACTTTGTTCACAAGATATTGTGTACTACCTTGGCACTTTTTGAAAACGTTAAAAAAAATCATACCTCCCATACAAAAAAACATGGTCGCCATACAAATTAGTCGAAAAACTTATGTATGAAATTTTTGAACAACAGTTGTAGCCGATTTACTGAACCGATTTCGAATTTTTTTTCACTACTGGAATAGGTATTTAATACTCAATGATAATTGCTATGTATTCTACTCAATTATAGTACAAGTTCAACCTAATATTTTGAAAATTGTAAAAAAAGTCGGCAAAAAATGCAAATTTTCGACCTTTGAGACGCATGCGCTGACTACATAGTGCATAATACATTAAAATGATGTACTACAAATATAACCGGCTTTACTTGGTTTACATAAAAGTCCGCGACAGCATATGTCTATGTCCTAAGGTTTTTGAACTATGACTGTTTTTACAACTATAAATCAAGAGCGAAATAGTAGGTATTTTTCAAATGTTTTTTTACAAATAGTGTATCAATCCTTATCCAAATAAACACTTTAGTTAGTTTGGTCATTTCAAACAGATCAAAATTGTCATTCACATCAAATAATTTTAACGGATAGTTTCAAAGATATCGTAAGATTAAAATTACAACGCAATAAAAACTAATGCCGCGGTACATACTGTTACAGAATCTGTGGCGCGACTTCTACAAAGCTTTAAATTATTCGGATAGATCATGAGGTTAAAACGAAAAACGGATCGCAGATTTGTATATAAATAGAAAAGTGATGGAAAATATAATGAAACCTCGGAAGGTCAACTCCTCGTATTAGACCCCCCACGGATCTCGAAAATGGTGGGATTTAGAGATGTACTTTATTCACAAGATATTGAGTACTATCTTGGCACTTTTTGAAAACCTAAAAAAATATCATGACTCCCATACAAAAAAACATGGTTGCCATACATTGAATCTTTTTCATCTTTAGAGAGTTGTTTTGAAGAAACTATTAGCAATAACGAAACACTGATTGCAGCTTCGTATATAATTAAAAATTTGGTTTAAGGAATAAATGATGAAACTTCGGAAGGTCAACTCCTCATATTGGACCCCCAACGGATCTCAAAAACGGTGGGGTTTAGAGATGTACTATGTTCACAAGATATTAAGTACTACCTTGGCACTTTTTGGAAACGTTAAAAAAAATCATAGCTCCCATACAAAAAAAAACATGGTCGCCATACAAATTAGTCGAAGTACTTAGGTATGAAATTTTTGAACAGCAGTTGTAGCCAATTTACTGAACCGATTTCGAATTTTTTTACATTACTGGAATTGTTATTTAATACTTAATGATAATTACTACGTATTATACTCAGTGATAGTACTATTTCAACCTAATATTTTGAAAATTGTAAAAAAAGTCGACAAAAAATGCAAATTTTTGACCTTTAAAGCGCATGCGCTGACTACATAGTGCATAATACTTAAAAATGATGTACTACAAAAATTACCGGCTTTACCTGGTCTATATAAAAGTCCGCGACAGCATATGTCTATGTCCTAAGGTTTTTGAACTATGACCGTTTTTATAACTATAATTAGAGAGCGAAATAGTAGGTATTTTTCAAAACTATTTTGACAAATAATGTATCAATCCTTATCCAAATAAACACTTTAATTAGCTTGGTCATTTCATACAGATCAAAATTGTCATTCACATCAAATAATTTCAACTGATAGTTTCGAAGATATCGTAAGTTTAAAAATACAACGCAGTAAAAAAATATTGCCGCGGTACATACTGTTACATAATCTGTGCCACGACTTCTATTTATAACGTACACTAAATTACAAAGCTTTACTTTATCTAAGAGAGATAAGGTATTTAAGATTGAGATAAGATCAAATTTTTGTCGTAGTTACAGTAAAAGCTATGTTTGAGATTGAACTATACCTACACCGCTCGAATACGACTTGCCATATCCTTCAAGTAGAAAGCGGAAGCACTATTTTGAACCTTATGGTTATAGAAATAAAATTGATCCGGGTAAGTATAGGCTGAATGATGAAACTTGATGGCGTTTGTGAACACGAAGCGAGCCGTTGTAAAAAGCGAAAGTTTTATTTTGAACCTTATGATCATAGAAATAGAAGTGATCTGGGTATAGGCTGTAAGATGAAGGTCAGACTTGCTGTTCAGACTTGTTGTACAATCTGATCCATCCATCCAGCAGCCATAATATGACGTCCGCGGCTGGACATAGGCCTCCCATATAGATCTGCAATAAGACGGGTTATAGAAACTTGCATCCAGCGCGTTCTTGCGGTCTTGAGTGTAGTTTTATTAATAAATAAAAAAATAAATATAAATAGGTAAAGTAATGTAATAGGTAATGTAGTATGGCATTCATTTTGAACTTAAAAATGGCGGCTATCACTATTATTTTTTTGGATGTTTTCGGGGGTGTAGATTTCAAAAATGGCGGCCATTTTTAAATTCAAGATGGTGAAAGTCGTCATGGTGTCGTCATCGACGTTTTAGGGGGTGTAGATTTCAAAAATGGCATCTATTTTGAAATTCAAGAAGATGGCGGATGTCACTTTTTTGAAAAAGTCGTCATGGGTATCGTTTTCGAGGTTTTCGGGGGTGAAAATTTGGAAAATGGCATCCATTTTGAAATTCAAGATGGCGGAAGTCACTTTTTTGCAAAAAGTCGTCATGGGTGTCGTTGTCGAGGTTTTTGGGGGTGTAGATTTCAAAAATGGCATCCATTTTGAAATTCAAGATGGCGGATGTCACTTTTTTGAAAAAGTCGTCATGGGTATCGTTTTCGAGGTATTCGGGGGTGTGAATTTCAAAAATGGCGGCCATTTTGAAATTCAAGATGGCGGAAGTCACTTTTTTGCAAAAAGTCGTCATGGGTGTCGTTGTCGAGGTTTTTGGGGGTGCAGATTTCAAAAATAGCATCCATTTTGAAATTCAAGATGGCGAATGTCACTTTTTTTCAAAAAGTCGTCATGGGTATCGTTTTCGAGGTATTCAAGGGTTGTTTTGTATTGAAAAAAATTGTTTTTTATTACTTGTCTGTTAAAAAAACAAATCGCGGGCCGCATGCGGCCCGCGCACCGCCCAAAATACTAGTTCATATTATATAAAGTTAAATTACCACTGACTGACTGACTGACTGACTGACTCACTCACTTAGATAGTTGTTTAGGGGGATGGAGAAGTGGTGGGTAAAAAATAATTATAGATTTGTATAGAGATAAAAAATTGATCGAGAGGAAAAATCCCAAAATCTTCAAAAGTCTTCTCTTCAACCTGGACTCCTAAGGGATCTCAAAAACGGTGAGGTTTAGGGGTATACTGTTTGAACTAAATAGAGAGTACTACCTTGGTACTTTTTGGAAAAATAAAAAAAAACATGGCTCCCATACAAAAAAACATGGCCGCCATACAAATTTGACATGCTTATAACTTCGAAACGGTTATACTTAGGTATAGACTGTTTGAACAAATGTTATAGCCAATCGATAGGGGCAACTGCCCATGATGACAAAAATCCAAAATGGCGGATTCAAGATGGCGGCCATTTTTCAAAATGGTCCGAGGGGGCTGATTTTTTGCATCCGGGGGTTTTTGGGGTCCCTTATTTCAATGGCGAAAAAAAATTTTGAAAAAGTTTTTTTTTAAAGATGGCCGCCATACATTGAATCTTTTACATCTTTAGAGAGTTGTTTTGAAGAAACTATTAGCAATAACGAAAAACTGATTGCATATTCGTATATAAATAAAACAGTGGTTTAAGGAATAAATGATGAAACTTCGGAAGGTCAACTCCTCATATTGGACCCCCAACGGATCTCAAAAACGGTGAGGTTTAGATATGTACTTTGTTCACAAGATATTGTGTACTACCTTGGCACTTTTTGAAAACGTTAAAAAAATTCATAGCTCTCATACAAAAAAACATGGTCGCCATACAAATTAGTCGAAGTATTTAGGTATGAAATTTTTGAACAGCAGTTGTAGCCAATTTACTGAACCGATTTCGATTTTTTTTTCACTACTGGAATTGGTATTTAATACTCAATGATAATTGCAATGTATTCTATTCAATTATAGTACAAGTTCAACCTAATATTTCGAAAATTGTAAAAAAAGTCGGCAAAAAATGCAAATTTTCGACCTTTGAGACGCATGCGCTGACTACATAGTGCATAATACATAAAAATGATGTACTACAAAAATAACAGGCTTTACTTGGTCTACAAAAAAGTCCGCGACAGCATATGTCTATCTCCTAAGATTTTTGAACTATGACAGTTTTTATAACTATAATTAGAGAGCGAAATAGCAGGTATTTTTAAAATGTTTTTTTACAAATAGTGTATGAATCCTTATCCAAATAAACACTTTAGTTAGCTTGGTCATTTCATACAGATCAAAATTGTCACTTACATCAAATAATTTCAAGGAATAGTTTCGAAGATATCGTAAGATTAAAATTACAACGCAATAAAAAATATTGCCGCTGTAGTAACTGTGTACATATTCTGTGCCATGACTTCTATTTATAACGTAGGTACACTAGAATACAAAGCTTTACTTTATCTAAGAGAGATAAGGTATTTAAGATTGAGATAAGAGCAAGTTTTGTCTTAGTTACAGTAAAAGCTATATTTGAGATTGAACTATACCTACACCGCTCGAATACGACTTGTCATATCTTTCAAGTAGAAAGCGGAAGCACTATTTTGAACCTTATTGTCATAGAAATAAAATTGATAAAATTCATCATTCAGCCTATACTTACCAGTATAGGGAAGTTATGCAAAAGCCGAACACCCGCCCGCCGACCTCATGCCTCCCGCGCGCACTCTACTCCCGTGTTCAATAGTACTCAATACTACGGTTTTTTTTAGGATGGAAACTGTTGTACGATTAGTACTAAAGTCGCGTTTTGAACAAGCCGCCATACATTGGTTCTTTTTCACCTTTAGATGATTGTTTTGAGGAAACCATTTGCAATGACAATAAACTGATGGCAGATTCGTATAAAGATGGAATAATGATTTTAGAAAAAAATGGTGAAACCTCCGAAGGTCATGTCTTGGTATTGGACCCCCAAGGGATCTCGAAAACGGTGGGGTTTAGAGATATACTTTCTTCGCAAAATATTGAGTACTACCTTGGTACTTTTTGAAACAATTAAAAAAAACATGACTCCCATACAAAAAAACATGGTTGCCATACATTGCCTCTTTCAATCATTTAGATCGTTGTTCTGAGAAAACCATTAGCAATGACAAAAAACTGAGTGCATGCAGATTCGTATAAAGATAAAATAATGATTTAAGGATTAAATGGTAAAACCTCCGAAGGTCAACTCCTGGTATTGGACCCCGACGGATCTCGAAAACGGTGGGGTTTAGAGATATACTTTCTTCGCAAAATATTGAGTACTACCTTGGTACTTTTTGAAACATTTAAAAAAAACATGGCTCCCATACAAAAAAAAATGGCCGCCATACATTTTATTTTTCACTCAGTTTTGTTTTGTTTTTTGTTTAGTTGTTATAAAGAAACTATCAGAGATGGGAAATATAGAGGTGAGAATATGATCGTGAGAAGAAATAAAATCTCGGAAGGTCAATTCTTCAACCTGGACCCCTTAGGGATCTCAATAACGGTGAGGTTTAGAGATGTACTTCTTTCACAAAATAATGAGTACTACCTTGGTACTTTTTGGAACAATTAAAAAAAACTTGGCTCTCATACAAAAAAAAACATGGCCACCATACTTTGCATTTTTCACTCATTTAGATGGTTGTTTCAAGGAAACTATTAGGAATGACAAAAACTGAACCCATTTTGACATTAAAGATGGCGGATGTCAATTAAGTTAAAAAGTCGTCATGGGTATCGATTTCGAGGTTTTCGGGGGTGTAGATTTCATATATGGCATCCATTTCGACATTACAGATGGCGGATGTCACTTTTTTCAAAAAGTCGTCATGGGTATCGTTTTCGAGGTTTTCGGGGGTGTAAATTTGGAAAATGGCATCCATTTTGAAATTCAAGATGGCGGAAGTCATTTATTTGCAAAAAGTCGTCATGGGTGTCGTCGTCGAGGTTTTTGGGGGTGTAGATTTCAAAAATGGCATTCATTTTGAAATTCAAGATGGCGGAAGTCACTTTTTTGAAAAAGTCGTCATGGGTACCGTTTTCGAGGTATTCGGGGGTGGGAATTTCAAAAATGGAATCCATTTTGAAATTCAAGATGGCGGATGTCACTTATGTGCAAAAAGTCGTCATGGGTGTCGTTGTCGAGGTTTTTGGGGGTGTAGATTTCAAAAATGGCATCTATTTTGAAATTCAAGATGGCGGATGTCACTTATTCGCAAAAAGTCGTCATGGGTGTCGTTTTCGAGATTTTCGGGGGTGTAGATTTCAAAAATGGCATCCATTTTGACATTAAAGATGGCGGATGTCACGTTTTTGCAAAAAGTCGTCATGGGTATCGATTTCGAAGTATTCGGGGGTGTAGATTTCAAAAATGGCATCCATTTTGAAATTCAAGATGGCGGAAGTCACTTTTTGCAAAAAGTCGTCATGGGTATCGTTTTCGAGGTGTTCGGGGGTGTAGATTTCAAAAATGGCATCAATTTTGAAATTTAAGATGGCGGATGTCACTTTTTTGCAAAAAGTCGTCATGGGTGTTGTTGTCGAGGTTTTCGGGGGTGTAGATTTCAAAAATGGCATCCATTTTGAAACTCAAGATGGCGGAAGTCACTTTTTTGCAAAAAGTCATCATGGATGTCGTTTTCGAAGTTTTTGAGGTCGTAAAGTCATCGCAAAAATGAAACCCATCCAAAAAATACTCTCGCGGGCCGCATGCGGCCCGCGCACCGCCCAAAATACTAGTATATATATTCATACTATATACAGCTAAATTACCACTGACTGACTCACTCACTCATTTAGATAGTTGTTTAGAGGGATGGAGAAGTGATGGGAAAAAAATAATTACAGATTTGTATAGAGATGAGAAATTTATCGGGAGGAAAAATCCGAAAATCTTAAAAAGTCTACTCCTCAGCCTGGACCCCTAATGGATCTCAAAAACGGTGAGATTTAGGGGTATACTGTTCGAACAAAGTAGAGAGTACTACCTTGGTACTTTTTGGAAAAATCAAAAAAAACATGGCTCCCATACAAAAAAACATGGCCGCCATACAAATTTGACATGCTTATAACTTCCAAACGGTTATACTTAGGTATGAACTGTTTGAACAAATGTTATAGCCAATCGATAGGAGCAACTGCCTATGATGACAAAAATCCAAGATGGCGGATCCAAGATGGCCGCCATTTTTCAAAATGATCCGAGGGGGCTGATTTTTTGCATCCGGGGGTTTTTGGGGTCCCTCATTTCATTGGCGAAAAAAAATTTTGAAAAAGTTTTTTTTTAAAGATGGCCGCCATACATTGAATCTTTTTCATCTTTAGAGAGTTGTTTTGAGGAACTTATTAGCAATAATGACAAAATAATTGCAGATTCGTATATAAATATAACAGTGGTTTAAGAAATAAATGATGAAACTTCGGAAGGTCAACTCCTCATATTGGACCCCCAACGGATCTCAAAAACGGTGGGGTTTAGAGATGTACTTTGTTCACAAGATATTGAGTACTACCTTGGCACTTTTTGAAAACGTTAAAAAAAATCATGACTCCCATACAAAAAAACATGGTCGCCATACAAATTAGTCAAAGTACTTAGGTATGAAATTTTTGAACAGCAGTTGTAGCCAATTTACTGAACCGATTTCGAATTTTTTTTCATTACTGGAATCGGTATTTAATACTCAATGATAATTGCTATGTATTCTACTCACATATAGTACAAGTTCAACCTAATATTTCGAAAATTGTAAAAAAAGTCGGCAAAAAATGCAAATTTTCGACCTTTGAGACGCATGCGCTGACTACATAGTGCATAATACATAAAAATGATGTAGTACAAAAATAACCGGCTTTATTTGGTCTACATAAAAGTCCGCGACAGCATATGTCTATCTCCTAAGGTTTTTGAACTATGACAGTTTTTATAACTATAATTAGAGAGCGAAATAGTAGGTATTTTTCAAATGTTTTTTTACAAATAGTGTATCAATCCTTATCCAAATAAACACTTTAGTTAGCTTGGTCATTTCATACAGATCAAAATTGTCATTCACATCAAATAATTTCAACGGATAGTTTCGAAGATATCGTAAGATTAAAATTACAACGCAATAAGAAATATTGCCGTTGTAGTAACTGTGTACATATTCTGTGCCATGACTTCTATTTATAACGTAGGTACACTAGAATACAAAGCTTTACTTTATCTAAGATAGATAAGGTATTTAAGATTGAGATAAGAGCAAGTTTTGTCGTAGTTACAGTAAAAGCTATATTTGAGATTGAACTATACCTACACCGCTCGTATCCTTGAAGTAGAAAGCGGAAGCACTATTTTGAACCTTATTGTCATAGAAATAAAATTGATAAAATTCATCATTCAGCCTATACTTAGGGAAGTTATGCAAAATCCGAACACCCGCCCGCCGACCTCATGCCTCCCTCGCGCACTCTATGCCCGTGTTCAATAGTACTCAATAATACGGTTTTTTTAGGATGGAAACTGTTGTACTTTAATATGGCCGCCATACATTGATTCTTTTTCATCTTTAGATAATTGTTTTGAGGAAACCATTTGCAATGACAATAAACTGATGGCAGATTCGTATAAAGATGGAATAATGATTTTAGAAAAAAATGGTAAAACCTCCGAAGGTCAACTCCTGGTATTGGACCCCCAAGGGATCTCGAAAACGGTGGAGTTTAGGTATGTACTTTCTTCGCAAAATATTGAGTACTACCTTGGTACTTTTTGGAACAATTAAAAAAAACATGGCTCCCATACAAAATAAATGGCCGCCATACATTTTATTTTTCACTCAGTTTTGTTTTGTTTTTTGTTTAGTTGTTATAAGGAAACTATCAGAGATGGGAAATAAAGAGGTGAGAATATGATCGTGAGAAGAAATGAAATCTCGGAAGGTCAATTCTTCCACCTGGACCCCTAAGGGATCTCAATAACGGTGAGGTTTAGAGATGTACTTCTTTCACAAAATATTGAGTACTACCTTGGTACTTTTTGGAACAATTAAAAAAAACTTGGCTCTCATACAAAAAAAACATGGTCGCCATACATTGCATTTTTCACTCATTTAGATGTTTGTTTCAAGGAAACTATTAGGAATGACAAAAAACTGAACCCATTTTGACAATAAAGATGGCGGATGTCACTTTTGTTAAAAAGTCGTCATGGGTATCGTTTTCAAGGTTTTCGGGGGTGTAAATTTGGAAAATGGCATCCATTTTGAAATTCAAAATGGCGGAAGTCATTTTTTTTGCAAAAAGTCGTCATGGGTGTCGTCGTCGAGGTTTTTGGGGGTGTAGATTTCAAAAATGGCATCCATTTTGAAATTCAAGATGGCGGATGTCACTTACTTTCAAAAAGTCGTCATGGGTGTCGTTGTCGAGGTTTTTAGGGGTGTAGATTTCAAAAATGGCATCCATTTTGAAATTCAAGATGGCGGATGTCACTTACTTTCAAAAAGTCGTCATGGGTGTCGTTGTCGAGGTTTTTGGGGGTGTAGATTTCAAAAATGACATCCATTTTGACATTAAAGATGGCGGATGTCACTTTTTTGCCAAAAGTCGTCATGGGTATCGTTGTCGAGGTTTTTGGGGGTGAAGATTTCAAAAATGGCATCCATTTTGAAATTCAAGTTGGCGGATGTCACTTACTTTCAAAAAGTCGTCATGGGTGTCGTTGTCGAGGTTTTTGGGGGTGCAGATTTCAAAAATGGCATCCATTTTAAAATTCAAGATGGCGGATGTCACTTTTTTGCAAAAAGTCGTCATGGGTATCGTTTTCGAGGTGTTCGGGGTTGTAGATTTCAAAAATGGCATCCATTTTGGAATTATTCAAACTATTTTTTATTTTTGAAGTAATTTTTTTGAGGAAATTTATTTTTTTATTACTTGTATGTTTAAAAAACAAATCGCGGGCCGCATGCGGCCCGCGCACCGCCCAAAATACTAGTCATATTATATAAAGTTAAATTACCACTGACTGACTGACTGACTGACTGACTCACTCACTTAGATAGTTGTTTAGAGGGAAGGAGAAGTGATGGGAAAAAAATAATTATAGATTTGTATAGAGATGAGAAATTCATCGGGAGGAAAAATCCCAAAATTGACCTGAACGTATTCTGGACCTGGATCCTCAACGGATCTCAGAAACGGTAGGGTTTAGAGGTGTACTGTTCGAACAAAGTAGAGAGTACTACCTTGGTACTTTTTGGAAAAATCAAAAAAAACATGGCTCCCATACAAAAAAACATGGCCGCCATACAAATTTGACATGCTTATAACTTCGAAACGGTTATACTTAGGTATGAACTGTTTGAACAAATGTTATAGCCAATCGATAGGAGCAACTGCCTATGATGACAAAAATCCAAGATGGCGGATCCAAGATGGCCGCCATTTTTCAAAATGATCCGAGGGGGCTGATTTTTTGCATCCGGGGGTTTTTGGGGTCCTTCATTTTATTGGCGAAAAAAAATTTTGAAAAAGTTTTTTTTTAAAGATGGCCGCCATACATTGAATCTTTTTCATCTTTAGAGAGTTGTTTTGAGGAAACTATTAGCAATAACGAAAAACTGATTGCAGATTCGTATATAAATACAATAGTGGTTTAAAGAATAAATGACGAAACTTCGGAAGGTCAACTCCTCATATTGGACCCCCAACAGATCTCAAAAACGGTGGGGTTTAGAGATGTGCTTTCTTCACAAGATATTGAGTACTACCTTGGCACTTTTTGAAAACGTTAAAAAAATCATGACTCTCATACAAAAAAACATGGTCGCCATACAAATTAGTCGTTGTACTTAGGTATGAAATTTTTGAACAGCAGTTGTAGCCAATTTACTGAACCGATTTCGAATTTTTTTTCATTACTGGAATTGGTATTTAATACTCAATGATAATTGCTATGTATTCTACTCAATTATAGTACAAGTTCAACCTAATATTTCGAAAATTGTAAAAAAGTCGGCAAAAAATGCAAATGTTCGACCTTTGAGACGCATGCGCTGACTACATAGTGCATAATACATAAAAATTAAGTACTACAAAAATAACCGGCTTTACTTGGTCTACATAAAAGTCCGCGACAGCATATGTCTATCTCCTAAGGTTTTTGAACTATGACAGTTTTTATAACTATAATTAGAGAGCGAAATAGTAGGTATTTTTCAAATGTTTTTTTACAAATAGTGTATCAATCCTTATCCAAATAAACACTTTAATTAGCTTGGTCATTTCATACAGATCAAAATTGTCATTCACATCAAATAATTTCAACGGATAGTTTCGAAGATATCGTAAGATTAAAATTACAACGCAATAAAAAAATATTGCCGCTGTAGTAACTGTGTACATATTCTGTGCCATGACTTCTATTTATAACGTAGGTACATGGTATCTAAGATAGATAAGGTATTTAAGATTGAGATAAGAGCAAGTTTTGTCGTAGTTACAGTAAAAGCTATATTTGAGATTGAACTATACCTACACCGCTCGTATACGACTTGCCATATTCTTGAAGTAGAAAGCGGAAGCACTATTTTGAACCTTATAGTCATGGAAATAAAATTGATAAAATTCATCATTCAGCCTATACTAAGGGAAGTTATGCAAAATCCGAACACCCGCCTGCCGACCTCATGCCTCCCGCGCGCACCCTACGTCCGTGTTCAATAGTACTCAATAATACGGTTTTTTTTTAGGATGGAAACTGTTGTACTTTAATATGGCCGCCATACATTGATTCTTTTTCATCTTTAGATAATTGTTTTGAGGAAACCATTTGCAATGACAATAAACTGATGGCAGATTCGTATAAACATGAAATAATGATTTTAGAAAAAATTGGTAAAACCTCCGAAGGTCAACTCCTGGTATTGGACCCCCAAGGGATCTCGAAAACGGTGGAGTTTAGGTATGTACTTTCTTCGCAAAATATTGAGTACTACCTTGGTACTTTTTGGAACAATTAAAAAAAACATGGCTCCCATACAAAATAAATGGCCGCCATACATTTTATTTTTCACTCAGTTTTGTTTTGTTTTTTGTTTAGTTGTTATAAGGAAACTATCAGAGATGGGAAATATAGAGGTGAGAATATGATCGTGAGAAGAAATGAAATCTCGGAAGGTCAATTCTTCCACCTGGACCCCTAAGGGATCTCAATAACGGTGAGGTTTACAGATGTACTTCTTTCACAAAATATTGAGTACTACCTTGGTACTTTTTGGAACAATTAAAAAAAACTTGGCTCTCATACAAAAAAAACATGGTCGCCATACATTGCATTTTTCACTCATTTAGATGGTTGTTTCAAGGAAACTATTAGGAATGACAAAAAACTGAACCCATTTTGACATTAAAGATGGCGGATGTCACTTTTGTTAAAGTCGTTATAGGTATCGAAATCGAGGTTTTCGGAGGTGTAGATTTCATAAATGGCATCCATTTCGACATTACAGATGGCGGATGTCACTTTTTTCAAAAAGTCGTCATGGGTATCGTTTTCAAGGTTTTCGGGGGTGTAAATTTGGAAAATGGCATCCATTTTAAAATTCAAGATGGCGGATGTCACTTCTTTCCAAAAAGTCGTCATGGGTATCGTTTTCGAAGTATTCGGGGGTGTAGATTTCAAAAATGGCGTCCATTTTGAAATTCAAGATGGCCGATGTCACTTATTTGCAAAAAGTCGTCATGGGTGTCGTTGTCGAGGTATTCGGGGGTGTAGATTTCAATAATGGCGTCCATTTTGAAATTCAAGATGGCGGAAGTCACTTTTTTGGAAAAAGTCGTCATGGGTATCGTTTTCGAGGTTTTCGGGGGTGTAGATTTCCAAAATGGCATCCATTTTGACATTAAAGATGGCGGATGTCACTTTTTTCAAAACGTCGTTATGGGTGTCGTCGTCGAGGTTTTTGGGGGTGTAGATTTCAAAAATAGCATCCATTTTGAAATTCAAGATGGCGGATGTCACTTTTTTGCAAAAAGTCGTCATGGGTGTCGTTGTCGAGGTTTTAAGGGGTGTAGATTTCAAAAATGACATCCATTTTGAAATTCAAGATGGCGGATGTCACTTTTTTTCAAAAAGTCGTCATGGGTGTCGTTGACGAGGTTTTTGGGGGTGTAGATTTCAAAAATGGCATCAATTTTGAAATTCAAAATGGCGGATGTCACTTTTTTGCAAAAAGTCGTCATGGGTGTCGTTGTCGAGGTTTTAAGGGGTGTAGATTTCAAAAATGACATCCATTTTGAAATTCAAGATGGCGGAAGTCATATTTTTTGCAAAAAGTCGTCGTGGGTATCGTTGTCAAGGTTTTTGGGGGTGTAGATTCCAATAATGGCATCAATTTTGAAATTCAAGATGGCGGATGTCACCTTTTTGCAAAAAGTCGTCATGGGTATCGTTTTCGAGGTTTTCGGGGGTGTAAATTTGGAAAATGGCATCCATTTTGAAATTCAAGATGGCGGAAGTCATTTTTTTGCTAAAAGTCGTCATGGGTGTCGTCGTCGAGGTTTTTGGGGGTGTAGATTTCAAAAATGGCATCCATTTTGAAATTCAAGATGGCGGACGTCAGTTTTTGTACTATTCATAGAAATATAAAAAAATGAATTCTTTTTGAGAAAATTAAAATGTTTTTTTTGAAAATTGGCACTAAAAAAAAATTTTTTTTGAAAAACTTTTTTACACAAACAACAATCGCGGGCCGCATGCGGCCCGCGCACCGCCCAAAATACTAGTTTAAACTATATACAGCTAAATTACCATTCACTGACTCATTTAGATAGTTGTTTAGGGGGATGGAAAAGTGGTGGGTAAAAAAAAATTATAGATTTGTATAGAGATGAAAAATTTATCGAGAGGAAAAATCCCAAAATCGACCTGAACGTAACCTGGACTTGGATCCCGAATGGATCTCAGAAACGGTAGGGTTTAGGGGTATACTGTTTGAACTAAATAGAGAGAACTACCTTGGTACTTTTTGGAAAAATCAAAAAAAACATGGCTCCCATACAAAAAAACATGGCCGCCATACAAATTTGACATGCTTATAACTTCCAAACGGTTATACTTAGGTATGAACTGTTTGAACAAATGTTATAGCCAATCAATAGGGGCAACTGCCTATGATGACAAAAATCCAAGATGGCGGATCCAAGATGGCCGCCATTTTTCAAAATGGTCCGAGGGGGCTGATTTTTTGCATCCGGGGGTTTTTGGGGTCCTTCATTTCATTGGCGAAAAAAAATTTTGAAAAAGTTTTTTTTTAAAGATGGCCGCCATACATTGAATCTTTTTCATCTTTAGAGAGTTGTTTTGAACAAACTATTAGCAATAACGAAAAACTAATTGCAGATTCGTTTATAAATATAATAGTAGTTTAAGGAATAAATGATGAAACTTCGGAAGGTCAACTCCTCATATTGGACCCCCAACGGATCTCAAAAACGGTGGGGTTTAGAGATGTGCTTTCTTCACAAGATATTGTGTACTACCTTGGCACTTTTTGAAAACGTTAAAAAAAATCATAGGTCACATACAAAAAAACATGGTCGCCATACAAATTAGTCGAAGTACTTAGGTATGAAATTTTTGAACAGCAGTTGTAGCCAATTTACTAAACCGATTTCGAATTTTTTTTCACCAATGGAATCGGTATTTAATACTCAATGAAAATTGCTATCTATTCTACTCAATTATAGTACAAGTTCAACCTAATATTTCGAAAATTGTAAAAAAAGTCGGCAAAAAATGCAAATTTTCGAACTTTGAGACGCATGCGCTGACTACATAGTGCATAATACATAAAAATGATGTACCACAAAAATAACCGGCTTTACTTGGTCGACATAAAAGTCCGCGACAGCATATGTCTATCTCCTAAGGTTTTTGAACTATGACAGTTTTTATAACTATAATTAGAGAGCGAAATAGTAGGTATTTTTCAAATGTTTTTTTACAAGTAGTGTATCAATCCTTATCCAAATAAACACTTTAGTTACCTTGGTCATTTTATACAGATCAAAATTGTCATTGACTTCAAATAATTTCAACGGATAGTTTCGAAGATATCGTAAGATTAAAATTACAACGCAATAAGAAATATTGCCGCTGTAGTAACTGTGTACATAACGCCATACAATGAATCTTTTTCATCTTTAGAGAGTTGTTTTGAACAAACTATTAGCAATAATGAAAAAGTGATTGCAGATTCGTATATAAATGGTATAGTGGTTTAAAAAATAAATGATAAAACTTCGGAAGGTCAACTCTTCGTATTGGACCCCCAACGGATCTCAAAAACGGTGGGGTTTAGAGATGTGCTTTGTTCACAAGATATTGACTACTATCTTGGCCCTTTTCGAAAACATTAAAAAAAATCATAGCTCCCATACAAAAAAACATGGTCGCCATACAAATTAGTCGAAGTACTTAAGTATGAAATTTTTGAACAGCAGTTGTAGCCAATTTACTGAACCGATTTCGAATTTTTTTTCATTACTGAAATCGGTATTTAATACTCAATGATAATTGCTGTGTATTATTATCAGTGATAGTACTTTTTCAACCAAATATTTTGAAAATTGTAAAAAAAGTCGGCAAATAATGCAAATTTTCGACCTTTGAGACGCATGCACTGACTACATAGTGCATAATACATAAAAATGATGTACTACCAAAATAACCGGCTTTACCTGGTCTACATAAAAGTCCGCGACAGCATATGTCCATGTCCTAAGGTTATTGAACTATGACAGTTTTTATAACTATAAATCGAGAGCGAAATAGTAGGTAATTTTCAAAACTATTTTGACGAAAATCGTATGAATCCTTATCCAAATGAATACTTTAATTAGCTTGGTCATTTCATACAGATCAAAATTGTCATTGACACCAAATAATTTCAACGGATAGTTTCGAAGATATCGTAGGTTTAAAATTACAACGCAATAAAAAATATTGCCGCGGTACATACTGTTACATAATCTGTGCCACGACTTCTATTTATAACGTACACTAAAATACAAAACTTTACTTTATCTAAGAGAGATACGGTATTTAAGATTGAGATAAGAACAAGTTTTGTCGTAGTTACAAAGCTATGTTTGAGATCGAACTATACCTACACCGCTCGAATACGACTTGCCATATCCTTCAAGTAGAAAGTGGAAGCACTATTTTGAACCTTATGCTAATAGAAATAAAATTGATCCGGGTAAGTATAGGCTGAATGATGAAACTTGATGGCGTTTGTGAACACGAAGCGAGCCGTAGTGGATACGACGTCACCCACGGTACCGGTATCAAATCCCGACAATTGCACGTCTTCTTTTTGCTTGTTTTTGTTACATGAAAATATCGTTTGGAAGCTCTTTTGTTGACTTTTGATTTATTTTTTAAATACTACTATTCTTAGAAGAATAAAAAGCGAAAGTTTTATTTTGAACCTAAATACTACGCGTCACAGTTACTAACAGTTTAACGGGGGGAGGAGAAGAGGGCTTGACCACACGTAGTTCGTCTTACGTTCTTTTCAATGCAAAAAACCGTGTCTTCGTAAGATGGCCAGATCGAAAGTTAAAGATTCAAAGCGTTTTGCGGTCAAGAGTAAGTTGAACATAAAAAAAATGTGTCGCATGTATTTACGGCGGCGACGGCGCACCCATACCAAAGAAGATATAATAATACTACGTACCCATACAGTGCCTCTAATGCCTCGATAGGTCATCTCTTTCACAAGGTAATCAAATGCATGAGAGTAAAAGAGAAGACTACAGGCGCGCGCTTGTTGCCACGAGACGCTACACGCAAAGCGTGTTCAAAGCTATTGTACCTACGAAGTAGTAATAATATTATGTTGAAATTCTTATATGAATATTGTAACGTATTAATTTTGTTGTATGCTTTCATAAAAAGATTTTCTCTAAGATAGGTATGAAATGTTTTAACTAAAGTTGTAGGTAGCCAATCTACTAATACCGATTTCGAAATTTCTTTCTTTCAAATTTATTTATTTACAATAAGTACTAAATTATTTACTATGCAATGATAATTACTATGTATTATACTGTTATAGTTCGTTTTAAGCCTAAAAAGATTGTTGTTGTAGTCAATCTACTAAACCGATTTCGAAAATTCTTTCATGTACTTACTGGAATCGTTATTTACTATGCAATGATAAATGCTATGTACGTATTATACTCGGTTAGGATCGGCAAGTTGAAATGGCAGGGCACTTAGCATAGAGGGCTGATGACTCATGAGGTAGAAAGGTTCTGGATTGGAGAAAACGTACCGGCAAGTGCAGCGTAGGCCGTACATTCATTAGGCTCGTTGAGACTGCAGAATCTGAGCTGAATTCAAGCCGATCTATAGCGGAGGCCTATGTCCAGCAGTGCACGTCTTTCGAATGAAATGGCGGTAGTTTCTCACTGATCAGATTGGCGACTACAAAAAATATGACGCCTACCCAGATACGACATATGTCTTACCTACATTGCTATATAAATTAAAACAGGCGCACTTTTCTACGAAATATGAAACGCGAATATTTACCTACCTAACCATAATTACTGTAATTTAGGTATGCAATTTATAGGTGCATTACCTCCCTGAAAACACTGATATTTCAGGTAAGTATATTTAGGGTCTATTTTATTATTCCACTAGCTGCTCTCACACGTCCCGCTTTGCCCGCGATTTACGATTGGCTAAAGTAGTTAAAATAGTAAGGAATTCTCTAATTTTTTTGAAAATTTAATATAGCCTATGTTCACCGGGGATGTCGTCCAGTTCCAACAGTGAAAAAAAATTTCTAATCAGATCAGTAGCTCCGGAGCCTATTCGGTGCAAACAAACAAATACCTAATCGAATCATGAATATAACTAAGTGGTCTGTCCGTCCACCAAAAAATAAGCTAGAACTACGTTAGTGATGGTAGTTCGCATCGGCCTACACAACTAAGTTAGTTCTATTTAGCTGGGCTATTTTATGTAAGTTAGCTGGCATAGTTTGCGGTGGACGCACATGAAAAACTTTAACTTTTTAACTATGCGAGCTAAGCTAACTTAACTTAGTTGGCGGTGGACGATCAGCTTTATACTTAGGTATGGAATGTCTCAACTAAAGCTGTAGCAAAAACTGTTAGATAAACTAACACAATCTAACTTCAAATTACCCTAGGAATAAAACTAAGGCACTATCTAAATCTTTATTAAATATTTTGATCTTAATTAGCTATATGTATTTAGAATTAATATTATTCGCGCCGCGGCGTGGGCGCTTCATATAAATATACACGAAGCAGGGACGCTTTTTGACGGAGTTTCCTGTTGTCATATATCTACAACCACTTTGGAGCTGAAAATAAAAAATAAGTCTCAATTAAAATCTTTTTTTAATACCTTTTTATAGAAATAGGTAGGTACCTATTAATTTTTGTTCTACCGTTATCGTTCATCAGTCATCAGAAAGTAAGGTGAGAATTTCGTTCATATTTATTAATATTAATCTGCTAATTGTTATTGCTCTGAGCCATGTTTGTATGTTGTTTTCAAGGGTCATTACGTATCGTCTCGAAGGCAGGCTTGATGACCTCCAGCCTCCCGAACAAGCCGGTTTCCAGAAGGGCTTTGGCACCATGGATCACATACATACGCTGCGGCAGGTTATACAGCAGACCGAGGCGTATAACCTGCCACTTTGCTTGGAGTTTGTGGACTATAAGAAAGCCTTTGATTCGGTCGAGACATGGGCTGTTATCGGTACATTGAAGTGTTTGTATAATAACGCTCATGGGTGGAGACTACGTACCAGCAAGCGCAGCATGGGACGTCCACACACAAGGTGTACGGATGACCTCATCAAGACTGCAGGGTCGCCCTGAATGCAAGCCTCTACCAACCGGTCTTATTGGAGATCGTTAGGGGAGGCCTATGTCCAGCAGTGGACCTCCTATGGCTGAAAAGAAGAAGATTAATATTAATAGATCAATTGAATAATTTCAATCATATTTAATCCTTTGTGGGTGAGACTTGGGTCCGAAAGCCATGTTTATTTAACATTAAAAAAAAAAATCTGGTCCTTTTGAGCTTTATGCAAAAGATGAAAAATTATATGTAATCATCCATATAATTATTATTATCTGAAGAAGCCATGCTTAAACCGGATGTCTAAGCTGTGCATATACCGGCCTTTTTTAATAGTCCACTGCAGGCGTAGACGTAGGCTTACCCACGGAGTCAGTGTCATAGCTAAATTAAAGATAACTTACATAATCTGGATGTATTTTGGAGACTCTTCCATCCATGGAATTTTTACTCCCTTTGGTCGATCTGGTAATAGCGGATAAGTAAGCTGGAAAAGATATTTTAAAATTGATTTTAATTTGTTCTTATTTGATAGGACCTGCACTGACATCTCGCATGGGATGTTTTGTTCCCCTCTAGCCTTTGTAGTACAATTCGAACAAGAGAGAGCAAATAGCTACTACTGAACTGTGCAGTAATAGTCTACCATACGGGTTTTAAGATAACTGTATTCTAATTATTGTATGGTTTGAAGAATTATAACTTAGTAATTATAAGGTTTTCAATTGATGAAGGATCCTTTTATAGTTGTCTAACCGCATATCATATTATTATAATGTTATTTTATTATTTATCTTTTATTCACTTCAAATCACAAGCAAAGCTTGGTCCTTTGGTAGGCATCAATGGCCGAAGCGAACACTGAGAGGCCCTTTAACATCTTTTTTTTATAAAATGAATATAAAATGTGTACATAAAGTATAATGAAAATAAAAATAACTATTGCTAGATGTGACTTACAGTATATCTTCTTATTTATATTATTATTGTATCCAAAATGTTTCACTATAATTATATGATATACCTATCTACCTACTGTAAACAAGAGCGCGCACACTGTATACTTCGGCAATTCTTAACTTCACTTGGGTTACCAAAAAACAGGCCTAGCCGAGTTTGAAACCCACAGTTTAGTCCAAAAACTCTTGTCCTTAATTTCCCTTATGGCATATCATCCAACAGCTATGTAACAATTTTTGTCAAATAATTTAATTTCATTTCATTTCATAAGCTGTAACTTGAGTTGGCTGAATACATGAAATTAAAACACAAACTACATAGGTACATACAAATAAATAATTATTAAATACCTGAGATTTGTGAAGACAGTAAAGTAGTTTCCACTTCTGTCATATGGGTATATGGACCCAGATTCTTGTCCAGATTCAACAAGTTGTCAATAATGTCTTCGAGGAGCTCTTTTTGAGAAAATAGTGCATAAAGCCAGATCTGTGGAAATTTAAAGTAAATGATAACTGTTCAAATTAATGTGTATGTACTACAGACTACAGATGCTAATAAATAAAGTAGGTAATTAATTATAAATTGTTTTTCATTCAAAACAAGCGAAAAACATACATTTACAGGCCACTTTGGAATGAAAGTATTGCAGTTTTTTTTTAATGATATTTCGAAAAATTACCTTTGTGACACTTTTTCCTTCGGTTTAAAGGTTTGCAGTCAATAGATTTTCAACACAGTCCAGTAAACAAATAGTTTATCCAGTTTTAAAACAAATTAGTATATCCAGCAGAGTGCCAATGCCCATTTTCCTAATTCCCCAAAAATGAAATAGAAATTTCCTGAATTGGGGAAAGAAAAATAACCTAATATTTTGCACTGATCCACTCATCCCGTTCAAGTAGAAATGTTTCCTACAGGTTCAAATTATTCCTTTACTCAATAAAATATTCGAAGGAAGGTAAGCGTTTTCATTTTCTAATCTAATATGGGAGTGAATGGCCTAAACAAAGGGAGGCCTATGCCCAGCAGTGGGTAATGATGATGATCTGATATATCAAATTAGAGTGTGTTATTTTCATAATGAAGTCACAAAAAATCACACTTAAGCTTAGTAACGTTTTATAACGTTTCTTAAGGGTTATGTCGTTTTTTATAGCCTGAAAATTGTTATCTACAAAAATTGTTTACGTGATAATTAATTTGTGGAAATGGTAATAAACTTGTAACACTGACTACCTCTATTTATTTTTTTATTTATGGTGCCACAGATAAGATCGCAAAGGGTGCGTTCGGTTTGAGCTCGATAGCGTTTTTGGCATTTTCAAAATTAGCGTTGATGTATCCTTCGGTTTGGGAGTTTTACCCATTTCGCCAATAATGAAACTTTTGTTCACTTTCCAAAACGAACGCAAAATTAACAAACTATGGTGCGTCAAATGTCAAACAACATGTTAAAGGCTCCATCAAACACAGGCGGTACGAGCGGTAGAGCGGTACGAGCGGTAAAGGGCGGTACGGCGGTACGGCAGTACCGCGACCGGACCTGTGTGAGCCCTTCTTATATAACCAGTACAATACAGATGCCCGCCCGTCTGCTATACCGCTCGTACCGCCTGTGTGTAATGGAGCCTTTAATTTTGCCATCAGTAGGCTATCCGAACGCACCTGCAATGAAATAAACCATAGACAAGTAGAATATTAGCGGTGCTACCAACGTAATCTATTTTTCGCTAATTAGGCTATTTGGACGAGAAATGGCGAAAGAAAAATCCAAGAGGTGACCAGTCGCCAATTAAGGCTATTTTAGAAAAAAAATATAATGATGAAATGAATCCTTACTACCGCAATGATGACGTGTATGTATTATACTGACTAGGTATTTCGAAGATATTATCGTAAACAAAGTTGTTTAAAATGTGATTTTGCCAGTTTGTTTCTTCCATAACTTGTAGTTTTTCAATTTCTCAAGAGGAATTATTGAAACACGCATTTTTTTACGAACATCTTTTTTTTTGCACTTGAAACCATAAATCATTTTCTTCAACCACCACCAACAACCGTTTTTCATTTTAAATTACTAATTTTTGAAATAAAATAATTAATTTTTTCATTTTAACTTCCGGACCACGTTTTGAGAGGAATGTCAATTTGACCGTTTTTATTTATCGTATGTACCATTTAGCGCTTCTGGCGCGTTTTTGACGTGCTGATGGCGCGTTTTTGCCAAAAGGAGTTGGTAGCACTGATATTCATTACTTTCGTTTGAATTATCGGCTTGTAACGGGCGCAAATTTAATACGAAATTTTTTCTTTTCATTTTTTATTAAATATAATCATATATTTCTTATTTACTTATTCAGGATACAACTACCTATAACTCAATTACACTTTCAAGGTAAGCTTTTATTGTACTTTCACCTGTTTGTAGTCAAATCTTGTAAGTTAGGTAAATTTGATCCACATTTATTTTCCCCTTTTTCGATTGAGCTGAAATTTTGCATACATGTGTAAATCGTGACACAATGCAATATTATGATGATAAGGTGCTGATCTGATTATGAAGCTGGAAGGTGGCCAAAGGAATACTGCAATGAAACGACATAACCTCATCGAGTTTAGGCTCATTTGATCTGCTCTTCCGATTACCTATTACTTGTTCAGTAAAAGCTTGTTTTTTTAATTATACTTATCCTGCTGCGCTCATTATAATCACAGTAAGTCGTATTTTTCATTTATGGTAAACGGTGATCAAAGCTTTTTTAACCTCTTTGCCGCTACTCCTGATGTAATCAAAATGTTTTTAGTTTGCCATGTACGATTACATTTGCTTGATCTTTTGTATATATTGTTGTGCATATTGAAATATGAGGTTCTGGTTCGAATTTTGATAATCTGAATATACAGAAATGTAGATCTTGTTTCAAGGATTCCGATCATGTAACTAACTCAATACCTCCAAAAACCCGACTTACTGTGATTATGATTAGTGCGGCAGTATAGCTGTCACGTTTTTCCTAAGTATGGGCCTGAAAGTAGGTACCTATTTGGTTGAAGGTGCCTTCATTTCGGGCGACACCGGACCACCACATATTATTTTCTATAGACTATTTATTTAGTAGTCACCAAAGTGAAGTTCACATATGTATCTATAAAAAAAATATTTATTTTCAGATGAAGAGAGGATATGGACCATCGAGTTCTGATGATCGTCGCAAGTTATTTAAACCATCCAACGCCTGTGTGGCATCAGGTATTTATTGTATTATTTATTTGCCAGTTATTCTTAAGTAAGTCAAGCTTAAGAGCAATTTAGCCAACAAAATTACAAAAATCTGAAAGATTTTATTGTTTTTTTGTTACTGGTTATGTTATGTAATGTTATCTGGTTTTTTAGTTTAGATATCGAAAAATTTATATATATAAAACTGTATATAGCAGCTCAGATATCTATCAATGAGGGTGCCTGTGTAATAAAATACCGGACAAGTGTGAGTCAGACTCTTGCACCTAGGGTTCCATACGACCTGTTTACAGCTGTATTATCTTTTGATAATGTTGGCTTAGAAGTTAAATTTTTTCACAGCTCCAAGGGACTTTAGTAATTGATATGAATTTACCTCCACACACTCCTGAGAAAAAAGGTCGATATAGGGATAGACAGACAGACTGACAATGAAGTGATCCTATTAGGGTTGTCTTTTTTCTTTAGAGTTACGGAACCCTATTAAAACGTTCATGTGGTCATAGAATAGAAGTAGTACTACTAGAATATTTATTATGTACACATATAATTCTTTGGCCGCTACTTAATTTTTTGGTTCACTTTGTCATTGTCCTTTGATATAGAATTTTATGATAAGTATGAGTTAAATAATGTTTACATTATTCCAAAGCGTAAATACCGGACTCTTACTCCCTTACTGTTTGTCCGTCTGTCTGTATTTCTGTTGCCGCTATAACAACAAATGGAAAAAAATAATTAAATTAATTAAAAATAATTATAATAATACAACAAATCTGAATTTTTAGTCGTTTTTCGCTTGATATTAAATTTAATTTAATATACACTTTAAAACTATATAACTAAATAAAAATAAAATAAATATTTAAGGGGAGCTCCTATGTAAGTAAAGTAGATGTGTACAAGTACAACCTGGAAGATGCTTGAAATATTCACAAAATAAATTAAGTTGTATTTTCCTTTTAAAAATAAATAAATAAAAATTTAACATGTTAAGGGGGGCTTCCATACGCTACGGAACCCTTGGTGCGCGAGTCCGACTCGCACTTGGCCGGACGTCGCTTTTTTGAAAAGGTTGTCAATGGTGTCGTTTTTGAAATTTTATCTAATTTTAGTTGATATACATATATAATATTATCATTCCATATATGTTTTTCAGGAAATTCGATGACATGAAAAATGAAAAAAAAAAAACATGGCTCCCATACAAAAAACATGACCTTAATTACTTAAAATGTTTCTTTATGTTGTTTTTATAGTTTCGCGATTTGAACACATTATTATTATATACTACGGGAGTAATCGCGCACTAAAATTAAGATATAAATAAATACCTCATCATCCCGTCGGCCGAGTTGCATCGACCGTGGGCACGGGTAGACACCCGTGTCTACCCGTGTGGGATTAGTCCCGTTGTATATAATAATAAAATTTTTCTTTATGCTAAAAATGTTTATTATTTATGATAATATTGTGTAGAAATAATAATTAATAATGATGCGGATGTCACTTACTTTCAAAAAGTCGTCATGGGTGTCGTTGTCGAGGTTTTTGGGGGTGTAGATTTCAAAAATGGCATCAATTTTGAAATTCAAGATGGCGGATGTCACTTTTTTGAAAAAGTCGTCATGGGTATCGTTTTCGAGGTATTCGGGGGTGAAGATTTCAAAAATGGCATCAATTTTGAAATTCAAGATGGCGGATGTCACTTTTTTGCAAAAAGTCGTCATGGGTGTCGTTGTCGAGGTTTTTGGGGTGTAGACTTCAAAAATGGCATCCATTTTGAAATTCAAGATGGCGGATGTCACTTTTTTGCAAAAAGTCGTCATGGGTATCGTTTTCAAAAAGTCTTCGAGATTTTATTACATTTTAGTTGGAAGGACAATGTAATATATCATTCCATGAATGTTTTTCAGGAAATATTCATCAAGGACATAAATCGTTTAAAGGTGCTGGCCAGCAATGCACTGCTATGGCAGTTTGTGCTCTCGCTCATTCTTGCATTGACAACAAAAGGCCAGTAATTTCAACATTTGATTTTAATCATGTGTTAAATGCTGGTGACCAACTTTACATTCAATTAGAACCAGATATTCCAGTTGAGGCAGGTGATAGATTTTTATCTCCAGATGAAATTCCCACGGAGATACAAATTGGAGAGAAAATTGTTTCTATCGAGTACAGCTACATAGCTAATGGATTGTATCCAAATCAATCAAGAGATTTAGACATAGCTATATTAGGGCTAGAAAACATACTGAGAGATATGTTTAATGACGATTGGAACGACAATACGGACGGTAGTACTTTCACCGGCGCAAAATTCACCGTGTCATTTTGGCGCTACAATGACAAAGTAAAAAAAATAGTAGAACAAAACGAAGTAGAAATAGAAGTAAAAAAGTACTATATTTTTAATAGTCACGCGGTTGATGAAAATAATAAACTTGATCCAAATGGTGTGGCAAGGATTTTCGCATATGATTCCTTGAAGGACTTAGCGAGCTCGCTTATAAATTTGTCATGGGCAGGTTTACAATACGAAGTCAATAAATTTAAAATAGGTAGCGTTCGTGCGGTAGAATCACATCCGGATGTGCAAATTAATCCGTCGGCACCTGCCACACCATCATTAGATCGTACTCAATGCAGTATAAGTTCGGTGTCCACCATTGAGGAAGTAAAGCCACTTTCAGTCCCTTCTGGCCTGACGCAAAATACCGATCGTACCGAATGTAGTAGGAGTTCCGTAACTCAACCGATAGACTCGCCTTCTGTTTTGATTGGCTCAATGCAGATTTCACCGTTTGTCGTTCCAACTCAATCGGATGCGAGCCAACGTAGCAACGTTTCTGGCTCTATTCTGAGCGAGTTAAACCCTATACCAAAAAAACTGTCGTATGCAACAGTTGTTAAAAAAGATTTGCAAAAATCAATGGTTTCCACTGAAATAGCAAAGGCCGCGCAAACAAATATATATAAATCGATGTCAAATTTAAAACCAGTGGTTGTATTAGAAAAAGTAGATGATTTTAAACTAACTCATCTTAAACCTGTAGTTGTGCTCGAACAGTTAGAGTCGTTGCAAAGTAAATCTACGTCTGCTGCAAAAAGAGGCCGACCCATTAAATCTAAACGAGGCCCAAAAAAAACCAAGGAAAATGCACAACTGGACGCGGTTAAAAAGTACAATAAAAATAATCCAGAAATAAACAGAAAAGCCGTTAAAAAATACACGGAAAATAATCCAGAAATACATCGCGAAGCCGTTCAAAAATATGATAAAATAAATGCAGTTGTGAATCGGGAAGCCGTTAAAAAATATCAGCAAAATCATCCCATAGTAAATCAAAGGGCGACTCAACGTTACAACGAAGTTAGTCGTAATGTGGACGTGCCATTACGTAGGTCGCGAAATTTGATAGGTGAAAAACGGGATGAGGAGTTAAATTCAATAGCTTCATTCTCATTAAAAAAGCCGTCACTTAAATCACCGGAAACATATAAATGTCCTCATTGCAACGCGCGTATTTTCGATGAGGAAAAAACTAGGACTCAATGGTGTTGCGCATCTGGGGCTAATAATATTCAAAAGTTTGCACCATTGACGGAAGATTTTTATACGCATCCCAGTTTCGTAAACAGACCGCGCGCGTACAATAATTTGTTTGCATTCTCGGCATTAGGGACTTCACACGGTTTCGCCCAACCGGAAGGTCTATCGTTCCTCAAAATTCAGGGTAGAACGTATCATCGCGTCTTCGATTTAGGGTATAATCAATCTACGAATAACATAGGTTTATATATAAACGATACAACCGAACGCGAAAACATTGCTCGCGAGCGAAGTTTAGATTTACAAGTAATTAGGTCAATAACGCACTTTATGAATAACGTAAATCCATTTATAGAATGGTTTAAGAAATTAAACTCAGAAGCTTCCGACGAAGCATTCATAATGTTTGAAAAAACTTCTCGATCCAGCCACGGAAATATTTTAGGCGACCCGCCCGTGGCCAACGAAGTTTCTGCAATCATTTGCACAGATCGCGATGACTACAAGCCCCGTTGCATTGCTATTTGGAAAGTGGGTGCATGTAAACCTCATGCCGTCGATATCATGCATCCTCTGTATGAAAGTTTTCAGTTTCCACTTTTATATCCGGAGGGCAATGCAGGGTGGTATCCCGGTAAACAAACGAACGTAAAAGACAATAAAAGCAAAAAACTGACTCAGGCCAAATATGTCAGATGTCTCCTTCTTTCAGAAGATAGATTTAGTCATTTTGGACGTCTATCTGAGGAGTGGTTAGTAGATATGTTTTGCAGAATAATCGAGGAACGTTTGCGATATATATTCCACATGCAAACGAATAGTAATAATGAATTGAGAGCCGCACCACTCCAAGAGCTTTTAAACGATGAAACCATTGCAGGTGAAGGTGTTGTACCGGGACGTATCTACTTACCGAATACTTTTACTGGGGGCCCGCGATACATGAAACTTAAATATTTAGATTGTATCGCATTAGTCAATAGATTGGGACCTCCCTCATATTTTATTACCTTTACTTGCAATCCCAACTGGCCTGAAATCAAACAATCAACACCTGAAGGCCAACGCCCCAATCCACTCATTTGCGCGAGAGTGTTCAATTTGCGTTTGCATGAGTTAATACGAGATTTCCGTTCCGGTGCATGGTTCGGACCTATCGAGTATTTAACTTATGTAATTGAATTTCAAAAAAGAGGTCTTCCTCATGCCCACATTTGTTTTAGAGTCCAAGGAGGGGGTCCAGTTGAAAATGTAGATATCGATAAAGTATGCCGTGCGGACATACCCGACTCGTCAGAAGCTGAAGGCAGGTTACGTACAGCGGTCCTGAATCATATGATTCATGGACCGTGTGGGCGAGAAAGAGATAACCTGCCGTGCTACGATAAAGAAAAACAAAAATGTAGCAAACGCTTCCCAAAACGCGAAACCGACGTCACCTTCTGTGACGACAAAGGTTTCGTACATTTGCGTCGCGATCCCAACAACGAAGGAATTATTAAGTTTCGCAATAGAGAAATAAAAGTAAACGATTTGTGGGTCGTCCCATACAATGCCAGTTTACTATTAAAATATGATGCACACATTAATATTGAAGTTTCCTCGAGCCGTAGTATTGTTAAATACCTATTTAAATATATTACAAAAGGGCCTGATGAAGCGCGCGTTGCCATTGTCGAAGGGGATCGTGTCAATGAAATCGAGGAGTATGTAACCAAGCGCTATATAGGGTCAAGCGACGCGGCTTGGCGAGTATTAGAATTCGATGTCACTGCCCGCGAACCCAACGTGAAACAGCTGACTGTTCACTTGGAAAACAATCAAATCGTTTATTTTAAACCCGGGCATGAAACAGATGTTAACCGCGAATCCTCCGATTTGATTACGTATTTTAATCGGCCACAGGGCGCAGTATTCGACGCACTAAAATATGTAGATTTTTATGAAAAATATATTGTTCATGCGAAACGCCCCAATACAAAAGTTAAAATATATGAAACAACAAACGGCAAATTTATTACCGAACGGCAAAGAGGAGAAATGGTTGCGCGTTTGTTTTGGGTCGCGCCTAACAGAGGTGAACAATTTTACCTTAGAATACTATTAAATTCTTTTGCGTGTCGCAGTTACGCGGATCTTATGAATCTCGGTGGCCCTGATTGCACTACTTTCCAAGATGCAGCCAAATCAGTCGGACTTGTTGACAATACGGTCGAATACGAAAACGCCATACGGGAAGCTTCAACGTTTTTTACCGGCCACCGTCTCCGTAGGTTTTTCGTATTGTTGGCTGTAAACGGTGTCCCAGTCGCGTCGCTGTGGGACACATTTAAAAATCAACTTTGCGAAGACATTTTGCACAGGATGCCAAACGAATACGAAAATGCATACAACTTAGGTCTCGTACAAATAAATAGATTGTTGCGCAAACACGGATCATCGGTTACATTACTGGGTCTTCCGGAAGTCCAGGATGATTCCACTGAATTAGGCAGGGAGCGCGTCGAATACGATATAGACCAACAAATATCTGTTGTCGATGAGTGGCTACCGCAGCTTTCATCGGAACAGCGTTCCGTGTTCGAATACATCGATCGTCTTTGCGTAGATCAAGAATACCGTGAAAATAATCCGTGTGCTATTTTTGTGGACGGCCCTGCAGGTACAGGTAAAACAACTTTATTGAATACCATAACGGCTCATGTGCGAGGTAATTTAAAGTCTGTAGTAATTTGCACGGCTTCGTCAGCCATAGCCGCACAAAATCTTGAAAACGCTTTCACCGCACATTCCATGTTTAAATTCCCCTTAGATATCATAGACGATAGAGGTTTTTGGAATATTACGAATAAAACGCAACGCGCTGAATTAATTTATCAAGCGTCTGTTATAATTTATGACGAGGCGCCGATGGCCCACAAATATCTAATACATATGTTAGATAGGTCATTGCGCGACCTCATGCGGTCGAATAAAATTTTTGGAGGTAAAATTATTATATTCGCGGGTGATTTTAGACAAATTCCTCCAGTCGTTGTTAACGCCAAGTCAGATTCGGATATTTTAAATAGTTCAATAAAGAAATCCCCGCTTTGGCAAAATTTAAAAACATTTTCTTTAGTGACATCTCAAAGATGCAGGGACGATCCCGAATACGCAGAGTTTTTGTTAAAATTAGGATCAGATGAGTTACCGTTTGTGCCTCTGCAAGTAGGTAGGAGTATCCAAAGGATCGTCGCTTTAGAATTAGTGGAACACGTAACTGAATTAAGCGATTTAATCGACTTCGTGTTCCCGGAGGCTGCCCTTGGAGAGCCAGACATTTGTGCACTCAGAGCTATTTTATGTACCCGCAATAACGCTGTTCGGGAAATAAATTCTTTAATTTTAGACCGCTTATCGGGAGAAATGCTCCATTTTTATTCGAGTGACCAAATTGCCAATGATGAAGCAGATCAGTTGTACCTAGGGCCCGACGCGTTAAATAGACTGCAACCACAGGGCCTCCCAGAGTTCGATTTAAAATTAAAAATTGGATGCGTTTGTATGATCACTAGGAATCTAAGTTTTGCGGACGGCTTAGTGAATGGCACAAAAGTGATCATTGAAGCCACTTCTCCGTTTTTAATAACAGTCCGAAAAAGGGGTGACATCGATAACACGCCGTACCTAATTCCGCGAATTCTCTTTAAAGCATCCATAGATCGAAATAGTCCGTATGAAATGTGTCGTCGCCAGTTCCCCCTTCAGGTGTGCTATGCGATGACCATTCACAAAAGTCAAGGTCAAACTATTTCTCGCGTGGGGGTAGATTTACGGTCAGATGTATTCAGCCACGGTCAATTATACGTAGCATTAGGTCGCGTACAAGAAAAAGCGTTCATAAAAATATTAATAGATGAAAATCGCGTAATAAATGGCATTCCCTGTGCAAACAATAAAATTATACGCGACCTAATAATGTAATGTAAATAATGTTAATGGTTCTTCTTGGAAAGTAATGTAAAATTGTTGACCTCTACTTTCCGTGGGTATTTTTGTAA
Organism: Hypomecis punctinalis; assembly: GCA_949316475.1. Classification (NCBI taxonomy): domain Eukaryota; kingdom Metazoa; phylum Arthropoda; class Insecta; order Lepidoptera; family Geometridae; genus Hypomecis; species Hypomecis punctinalis. Next base: position 15,793,533 of record OX438814.1, on the reverse strand, counting down.
ATAATAATGTAACATAAAATCAAATTGCCATAGCAGTATTTGTCGGTCTATTTTTTTATTTCATAGAGTAGTATTTATTATTATTATGGACAATTGTAAATATGATCAATTTATATGTATAGTATTTGTAGTTTATTATTTATATTTATATTGTGTAGAAATAATGTAAGTAGTTTTATTATTATTATGGACAATTGTAAATATTATCAATTTATATGTATAGTATTTGTAGTTTTTGTATTTAGTAAGTAGTAGTTTTTAGCATATAATTAGCCCGATTACAGAGGCACATCGTAATTACATATAGCTAAATAGCATAGTTCTGTTTCTTTTTCACTTTAGACATTCGATAGAGAGAGCGCTTATTACGATGCTATTAAATTTACGCTGGTGCCTCTATAATCGAGTTTAATGTAGTAATAAAATAATACGTAATGAATTGTGTACCTATGTAGTTAGCGTGGATTAGGCCTCCTGGGGACACCACGTTAAAAAAAACGCACCTTAAGCCAAACCTCGCGATTATAATTTTTTTTTTATATATTCAATATTATACAGGGTGACTATTAAACAATTAGCATCCTTTTAGGGGCTTATTCTGTACATCAAAACTAACAACTTTTGTTCTGTGATTTTTGGCGTTTCATATCCCGAAAAAATTGGTGCTCATAAAAAAATTACCCGCGACCAAATGTATGGAACAGCTGATTTTTCTTTGGTTTTGACAAAATTCGCAGAACATAAGTTGTTAGTTTTGATGTACAGAATAAGCTCCTAAAAGGATGCTAAATGTTTACCAGTCATCCAGTATATGAAAAAAAAAAAAATCCAAGGTGGTGTGGAATATGGCTTATTATTATTTTTTATAATATTTAGATATACAGTGCTGCTTGTACACGTCGCCACCTGCACGCTTCACTGCCTGCGTCGCGTCGCTGCCTGCATGTGACAGACTCAGACCCCACGTGGTCGTGTTTCATAATAATAAAAAGGCCCTTTTCAGAGCCGCAAAAGATTCAATATGTTTCACACTGATGACAGACTCGCGGGCCGATTGCTAAAAGGAAGGAATTAAAGATGGCGGACGTCACTTTTTGCAAAAGTCGTCATGTGTGTCGTTATTGAGGTTCATGGGGGATGTATATTTCAAATATGGCATCCATTTTGAAATTAAAAATGGCGGATGTCCCTTTTATGCAAAAAGTCGTCATGGGTGTAGTTTTCGAGATTTTCGGGGGTGTAGATTTCAAAACTGGCATCCATTTTGGAATTAAAAATGGCGGACGTCAGTTTTTGTACTATTCGTATATAATATTAAAAAAACATAGTTTTTTCTTAAATTTATAAAAAAAAAGATTAAAAAAACCAAACTTGAAAAAAACCTTCTTTAAAAAACAAATCGCGGGCCGCAAGCGGCCCGCGATTTGTTTTTGGATTTGGCTGGACTTAGTCCTCCCATATAGATCTCCAATAAGACCGGTTAATAGACAAAAGTCGTCATGGGTATCGTTTTCGAGGATTTTGGGGGTGTAGATTTCAAAAATGACATCCATTTTGACATTAAAGATGGCGGATGTCACTTTTTTGACAAAAGTCGTCATGGGTATCGTTTTAAAGGTTTTCGGGGGTGTAGATTTCAAAAATGGCATCCATTTTGAAATTCAAGATGGCGGATGACACTTTTTTGCAAAAAGTCATCATGGGTGTCGTTTTCGAGGATTTTGGGGGTGTAGATTTCAAATATGACATCCATTTTGAAATTCAAGATGGCGGATGTCACTTATATGCAAAAAGTCGTCATGGGTGTCGTTGTCGAGGTTTTCGGGGGTGTAGATTTCAAAAATGGCATGCATTTTGATATTTGACATAGCAGATGTCACTTTTTTGCCAAAAGTCGTCATGGGTATCGTTTTCGAGGTATTCAAGGCTATTATTTAAACAATTTTTTTTTGCATTGAAAAAAAATGGTTTTTTATTACTTGTACCACCTATAAACAAACTCGCGGGCCGCATGCGGCCCGCGCACCGCCCAAAATACTAGTTCATATTATATACAGCTAAATTACCATTCACTGACTGACTCATTTAGATAGTTGTTTAGAGGGATGGAGAAGTGGTGGGTAAAAAAAAATTACAGATTTGTATAGAGATGAAAAATTTATCGGGAGGAAAAATCCGAAAATCGACCTGAACGTAACCTGGACTTGGATTCCGAATGGATCTCAGAAACGGTAGGGTTTAGAGGTATACTGTTTGAACAAAGTAGAGAGTACTACCTTGGTACTTTTTGGAAAAATCAAAAAAAACATGGCTCCCATACAAAAAAACATGGCCGCCATACAAACTTGACATGCTTATAACTTCGAAACGGTTACACTTAGGTATGAACTGTTTGAACAAATGTTATAGCCAATCGATAGGGGCAACTGCCAATGATGACAAAAATCCAAGATGGCGGATCCAAGATGGCCGCCATTTTTCAAAATGGTCCCAGGGGGCTGATTTTTTGCATCCGGGGGTTTTTGGGGTCCCTCATTTCATTGGCGAAAAAAAATTTTGAAAAAGTTTTTTTTTAAAGATGGCCGCCATACATTGAATCTTTTTCATCTTTAGAGAGTTGTTTTGAAGAAACTATTAGGAATAATGAAAAACTAATCGCAGATTCGTATATAAATATAAAAGTGGTTTGAGGAATAATTGATGAAACTTCGGAAGGTCAACTCCTCATATTGGACCCCCAACGGATCTCAAAAACGGCGGGGTTTAGAGATGTACTTTGTTCACAAGATATTGTGTACTACTTTGGCACTTTTTGAAAACGTTAAAAAAAATCATAGCTCCCATACAAAAAAACATGGTCGCCATACAAATTAGTCGAAGTACTTAGGTATGAAATTTTTGAACAGCAGTTGTAGCCAATTTACTGAACCGATTTCGAATTTTTTTTCACTACTGGAATCGGTATTTAATACTCAATGATAATTGCTATGTAATGTAATCAGTTATAGTACATTTTTAGCCTAAAATTTTGTAAAATATAAAAAAAGTCGTCAAAAAATTAAAATTTTCGACCTTTGAAGCGCATGCGCTGACTACATAGTGCATAATACATACAAATGATGTACTACAGAAATAACCGGCTTCACTTGGTCTACATAAAAGTCCGCGACAGCATATGTCTATCTTCTAAGGTTTTTGAACTATGACTGTTTTTACAACTATAAATCGAGAGCGAAATAGTAGGTATTTTTCAAATGTTTTTTTACAAATAGTGTATGAATCCTTATCCAAATAAACACTTTAGTTAGCTTGGTCATTTCATACAGATCAAAATTGTCATTCACATCAAATAATTTCAACGAATAGTTTCGAAGATATCGTAAGATTAAAATTACAACGCAATAAAAAAATATTGCCGCTGTAGTAACTGTGTACATATTCTGTGCCATGACTTCTATTTATATCTAGAATACAAAGCTTTACTTTATCTAAGATTGATAAGGTATTTAAGATTGAGATAAGAGCAAGTTTTGTCTTAGTTACAGTAAAAGCTTTATTTGAGATTGAACTATACCTACACCGCTCGAATACGACTTGCCATATCCTTCAAGTAGAAAGCGGAAGCACTATTTTGAACCTTATAGTCATAGAAATAAAATTGATAAAATTCATCATTCAGCCTATACTTACCAATATAGGGAAGTTATGTAAAAGCCAAACACCCGCCCGCCGACCTCATGCCTCCCGCGCGCACCTTACGCCCGTGTTTAATAGTACTCAATACTACGGTTCTTTTTTTAGGATGGAAACTGTTGTACGATTAGTGCTAAAGTCGCGTTTTTAATATAGCCGCCATACATTGGTTCTTTTTCATTTTTAGATGATTGTTTTGAGGAAACCATTTGCAATGACAATAAACTGATGGCAGATTCGTATAAAGATGGAATAATGATTTTAGAAAAAAATGGTGAAACCTCCGAAGGTCATGTCTTGGTATTGGACCCCCAAGGGATCTCGAAAACGGTGGGGTTTAGAGATTTACTTTCTTCGCAAAATATTGAGTACTACCTTGGTACTTTTTGGAACAATTAAAAAAAACATGGCTCCCATGCAAAAAAAAATGGCCGCCATACATTTTATTTTTCACTCAGTTTTGTTTTGTTTTTTGTTTAGTTGTTGTTTTGTTTAGAAACTATCAGAGATGGGAAATATAGAGGTGAGAATATGATCGTGAGAAGAAATGAAATCTCGGAAGGTCAATTCTTCAACCTGGACCCCTAAGGGATCTCAATAACGGTGAGGTTTAGAGATGTACTTCTTTCACAAAATGTACTCAATATTTACCTTGGTACTTTTTGGAACAATTAAAAAAAACTTGGCTCTCATACAAAAAAGCATGGCCGCCATACATTGCATTTTTCACTCATCTAGATGGTTGTTTCAAGGAAACTATTAGGAATGACAAGAAACTGAACCCATTTTGACATAAAAGATGGCGGATGTCACTTTTTTGCCAAAAGTCGTCATGGGTATCGTTTTCGAGGTTTTCGGGGGTGTAGGTTTCAAAAATTACATCCATTTTGACATTAAAGATGGCGGATGTCACTTTTTTCAAAAAGTTGTCATGGGTATCGTTTTCGAGGTTTTCGAGGGTGTAGATTTCAAAAATGACATCCATTTTGACATTAAAGATGGCGGATGTCACTTTTTTGCCAAAAGTCGTCATGGGTATCGTTTTCGAGGTTTTCGGGGGTGTGGATTTCAAAAATGACATCTATTTTGACATTAAAGATGGCGGATGTCACTTTTTTGCCAAAAGTCGTCATGGGTATCGTTTTCGAGGTTTTCGGGGGTGTAGGTTTCAAAAATTACATCCATTTTGACATTAAAGATGGCGGATGTCACTTTTTTGAAAAAGTCGTCATGGGTATCGTTTTCAAGGTATTCGGGGGTGTAGATTTCAAAAATGGCATCAATTTTGAAATTCAAGATGGCGGATGTCACTTTTTTGCAAAAAGTCGTCATGGGTGTCGTTGTCGAGGTTTTAGGGGGTGTAGATTTCAAAAATGGCATCCATTTTGAAATTCAAGATGGAGGAGGTCACTTTTTTGCAAAAAGTCGTCATGGGTATCGTTTTCGAGGTGTTCGGGGGTGTAGATTTCAAAAATGGCATCAATTTTGAAATTCAAGATGGCGGATGTCATTTTTTGCAAAAAGTCGTCATGGGTATCGTTTTCGAGGTATTTGGGGGTGTAGACTTCAAAAATGGTATCCATTTTGAAATTCAAGATGGCGGATGTCATTTTTTTGCAAAAAGTCGTCATGGGTATCGTTTTCGAGGTTTTTAGGGATGTAGATTTCAAACTTGAAGGTCTTTGCACCTATAAACAAACTCTGCACCTATAAACAAACTCGCGGGCCGCATGCGGCCCGCGCACCGCCCAAAATACTAGTTTATAATATATACAGCTAAATTACCACTCACTGACTCATTTAGATAGTTGTTTAGAGGGTTGGAGAAGTGGTGGGTAAAAAATAATTATAGATTTGTATAGAGACGAGAAATTTATCGGGAGGAAAAATCCCAAAATCTTGAAAAGTCACTTCCTCGACCTGGACCTCTAAGAGATCTCATAAACGGTGAGGTTTAGGGATATACTGTTTGAACTAAATAGAGAGTACTACCTTGGTACTTTTTGGAAAAATAAAAAAAAACATGGCTCCCATACAAAAAAACATGGCCGCCATACAAACTTGACATGCTTATAACTTCCAAACGGTTATACTTAGGTATAAACTGTTTGAACAAATGTTGTAGCCAATCGATAGAGGCAACTGCCAGTGATGACAAAAATCCAAGATGGCGGATCCAAGATGGCCGCCATTTTTCAAAATGGTCCGAGGGGGCTGATTTTTTGCATCCGGGGGTTTTTGGGGTCCCTTATTTCATTGGCGAAAAAAAAATTTGAAAAAGTTTTTTTTTAAAGATGGCCGCCATACATTGAATCTTTTTCATCTTTAGAGAGTTGTTTTGAGAAAACTATTAGCAATAATGAAAAACTGATTGCAGATTTGTATATAAATAAAAAAGTGGTTTGAGGAATAAATGATGAAACTTCGGAAGGTCAACTCCTCATATTAGAACCCCAACGGATCTCAAAAACGGTGGGGTTTAGAGATGTGCTTTGTTCACAAGATATTGAGTATTACCTTGGCACTTTTTGAAAACGTTAAAAAAAATCATGACTCCCATACAAAAAAACATGGTCGCCATACAAATTAGTCAAAGTAGTTGGGTATGAAATTTATGAACAGCAGTTGTAGCCAATTTACTGAACCGATTTCGAACTTTTTTTCATTACTGGAATCGTTATTTAATACTTAATGATAATTATAACTTATTATACTCAGTGATAGTACTATTTCAACCGAATATTTCGAAAATTGTAAAAAAAGTCGGCAAAAAATGCAAATTTTCGACCTTTGAGACGCATGCGCTGACTACATAGTGCATAATACTTAAAAATGAAGTACTACAAAAATAACCGGTTTTACCTGGTCTACATAAAAGTCCGCGACAGCATATGTCTATGTCCTAAGGTTTTTGAACTATGACAGATTTTACAACTATAAATCGAGAGCGAAATAGTAGGTATTTTTCATAACTATTTTGACAAAAATCGTATGAATCCTTATGTAAATTAATACTTTAATTAGCTTGGTCATTTTATACTGATCAAAATTGTCATTCACACCAAACAATTTCAACGGATAGTTTCGAAGATATCGTAAGTTTAAAATTACAACGCAATAAAAAATATTGCCGCGGTACATACTGTTACAGAATCTGTGGCGCGACTTCTACAAAACCTTTACATTATTCGGATAGATCACAAGGTTTAACGAAAAACTGATCGCAGATTTGTGTATAAATAGAAAAGTTATTTAAGGAATATATAATTAAACCTCGAAAGGTCAACTCCTCATATTGGACCCCCAACGGATCTCAAAAACGGTGAGGTTTAGAGATGTATTTTTTTGACAAATAATTGAGTACTACCTTGGCACTTTTTGAAAACGTGAAAAAATATCATGACTCCCATACAAAAAAAACATGGTTGCCATACAAATTAGTCGAAGTACTTAGGTATGAAATTTTTGAACAGCAGTTGTAGCCAATTTACTGAACCGATTTCGAATTTTTTTTCATTGCTGGAATTGGTATTTAATATTTAATGATAATTGGTATGTATTATACTCAGTGATAGTACTATTTCAACCCAATATTTCGAAAATTGTAAAAAAAAGTCGGCAAAAAATGCAAATTTTCGACCTTTTAGACGCATGCGCTGACTTCATAGTGCATAGTACATAAAAATGATGTACAACAAAAATAACCGACTTTACTTGGTCTACATAAAAGTCTTCGACAGCATATATCTATGTACTAAGGTTTTTGAACTATGACAGTTTTTATAACTATTATTAGAGAGCGAAATAGTAGTTTTTTTTTTCAAAACTTTTTTGACAAAAATCATATGAATCCTTATCCAAATAAACACTTTATTTAGCTTGATCATTTCATACAGATCAAAATTGTCATTCACACCAAATAATTTCAACCGATAGTTTCGAAGATATCGTAGGTTTAAAATTACAACGCAATAAAAAATATTGCTGCGGTACATACTGTTACATAATCTGTGCCAGGACTTCTATTTATAACGTTTACTAAAATACAAAGCTTTACTTTATCTAAGAGAGATTAGGTATTTAAGATTGAGATAAGAGCAAGTTTTGTCGTAGTTACAGTAAAAGCTATGTTTGAGATTGAACTATACCTACACCGCTCGAATACGACTTGCCATATCCTTCAAGTAGAAAGCGGAAGCACTATTTTGAACCTTATTTTCATAGAAATAAAATTGATAAAATTCATCATTCAGCCTATACTTACCAGTATAGGGACGTTATGCAAAAGCCGAACACCCGCCCGCCGACCTCATGCCTCCCGCGCGCACTCTACGCCCGTGTTCAGTAGTACTCAATACTTCGGTTTTTTTTGGATGGAATCTGTTGTACGATTAGTACTAAAGTCGCGTTTTTAATATAGCCGCCATAGGTACATTGGTTTTTTTCATCTTTAGATGATTGTTTTGAGGAAACCATTTGCAATGACAATAAACTGATGGCAGATTCGTATAAAGATGGAATAATGGTTTTAGAAAAAAATGGTGAAACCTCCGAAGGTCATGTGTTAGTATTGGACCCCCAAGGGATCTCAAAAACGGTAGAGTTTAGAGATGTGTTTTCTTCACAAGATATTGAGTACTACCTTGGCACTTTTTGAAAACGTAAAAAATTATCCTGACTCCCATACAAAAAAACATGGTTGCCATACATTGCCTCTTTCAATCATTTAGATCGTTGTTTTGAGGAAACCATTAGCAATGACAAAAAAACTAAGTGCATGTGCAGATTCGTATAAAGATAGAATAATGGTTTTAGAAAAAAATGGTGAAACCTCCGAAGGTCATGTCTTGGTATTGGACCCCCAAAGGATCTCGAAAACGGTGGGGTTTAGAGATGTCCTTTTTTCACAAGATATTGAGTACTACCTTGGCACTTTTTGAAAACGTAAAAAAATATCGTGACTCTCATACAAAAAAACATGGTTGCCATACATTGCCTCTTTCAATCATTTAGATCGTTGTTTTGAGGAAACCATTAGCAATGACAAAAAACTAAGTGCATGCAGATTCGTATAAAGATAGAATAATGATTTAAGGATTACATGGTATAAACTCCGAAGGTCATTTCCTGGTATTGGACCCCCAACGGATCTCGAAAACGGTGGGGTTTAGAGATATACTTTCTTCGCAAAATATTGAGTACTACCTTGGTACTTTTTGGAACAATTAAAAAAACATGGCTCCCATACAAAAAAAAAATGGCCGCCCTACATTTTATTTTGTTTTGTTTTTTATTTAGTTGTAATAAAGGTAACTATCAGAGGTGGGAAATATAGAGGTGAGAATATGATCGTGAGAAGAAATAAAATCTCGGAAGGTCAATTCTTCAACCTGGACCCCTAAGGGATCTCAATAACGGTGAGGTTTAGAGATGTACTTCTTTCACAAAATATTGAGTACTACCTTGGTACTTTTTGGAACAAATAAAAAAACTTGGCTCTCATACAAAAAAAACATGGCCGCCATACATTGCATTTTTCACTCATTTAGATGGTTGTTTCAAGGAAACTATTAGGAATGACAAAAAACTGAACCCATTTTGACATTAAAGATGGCGGATGTCACTTATGTTAAAAAGTCGTCATGGGTATCGATTTCGAGGTTTTCGGGGGTGTAGATTTCATAAATGGCATTCATTTCGACATTACAGATGGCGGATGTCACTTTTTTCAAAAAGTCGTCATGGATATCGTTTTCGAGGTTTTCGGGGGTGTAAATTTGGAAAATGGCATCCATTTTGAAATTCAAGGTGGCGGATGTCATTTTTTTGCAAAAAGTCGTCATGGGTGTCGTCGTCGAGGTTTTTGGGGGTGTAGATTTCAAAAATGGCATCCATTTTGAAATTCAAGATGGCGGATGTCATATACTTTCAAAAAGTCGTCATGGGTGTCGTTGTCGAGGTTTTCGGGGGTGTAGATTTCAAAAATGGCATCAATTTTGTAATTCAAGATGGCGGATGTCACTTTTTTGAAAAAGTCGTCATGGGTATCGTTTTCGAGGTATTCGGGGGTGTAGATTTCAAAAGTGGCATTCATTTTGAAATTCAAGATGGCGGATGTCACTTATTTGCAAAAAGGCGTCATGGGTGTCGTTGTCGAAGTTTATGGGGGTGTAGATTTCAAAAATGGCATCTATTTTGAAATTCAAGATGGCGGATGTTACTTATATGCAAAAAGTCGTCATGGGTGTCGTTGTCGAGGTTTTTGGGGGTGTACGTTTCGAAAATGGCATCCATTTTGAAATTCAAGATGGCGGATGTCATTTTTTTGCAAAAAGTCGTCATGGGTATCGTTTTCGAGGTATTCGGGGGTGTAGATTTCAAAAATGGCATTCATTTTGAAATTCAAGATGGCGGATGTCACTTATTTGCAAAAAGGCGTCATGGGTGTCGTTGTCGAAGTTTATGGGGGTGTAGATTTCAAAAATGGCATCCATTTTGAAATTCAAGATGGCGGATGTTACTTGTATGCAAAAAGTCGTCATGGGTGTCGTTGTCGAGGTTTTTGGGGGTGTACGTTTCGAAAATGGCATCCATTTTGAAATTCAAGATGGCGGAAGTCACTTTTTTGCAAAAAGGCGTCATGGGTGTCGTTGTCGAGGTTTTTAAGGATGTAGATTTCAAACTTGAAAGTCTTTGCACCTATAAACCAACTCGCGGGCCGCATGCGGCCCGCGCACCGCCCAAAATACTAGTTCATATTATATAAAGTTAAATTACCACTGACTGACTGACTGACTGACTGACTGACTGACTCACTCACTTAGATAGTTGTTTAGGGGGATGGAGAAGTGGTGGGTAAAAAATAATTATAGATTTGTATAGAGATGAAAAATTTATCGAGAGGAAAAATCCCAAAATCTTGAAAAGTCTACTCCTCAACCTGGACCCCTAATGGATCTCAAAAACGGTGAGGTTTAGGGGTATACTGTTTGAACTAAATAGAGAGTACTACCTTGGTACTTTTTGGAAAAATCAAAAAAAACATGGCTCCCATACAAAAAAACATGGCCGCCATACAAATTTGACATGCTTATAACTTCGAAACGGTTACACTTAGGTATAAACTGTTTGAACAAATGTTGTAGCCAATCGATAGGGGCAACTGCCGGTGATGACAAAAATCCAAGATGGCGGATTCAAGATGGCGGCCATTTTTCAAAATGGTCCGAGGGAGCTGATTTTTTGCATCTGGGGGTTTTTGGGGTCCCTTATTTCATTGGCGAAAAAAAATTTTGAAAAAGTTTTTTTTTAAAGATGGCCGCCATACATTGAATCTTTTTCATCTTTAGAGAGTTGTTTTGAAGAAACTATTAGCAATAACGAAAAACTGATTGCAGATTCGTATATATATAATAAAGTGGTTTAAGGAATAAATGATGAAACTTCGGAAGGTCAACTCCTCATATTGGACCCCCAACGGATCTCAAAAACGGTGTGGTTTAGAGATGTACTTTGTTTACAAGATATTGAGTACTACCTTGGCACTTTTTGAAAACGTTAAAAAAAATCATGACTCCCATACAAAAAAACATGGTCGCCATACAAATTAGTCAAAGTACTTAGGTATGAAATTTTTGAACAGCAGTTGTAGCCAATTTACAGAACCGATTTCGAATTTTTTTTCATTACTGGAATCGGTATTTGATACTCAATGATAATTGCTATGTATTCTACTCAGTTATTGTAGTATTTCAACCTAATATTATGAAAATTGGAAAAAAAGTCGCCAAAAAATGCAAATTTTCGACCTTTGAAGCGCATGCGCTGACTACATAGTGCATAATACTTAAAAATGATGTACTACAAAGATGATCGGCTTTACCTGGTCTACATAAAAGTCCGCGACAGCATATGTCTATGTCCTAAGGTTTTTGAACTATGACCGTTTTTATAACTATAATTATAGAGCGAAATAGTAGGTATTTTTCAAAACTATTTTGACAAATAATGTATCAATCCTTATCCAAATAAACACTTTAATTAGCTTGGTCATTTCATACAAATCAAAATTGTCACTCACATCAAATAATTTCAACGGTTAGTTTCGAAGATATCGTAAGTTTAAAATTACAACGCAATAAAAAAATATTGCCGCGGTACATACTGTTACATAATCTGTGCCACGACTTCTATTTATAACGTACACTAGAATACAAAGCTTTACTTTATCTAAGAGAGATAAGGTATTTAATTGAGATATGAGCAAGTTTTGTCTTAGTTACAGTAAAAGCTATATTTGAGATTGAACTATACCTACACCGCTCGTATCCTTGAAGTAGAAAGCGGAAGCACTATTTTGAACCTTATTGTCATAGAAATAAAATTGATAAAATTCATCATTCAGCCTATACTTAGGGAAGTTATGCAAAATCCGAACACCCGCCCGCCGACCTCATGCCTCCCTCGCGCACTCTATGCCCGTGTTCAATAGTACTCAATAATACGGTTTTTTTAGGATGGAAACTGTTGTACTTTAATATGGCCGCCATACATTGATTCTTTTTCATCTTTAGATAATTGTTTTGAGGAATCCATTAGCAATGACGAAAAATTGAATGCAGATTCGTATAAAGATGGAATAATGATTTTAGGATTAAATGGTGAAATCTCCGAAGGTCCACTCCTGGTATTGAACCCCCGACGGATCTCGAAAACGGTGGGGATTAGAGATGTACTTTATTCACAAAATATTGAGTACTACCTTGGTACTTTTTGGAACAATTAAAAAAAACATAGCTCCCATACAAAAAAAAAATGGCCGCCATACAAATTAGACGTTACTTAGATACGCCATACATTGTGTTTTTCATTTATTTAGATGGTTGTTTGGAGGAAACCATATGAGATAAGGAAAAATTGAATATAAGGATGATCGATGGAAACAATGGTGAAATCTCGGAAGGTTGACTCCTGGACCTGGACCCTCAAGGGATCTCGAAAACGGTGGGGTTTAGAGATGTACTTTCTTTACGAAATATTGAGTACTACCTTGGTACTTTTTGGAACAATTAAAAAAAATATGGCTCCCATGCAAATAAAAATGGCCGCCATACATTTTATTTTTCACTCTTATAGATAGTTGTTTTAAGGAAACTATAAGTGATGGGAAAAAACTGATTGTAGGTTCGTATAGAGATGTATAAATGAACAAAAAAAGAAGCCCGAATCTCGGAAGGTCAATTCTTCAACCTGAAGTCCTAAGGGATCTCGAAAACGGTGGGGCTTAGAGATGTACTTTCTTTACAAAATATTAAGTACCACCTTGGTACAAAAGTCGTCATGGGTATCGTTTTCGGGGTTTTCGGGGGTGTAGATTTCAAAAATGACATCCATTTTGACATCAAAGATGGCGGATGTCACTTTTTTGACAAAAGTCGTCATGGGTATCGTTTTCGAGGTTTTCGGGGGTGTTGATTTCAAAAATGACATCCATTTTGACATTAAAGATGGCGGATGTCATTTTTTTGCCAAAAGTCGTCATGGGTATCGTTTTCGAGGTTTTCGGGGGTGTAGATTTCAAAAATGACATCTATTTTGACATTATGATGGCGGATGTCACTTTTTTGCCAAAAGTCGTCATGGGTATCGTTTTCGAGGTTTTCGGAGGTGTAGATTTCAAAAATGACATCCATTTTGACATTAAAGATGGCGGATGTCACTTTTTTGACAAAAGTCGTCATGGGTATCGTTTTCGGGGTTTTCAGGGGTGGAGATTTCAAAAATGACATCCATTTTGACATTAAAGATGGCGGATGTCACTTTTTTGCCAAAAGTCGTCATGGGTATCGTTTACGGGGTTTTCGGGGGAGGAGATTTCAAAAATGACATCCATTTTGACATTAAAGATGGCGGATGTCACTTTTTTGCCAAAAGTCGTCATGGGTATCGTTGTCGAGGTTTTCGGGGGTGTAGATTTCAAAAATGACATCCATTTTGACATTAAAGATGGCGGATGTCACTTTTTTGACAAAAGTCGTCATGGGTATCGTTTTCGGGGTTTTCGGGGGTGTAGATTTCAAAAATGACATCCATTTTGACATCAAAGATGGCGGATGTCACTTTTTTGACAAAAGTCGTCATGGGTATCGTTTTCGAGGTTTTCGGGGGTGTTGATTTCAAAAATGACATCCATTTTGACATTAAAGATGGCGGATGTCATTTTTTTGCCAAAAGTCGTCATGGGTATCGTTTTCGAGGTTTTCGGGGGTGTAGATTTCAAAAATGACATCCATTTTGACATTAAAGATGGCGGATGTCACTTTTTTGCAAAAAGTCGTCATGGGTCTCGTTGTCGAGGTTTTTGGGGGTGTAGATTTCAAAAATGGCACCCATTTTGAAATTCAAGATGGCGGAAGTCAATTTTTTGCAAAACGTCGTCATGGGTGTCGTTGTCGAGGTTTTAGGGGGTGTAGATTTCAAAAATGGCATCCATTTTGAAATTCAAGATGGCGGATGTCACTTATGTGCAAAAAGCCGTCATGGGTGTCGTTGTCGAGGTTTTTGGGGGTGTAGATTTCAAAAATGGCATCCATTTTGAAATTCAAGATGGCGGATGTCGCTTTTTTGCAAAAAGTCGTCATGGGTATCGTTTTCGAGGTGTTCGGGGGTGTAGATTTCAAAAATGGCATCAATTTTGAAATTCAAGATGGCGGATGTCACTTATGTGCAAAAAGCCGTCATGGGTGTCGTTGTCGAGGTTTTTGGGGGTGTAGATTTCAAAAATGGCATCCATTTTGAAATTCAAGATGGCGGAAGTCACTTTTTTGCAAAAAGTCGTCATGGGTGTCGTCGTCGAGGTTTTCGGGGGTGTAGATTTCAAAAATGGCATCCATTATGGAATTTAAGAAACATTTTATTTTGGAAGTATTTTATTAGATATAATTTTTTTTTATTTTACTTGTCTGTTAAAAAAACAAATCGCGGGCCGCATGCGGCCCGCGCACCGCCCAAAATACTAGTTCATATTATATAAAGCTAAATTACCACTGACTGACTCACTGACTCACTCACTTAGATAGTTGTTTAGGGGGAAGGAGAAGTGATGAGAAAAAAATAATTATAGATATGTATAGAGATAAAAAATTGATCGAGAGGAAAAATCCCAAAATCTTGAAAAATCTACTCCTCAACCTGGACCCCTAATGGATCTCAAAAACGGTGAGGTTTAGGGGTATACTGTTTGAACTAAATAGAAAGTACTACCTTGGTACTTTTTGGAAAAATCAAAAAAAACATGGCTCCCATACAAAAAAACATGGCCGCCATACAAACTTGACATGCTTATAACTTCCAAACGGTTACACTTAGGTATGAACTGTTTGAACAAATGTTGTAGGCAATCGATAGAGGCAACTGCCAGTGATGACAAAAATCCAAGATGGCGGATTCAAGATGGCGGCCATTTTTCAAAATGGTCCTAGGGGGCTGATTTTTTGCATCCGGGGGTTTTTGGGGTCTCTCATTTCATTGGCGAAAAAAAATTTTGAAAAAGTTTTTTTTTAAAGATGGCCGCCATACATTGAATCTTTTTCATCTTTAGAGAGTTGTTTTGAGGAAACTATTAGCAATAATGAAAAACTGATTACAGATTCGTATAAAAATAGAATAGTGGTTTAAGGAATAAATGATGAAACTTCGGAAGGTCAACTCCTCATATTGGACCCCCAACGGATCTCAAAAACGGTAGGGTTTAGAGATGTACTTTGTTCACAAGATATTGTGTACTACCTTGGCACTTTTTGAAAACGTTAAAAAAAATCATACCTCCCATACAAAAAAACATGGTCGCCATACAAATTAGTCGAAAAACTTATGTATGAAATTTTTGAACAACAGTTGTAGCCGATTTACTGAACCGATTTCGAATTTTTTTTCACTACTGGAATAGGTATTTAATACTCAATGATAATTGCTATGTATTCTACTCAATTATAGTACAAGTTCAACCTAATATTTTGAAAATTGTAAAAAAAGTCGGCAAAAAATGCAAATTTTCGACCTTTGAGACGCATGCGCTGACTACATAGTGCATAATACATTAAAATGATGTACTACAAATATAACCGGCTTTACTTGGTTTACATAAAAGTCCGCGACAGCATATGTCTATGTCCTAAGGTTTTTGAACTATGACTGTTTTTACAACTATAAATCAAGAGCGAAATAGTAGGTATTTTTCAAATGTTTTTTTACAAATAGTGTATCAATCCTTATCCAAATAAACACTTTAGTTAGTTTGGTCATTTCAAACAGATCAAAATTGTCATTCACATCAAATAATTTTAACGGATAGTTTCAAAGATATCGTAAGATTAAAATTACAACGCAATAAAAACTAATGCCGCGGTACATACTGTTACAGAATCTGTGGCGCGACTTCTACAAAGCTTTAAATTATTCGGATAGATCATGAGGTTAAAACGAAAAACGGATCGCAGATTTGTATATAAATAGAAAAGTGATGGAAAATATAATGAAACCTCGGAAGGTCAACTCCTCGTATTAGACCCCCCACGGATCTCGAAAATGGTGGGATTTAGAGATGTACTTTATTCACAAGATATTGAGTACTATCTTGGCACTTTTTGAAAACCTAAAAAAATATCATGACTCCCATACAAAAAAACATGGTTGCCATACATTGAATCTTTTTCATCTTTAGAGAGTTGTTTTGAAGAAACTATTAGCAATAACGAAACACTGATTGCAGCTTCGTATATAATTAAAAATTTGGTTTAAGGAATAAATGATGAAACTTCGGAAGGTCAACTCCTCATATTGGACCCCCAACGGATCTCAAAAACGGTGGGGTTTAGAGATGTACTATGTTCACAAGATATTAAGTACTACCTTGGCACTTTTTGGAAACGTTAAAAAAAATCATAGCTCCCATACAAAAAAAAACATGGTCGCCATACAAATTAGTCGAAGTACTTAGGTATGAAATTTTTGAACAGCAGTTGTAGCCAATTTACTGAACCGATTTCGAATTTTTTTACATTACTGGAATTGTTATTTAATACTTAATGATAATTACTACGTATTATACTCAGTGATAGTACTATTTCAACCTAATATTTTGAAAATTGTAAAAAAAGTCGACAAAAAATGCAAATTTTTGACCTTTAAAGCGCATGCGCTGACTACATAGTGCATAATACTTAAAAATGATGTACTACAAAAATTACCGGCTTTACCTGGTCTATATAAAAGTCCGCGACAGCATATGTCTATGTCCTAAGGTTTTTGAACTATGACCGTTTTTATAACTATAATTAGAGAGCGAAATAGTAGGTATTTTTCAAAACTATTTTGACAAATAATGTATCAATCCTTATCCAAATAAACACTTTAATTAGCTTGGTCATTTCATACAGATCAAAATTGTCATTCACATCAAATAATTTCAACTGATAGTTTCGAAGATATCGTAAGTTTAAAAATACAACGCAGTAAAAAAATATTGCCGCGGTACATACTGTTACATAATCTGTGCCACGACTTCTATTTATAACGTACACTAAATTACAAAGCTTTACTTTATCTAAGAGAGATAAGGTATTTAAGATTGAGATAAGATCAAATTTTTGTCGTAGTTACAGTAAAAGCTATGTTTGAGATTGAACTATACCTACACCGCTCGAATACGACTTGCCATATCCTTCAAGTAGAAAGCGGAAGCACTATTTTGAACCTTATGGTTATAGAAATAAAATTGATCCGGGTAAGTATAGGCTGAATGATGAAACTTGATGGCGTTTGTGAACACGAAGCGAGCCGTTGTAAAAAGCGAAAGTTTTATTTTGAACCTTATGATCATAGAAATAGAAGTGATCTGGGTATAGGCTGTAAGATGAAGGTCAGACTTGCTGTTCAGACTTGTTGTACAATCTGATCCATCCATCCAGCAGCCATAATATGACGTCCGCGGCTGGACATAGGCCTCCCATATAGATCTGCAATAAGACGGGTTATAGAAACTTGCATCCAGCGCGTTCTTGCGGTCTTGAGTGTAGTTTTATTAATAAATAAAAAAATAAATATAAATAGGTAAAGTAATGTAATAGGTAATGTAGTATGGCATTCATTTTGAACTTAAAAATGGCGGCTATCACTATTATTTTTTTGGATGTTTTCGGGGGTGTAGATTTCAAAAATGGCGGCCATTTTTAAATTCAAGATGGTGAAAGTCGTCATGGTGTCGTCATCGACGTTTTAGGGGGTGTAGATTTCAAAAATGGCATCTATTTTGAAATTCAAGAAGATGGCGGATGTCACTTTTTTGAAAAAGTCGTCATGGGTATCGTTTTCGAGGTTTTCGGGGGTGAAAATTTGGAAAATGGCATCCATTTTGAAATTCAAGATGGCGGAAGTCACTTTTTTGCAAAAAGTCGTCATGGGTGTCGTTGTCGAGGTTTTTGGGGGTGTAGATTTCAAAAATGGCATCCATTTTGAAATTCAAGATGGCGGATGTCACTTTTTTGAAAAAGTCGTCATGGGTATCGTTTTCGAGGTATTCGGGGGTGTGAATTTCAAAAATGGCGGCCATTTTGAAATTCAAGATGGCGGAAGTCACTTTTTTGCAAAAAGTCGTCATGGGTGTCGTTGTCGAGGTTTTTGGGGGTGCAGATTTCAAAAATAGCATCCATTTTGAAATTCAAGATGGCGAATGTCACTTTTTTTCAAAAAGTCGTCATGGGTATCGTTTTCGAGGTATTCAAGGGTTGTTTTGTATTGAAAAAAATTGTTTTTTATTACTTGTCTGTTAAAAAAACAAATCGCGGGCCGCATGCGGCCCGCGCACCGCCCAAAATACTAGTTTGCATCCGGGGGTTTTTGGGGTCCTTCATTTTATTGGCGAAAAAAAATTTTGAAAAAGTTTTTTTTTAAAGATGGCCGCCATACATTGAATCTTTTTCATCTTTAGAGAGTTGTTTTGAGGAAACTATTAGCAATAACGAAAAACTGATTGCAGATTCGTATATAAATACAATAGTGGTTTAAAGAATAAATGACGAAACTTCGGAAGGTCAACTCCTCATATTGGACCCCCAACAGATCTCAAAAACGGTGGGGTTTAGAGATGTGCTTTCTTCACAAGATATTGAGTACTACCTTGGCACTTTTTGAAAACGTTAAAAAAATCATGACTCTCATACAAAAAAACATGGTCGCCATACAAATTAGTCGTTGTACTTAGGTATGAAATTTTTGAACAGCAGTTGTAGCCAATTTACTGAACCGATTTCGAATTTTTTTTCATTACTGGAATTGGTATTTAATACTCAATGATAATTGCTATGTATTCTACTCAATTATAGTACAAGTTCAACCTAATATTTCGAAAATTGTAAAAAAGTCGGCAAAAAATGCAAATGTTCGACCTTTGAGACGCATGCGCTGACTACATAGTGCATAATACATAAAAATTAAGTACTACAAAAATAACCGGCTTTACTTGGTCTACATAAAAGTCCGCGACAGCATATGTCTATCTCCTAAGGTTTTTGAACTATGACAGTTTTTATAACTATAATTAGAGAGCGAAATAGTAGGTATTTTTCAAATGTTTTTTTACAAATAGTGTATCAATCCTTATCCAAATAAACACTTTAATTAGCTTGGTCATTTCATACAGATCAAAATTGTCATTCACATCAAATAATTTCAACGGATAGTTTCGAAGATATCGTAAGATTAAAATTACAACGCAATAAAAAAATATTGCCGCTGTAGTAACTGTGTACATATTCTGTGCCATGACTTCTATTTATAACGTAGGTACATGGTATCTAAGATAGATAAGGTATTTAAGATTGAGATAAGAGCAAGTTTTGTCGTAGTTACAGTAAAAGCTATATTTGAGATTGAACTATACCTACACCGCTCGTATACGACTTGCCATATTCTTGAAGTAGAAAGCGGAAGCACTATTTTGAACCTTATAGTCATGGAAATAAAATTGATAAAATTCATCATTCAGCCTATACTAAGGGAAGTTATGCAAAATCCGAACACCCGCCTGCCGACCTCATGCCTCCCGCGCGCACCCTACGTCCGTGTTCAATAGTACTCAATAATACGGTTTTTTTTTAGGATGGAAACTGTTGTACTTTAATATGGCCGCCATACATTGATTCTTTTTCATCTTTAGATAATTGTTTTGAGGAAACCATTTGCAATGACAATAAACTGATGGCAGATTCGTATAAACATGAAATAATGATTTTAGAAAAAATTGGTAAAACCTCCGAAGGTCAACTCCTGGTATTGGACCCCCAAGGGATCTCGAAAACGGTGGAGTTTAGGTATGTACTTTCTTCGCAAAATATTGAGTACTACCTTGGTACTTTTTGGAACAATTAAAAAAAACATGGCTCCCATACAAAATAAATGGCCGCCATACATTTTATTTTTCACTCAGTTTTGTTTTGTTTTTTGTTTAGTTGTTATAAGGAAACTATCAGAGATGGGAAATATAGAGGTGAGAATATGATCGTGAGAAGAAATGAAATCTCGGAAGGTCAATTCTTCCACCTGGACCCCTAAGGGATCTCAATAACGGTGAGGTTTACAGATGTACTTCTTTCACAAAATATTGAGTACTACCTTGGTACTTTTTGGAACAATTAAAAAAAACTTGGCTCTCATACAAAAAAAACATGGTCGCCATACATTGCATTTTTCACTCATTTAGATGGTTGTTTCAAGGAAACTATTAGGAATGACAAAAAACTGAACCCATTTTGACATTAAAGATGGCGGATGTCACTTTTGTTAAAGTCGTTATAGGTATCGAAATCGAGGTTTTCGGAGGTGTAGATTTCATAAATGGCATCCATTTCGACATTACAGATGGCGGATGTCACTTTTTTCAAAAAGTCGTCATGGGTATCGTTTTCAAGGTTTTCGGGGGTGTAAATTTGGAAAATGGCATCCATTTTAAAATTCAAGATGGCGGATGTCACTTCTTTCCAAAAAGTCGTCATGGGTATCGTTTTCGAAGTATTCGGGGGTGTAGATTTCAAAAATGGCGTCCATTTTGAAATTCAAGATGGCCGATGTCACTTATTTGCAAAAAGTCGTCATGGGTGTCGTTGTCGAGGTATTCGGGGGTGTAGATTTCAATAATGGCGTCCATTTTGAAATTCAAGATGGCGGAAGTCACTTTTTTGGAAAAAGTCGTCATGGGTATCGTTTTCGAGGTTTTCGGGGGTGTAGATTTCCAAAATGGCATCCATTTTGACATTAAAGATGGCGGATGTCACTTTTTTCAAAACGTCGTTATGGGTGTCGTCGTCGAGGTTTTTGGGGGTGTAGATTTCAAAAATAGCATCCATTTTGAAATTCAAGATGGCGGATGTCACTTTTTTGCAAAAAGTCGTCATGGGTGTCGTTGTCGAGGTTTTAAGGGGTGTAGATTTCAAAAATGACATCCATTTTGAAATTCAAGATGGCGGATGTCACTTTTTTTCAAAAAGTCGTCATGGGTGTCGTTGACGAGGTTTTTGGGGGTGTAGATTTCAAAAATGGCATCAATTTTGAAATTCAAAATGGCGGATGTCACTTTTTTGCAAAAAGTCGTCATGGGTGTCGTTGTCGAGGTTTTAAGGGGTGTAGATTTCAAAAATGACATCCATTTTGAAATTCAAGATGGCGGAAGTCATATTTTTTGCAAAAAGTCGTCGTGGGTATCGTTGTCAAGGTTTTTGGGGGTGTAGATTCCAATAATGGCATCAATTTTGAAATTCAAGATGGCGGATGTCACCTTTTTGCAAAAAGTCGTCATGGGTATCGTTTTCGAGGTTTTCGGGGGTGTAAATTTGGAAAATGGCATCCATTTTGAAATTCAAGATGGCGGAAGTCATTTTTTTGCTAAAAGTCGTCATGGGTGTCGTCGTCGAGGTTTTTGGGGGTGTAGATTTCAAAAATGGCATCCATTTTGAAATTCAAGATGGCGGACGTCAGTTTTTGTACTATTCATAGAAATATAAAAAAATGAATTCTTTTTGAGAAAATTAAAATGTTTTTTTTGAAAATTGGCACTAAAAAAAAATTTTTTTTGAAAAACTTTTTTACACAAACAACAATCGCGGGCCGCATGCGGCCCGCGCACCGCCCAAAATACTAGTTCATATTATATAAAGTTAAATTACCACTGACTGACTGACTGACTGACTGACTCACTCACTTAGATAGTTGTTTAGGGGGATGGAGAAGTGGTGGGTAAAAAATAATTATAGATTTGTATAGAGATAAAAAATTGATCGAGAGGAAAAATCCCAAAATCTTCAAAAGTCTTCTCTTCAACCTGGACTCCTAAGGGATCTCAAAAACGGTGAGGTTTAGGGGTATACTGTTTGAACTAAATAGAGAGTACTACCTTGGTACTTTTTGGAAAAATAAAAAAAAACATGGCTCCCATACAAAAAAACATGGCCGCCATACAAATTTGACATGCTTATAACTTCGAAACGGTTATACTTAGGTATAGACTGTTTGAACAAATGTTATAGCCAATCGATAGGGGCAACTGCCCATGATGACAAAAATCCAAAATGGCGGATTCAAGATGGCGGCCATTTTTCAAAATGGTCCGAGGGGGCTGATTTTTTGCATCCGGGGGTTTTTGGGGTCCCTTATTTCAATGGCGAAAAAAAATTTTGAAAAAGTTTTTTTTTAAAGATGGCCGCCATACATTGAATCTTTTACATCTTTAGAGAGTTGTTTTGAAGAAACTATTAGCAATAACGAAAAACTGATTGCATATTCGTATATAAATAAAACAGTGGTTTAAGGAATAAATGATGAAACTTCGGAAGGTCAACTCCTCATATTGGACCCCCAACGGATCTCAAAAACGGTGAGGTTTAGATATGTACTTTGTTCACAAGATATTGTGTACTACCTTGGCACTTTTTGAAAACGTTAAAAAAATTCATAGCTCTCATACAAAAAAACATGGTCGCCATACAAATTAGTCGAAGTATTTAGGTATGAAATTTTTGAACAGCAGTTGTAGCCAATTTACTGAACCGATTTCGATTTTTTTTTCACTACTGGAATTGGTATTTAATACTCAATGATAATTGCAATGTATTCTATTCAATTATAGTACAAGTTCAACCTAATATTTCGAAAATTGTAAAAAAAGTCGGCAAAAAATGCAAATTTTCGACCTTTGAGACGCATGCGCTGACTACATAGTGCATAATACATAAAAATGATGTACTACAAAAATAACAGGCTTTACTTGGTCTACAAAAAAGTCCGCGACAGCATATGTCTATCTCCTAAGATTTTTGAACTATGACAGTTTTTATAACTATAATTAGAGAGCGAAATAGCAGGTATTTTTAAAATGTTTTTTTACAAATAGTGTATGAATCCTTATCCAAATAAACACTTTAGTTAGCTTGGTCATTTCATACAGATCAAAATTGTCACTTACATCAAATAATTTCAAGGAATAGTTTCGAAGATATCGTAAGATTAAAATTACAACGCAATAAAAAATATTGCCGCTGTAGTAACTGTGTACATATTCTGTGCCATGACTTCTATTTATAACGTAGGTACACTAGAATACAAAGCTTTACTTTATCTAAGAGAGATAAGGTATTTAAGATTGAGATAAGAGCAAGTTTTGTCTTAGTTACAGTAAAAGCTATATTTGAGATTGAACTATACCTACACCGCTCGAATACGACTTGTCATATCTTTCAAGTAGAAAGCGGAAGCACTATTTTGAACCTTATTGTCATAGAAATAAAATTGATAAAATTCATCATTCAGCCTATACTTACCAGTATAGGGAAGTTATGCAAAAGCCGAACACCCGCCCGCCGACCTCATGCCTCCCGCGCGCACTCTACTCCCGTGTTCAATAGTACTCAATACTACGGTTTTTTTTAGGATGGAAACTGTTGTACGATTAGTACTAAAGTCGCGTTTTGAACAAGCCGCCATACATTGGTTCTTTTTCACCTTTAGATGATTGTTTTGAGGAAACCATTTGCAATGACAATAAACTGATGGCAGATTCGTATAAAGATGGAATAATGATTTTAGAAAAAAATGGTGAAACCTCCGAAGGTCATGTCTTGGTATTGGACCCCCAAGGGATCTCGAAAACGGTGGGGTTTAGAGATATACTTTCTTCGCAAAATATTGAGTACTACCTTGGTACTTTTTGAAACAATTAAAAAAAACATGACTCCCATACAAAAAAACATGGTTGCCATACATTGCCTCTTTCAATCATTTAGATCGTTGTTCTGAGAAAACCATTAGCAATGACAAAAAACTGAGTGCATGCAGATTCGTATAAAGATAAAATAATGATTTAAGGATTAAATGGTAAAACCTCCGAAGGTCAACTCCTGGTATTGGACCCCGACGGATCTCGAAAACGGTGGGGTTTAGAGATATACTTTCTTCGCAAAATATTGAGTACTACCTTGGTACTTTTTGAAACATTTAAAAAAAACATGGCTCCCATACAAAAAAAAATGGCCGCCATACATTTTATTTTTCACTCAGTTTTGTTTTGTTTTTTGTTTAGTTGTTATAAAGAAACTATCAGAGATGGGAAATATAGAGGTGAGAATATGATCGTGAGAAGAAATAAAATCTCGGAAGGTCAATTCTTCAACCTGGACCCCTTAGGGATCTCAATAACGGTGAGGTTTAGAGATGTACTTCTTTCACAAAATAATGAGTACTACCTTGGTACTTTTTGGAACAATTAAAAAAAACTTGGCTCTCATACAAAAAAAAACATGGCCACCATACTTTGCATTTTTCACTCATTTAGATGGTTGTTTCAAGGAAACTATTAGGAATGACAAAAACTGAACCCATTTTGACATTAAAGATGGCGGATGTCAATTAAGTTAAAAAGTCGTCATGGGTATCGATTTCGAGGTTTTCGGGGGTGTAGATTTCATATATGGCATCCATTTCGACATTACAGATGGCGGATGTCACTTTTTTCAAAAAGTCGTCATGGGTATCGTTTTCGAGGTTTTCGGGGGTGTAAATTTGGAAAATGGCATCCATTTTGAAATTCAAGATGGCGGAAGTCATTTATTTGCAAAAAGTCGTCATGGGTGTCGTCGTCGAGGTTTTTGGGGGTGTAGATTTCAAAAATGGCATTCATTTTGAAATTCAAGATGGCGGAAGTCACTTTTTTGAAAAAGTCGTCATGGGTACCGTTTTCGAGGTATTCGGGGGTGGGAATTTCAAAAATGGAATCCATTTTGAAATTCAAGATGGCGGATGTCACTTATGTGCAAAAAGTCGTCATGGGTGTCGTTGTCGAGGTTTTTGGGGGTGTAGATTTCAAAAATGGCATCTATTTTGAAATTCAAGATGGCGGATGTCACTTATTCGCAAAAAGTCGTCATGGGTGTCGTTTTCGAGATTTTCGGGGGTGTAGATTTCAAAAATGGCATCCATTTTGACATTAAAGATGGCGGATGTCACGTTTTTGCAAAAAGTCGTCATGGGTATCGATTTCGAAGTATTCGGGGGTGTAGATTTCAAAAATGGCATCCATTTTGAAATTCAAGATGGCGGAAGTCACTTTTTGCAAAAAGTCGTCATGGGTATCGTTTTCGAGGTGTTCGGGGGTGTAGATTTCAAAAATGGCATCAATTTTGAAATTTAAGATGGCGGATGTCACTTTTTTGCAAAAAGTCGTCATGGGTGTTGTTGTCGAGGTTTTCGGGGGTGTAGATTTCAAAAATGGCATCCATTTTGAAACTCAAGATGGCGGAAGTCACTTTTTTGCAAAAAGTCATCATGGATGTCGTTTTCGAAGTTTTTGAGGTCGTAAAGTCATCGCAAAAATGAAACCCATCCAAAAAATACTCTCGCGGGCCGCATGCGGCCCGCGCACCGCCCAAAATACTAGTTCATATTATATAAAGCTAAATTACCACTCACTGACTCATTTAGATAGTTGTTTAGGGGGATGGAGAAGTGGTGGGTAAAAAAAAATTATAGATTTGTATAGAGATGAAAAATTTATCGAGAGGAAAAATCCAAAAATCTTGAAAAGTCACTTCGTCAACCTGGACCCCTAAGGGATCTCAGAAACGGTGAGGTTTAGGGGTATACTGTTTGAACTAAATAGAGAGTACTACCTTGGTTCTTTTTGGAAAAATCAAAAAAAACATGGCTCCCATACAAAAAAACATGGCCGCCATACAAATTTGACATGCTTATAACTTCCAAACGGTTATACTTAGGTATAGACTGTTTGAACAAATGTTATAGCCAATCGATAGGGGCAACTGCCAGTGATGACAAAAATCCAAGATGGCGGATTCAAGATGGCGGCCATTTTTCAAAATGGTCCGAGGAGGCTGATTTTTTGCATCCGGGGGTTTTTGGGGTCCCTCATTTCATCGGCGAAAAAAAATTTTGAAAAAGTTTTTTTTTAAAGATGGCCGCCATACATTGAATCTTTTTCATCTTTAGAGAGTTGTTTTGAGGAAACTTTTAGCAATAACGAAAAACTGATTGCGGATTTGTATATAACTAAATAAGTGGTTTAAAGAATAAATGACGAAACTTCGGAAGGTCAACTCCTCATATTGGACCCCCAACGGATCTCAAAAACGGTGAGGTTTAGAGATGTACTTTGTTCACAAGATATTGAGTACTACCTTGGCAATTTCTGAAAACGTTAAAAAAAATCATGACTCCCATACAAAAAAACATGGTCGCCATACAAATTAGTCGAAAAACTTATGTATGGAATTTTTGAACAGCTGTTGTAGCCAATTTACTGAACCGATTTCGAATTTTTTTTCATTGCTGGAATTGTTATTTAATATTCAATGATAATTGTTATGTAATGTAATCAGTTATAGTACATTTTTAGTCTAAAATTTTGAAAAATATAAAAAAAGTCGTCAAAAAATTAAAATTTTCGACCTTTGAAGCACATGCGCTGACTACATAGTGCATAATACATAAAAATGATGTACTACAAAAATAACCGGCTTTACTTGGTCTACATAAAAGTCCGCGACAGCATGTGTCTATGTCCTAAGGTTTTTGAACTATGACAGGTTTTACAACTATAAATCGAGAGCGAAATAGTAGGTATTTTTCAAATGTTTTTTTACAAATAGTGTATCAATCCTTATCCAAATAAACACTTTAGTTAGCTTGGTCATTTCATACAGATCAAAATTGTCATTCACATCAAATAATTTCAACGGATAGTTTCGAAGATATCGTAAGATTAAAATTACAACGCAATAAAAAAATATTGCCGCTGTAGTAACTGTGTACATATTCTGTGCCATGACTTCTATTTATAACGTTGGTACACTAGAATACAAAGCTTTACTTTATCTAAGAGAGATAAGGTATTTAAGATTGAGATAAGAGCAAGTTTTGTCTTAGTTACAGTAAAAGCTATATTTGAGATTGAACTATACCTACACCGCTCGAATACGACTTGTCATATCCTTCAAGTAGAAAGCGGAAGCACTATTTTGAACCTTATTATCATAGAAATAAAATTGATAAAATTCATCATTCAGCCTATACTTACCAGTATAGGGAAGTTATGCAAAAGCCGAACACCCGCCCGCCGACCTCATGCCTCCCGCGCGCACTCTACTCCCGTGTTCAATAGTACTCAATACTACGGTTTTTTTTAGGATGGAAACTGTTGTACGATTAGTACTAAAGTCGCGTTTTGAACAAGCCGCCATACATTGGTTCTTTTTCATCTTTAGATGATTGTTTTGAGGAAACCATTTGCAATGACAATAAACTGATGGCAGATTCGTATAAAGATGGAATAATGATTTTAGAAAAAAATGGTGAAACCTCCGAAGGTCATGTCTTGGTATTGGACCCCCAAGGGATCTCGAAAAGGGTGGGGTTTAGAGATGTCCTTTTTTCACAAGATATTGAGTACTACCTTGGCACTTTTTGAAAACGTAAAAAATATCGTGACTCCCATACAAAAAAACATGGTTGCCATACATTGCCTCTTTCAATCATTTAGATCGTTGTTCTGAGGAAACCATTAGCAATGACAAAAAACTGAGTGCATGCAGATTCGTATAAAGATAAAATAATGATTTAAGGATTAAATGGTAAAACCTCCGAAGGTCAACTCCTGGTATTGGACCCCGACGGATCTCGAAAACGGTGGGGTTTAGAGATATACTTTCTTCGCAAAATATTGAGTACTACCTTGGTACTTTTTGGAACAATTAAAAAAAACATGGCTCCCATACAAAAAAAAATGGCCGCCATACATTCTATTTTTCACTTAGTTTTGTTTTGTTTTTTGTTTAGTTGTTATAAGGAAACTATCAGAGATGGGAAATATAGAGGTGAGAATATGATCGTGAGAAGAAATGATATCTCGGAAGGTCAATTCTTCAACCTGGACCCCTTAGGGATCTCAATAACGGTGAGGTTTAGAGATGTACTTCTTTCACAAAATAATGAGTACTACCTTGGTACTTTTTGGAACAATTAAAAAAAACTTGGCTCTCATATAAAAAAAAACATGGCCGCCATACTTTGCATTTTTCACTCATTTAGATGGTTGTTTCAAGGAAACTATTAGGAATGACAAAAAACTGAACCCATTTTGACATTAAAGATGGCGGATGTCATTTAAGTTAAAAAGTCGTCATGGGTATCGATTTCGAGGTTTTCGGGGGTGTAGATTTCATATATGGCATCCATTTCGACATTACAGATGGCGGATGTCACTTTTTTCAAAAAGTCGTCATGGGTATCGTTTTCGAGGTTTTCGGGGGTGTAGATTTCAAAATTGACATCTATTTTGACATTAAAGATGGCGGATGTCACTTTTTTCAAAATGTCGTCATGGGTATCGTTTTCGAGGTTTTCGAGGGTGTAGATTTCAAAAATGACATCCATTTTGACATTAAAGATGGCGGATGTCACTTTTTTGCCAAAAGTCGTCATGGGTATCATTTTCGAGGTTTTCGGGGGTGTAGATTTCAAAAATGACTTCCATTTTGACATTAAAGATGGCGGATGTCACTTTTTTGCCAAAAGTCGTCATGGGTATCGTTTTCGGGGTTTTCGGGGGTGTAGATTTCAAAAATGACATCCATTTTGACATTAAAGATGGCGGATGTCACTTTTTTGCCAAAAGTCATCATGGGTATCGTTTTCGAGGTTTTCGGGGGTGTAGATTTCAAAAATGAGATCCATTTTGACATTAAAGATGGCGGATGTCACTTTTTTGACAAAAGTCGTCATGGGTATCGTTTTCGGGGTTTTCGGGGTCGGAGATTTCAAAAATGACATCCATTTTGAAATTCAAGATGGCGGAAGTCACTATTTTGCAAAAAGTCGTCATGGATGTCGTTTTCGAAGTTTTTGGGGTCGTAAAGTCGTCACCAAAGTAAATTCTAAATAAAAAACACCCTCGCGGGCCGCATGCGGCCCGCGCACCGCCCAAAATACTAGTTCATATTATATAAAGTTAAATTACCACTGACTGACTCACTGACTCACTCACTTAGATAGTTGTTTAGGGGGATGGAGAAGTGGTGGGTAAAAAATAATTATAGATTTGTATAGAGATGAGAAATTTATCGAGAGGAAAAATCCCAAAATCTTGAAAAGTCTTCTCTTCAACCTGGACCCCTAAAGGATCTCAGAAACGGTGAGGTTTAGGGTTATACTGTTTTAACTAAATAGAGAGTACTACCTTGGTACTTTTTGGAAAAATCAAAAAAAACATGGCTC
Source organism: Hypomecis punctinalis (assembly GCA_949316475.1). Classification (NCBI taxonomy): domain Eukaryota; kingdom Metazoa; phylum Arthropoda; class Insecta; order Lepidoptera; family Geometridae; genus Hypomecis; species Hypomecis punctinalis. The sequence goes on along the minus strand of OX438814.1, from coordinate 15,764,013 downwards.
CCATACAAAAAAACATGGCCGCCATACAAACTTGACATGCTCATAACTTCCAAACGGTTATACTTAGGTATAGACTGTTTGAACAAATGTTATAGCCAATCGATAGGAGCAACTGCCAATGATGACAAAAATCCAAGATGGCGGATCCAAGATGGCGGCCATTTTTCAAAATGGTCCGAGGGGGCTGATTTTTTGCATCCGGGGGTTTTTGGGGTCCCTTATTTTATTGGCGAAAAAAAATTTTGAAAAAGTTTTTTTTTAAAGATGGCCGCCATACATTGAATCTTTTTCATCTTTAGAGAGTTGTTTTGAGGAAACTATTAGCAATAATGAAAAACTGATTGCAGATTCGTATATAAATAAAAAAGTGGTTTGAGGAATAAATGATGAAACTTCGGAAGGTCAACTCCTCATATTGGACCCCCAACGGATCTCTAAAACGGTGGGGTTTAGAGATGTACTTTGTTCACAAAATATTGTGTACTATCTTGGCACTTTTTGAAAACGTTAAAAAAAATCATAGCTCCCATACAAAAAAACATGGTCGCCATACAAATTAGTCGTTGTACTTAGGTATGAAATTTTTGAACTGAAGTTGTAGCCAATTTACTGAACCGATTTCGAATTTTTTTTCACTACTGGAATCGTTATTTAATACTTAATGATAATTGTCATGTATTATACTCAGTGATAGTACTATTTCAACCTAATATTTTGAAAATTGTAAAAAAAGTCGGCAAAAAATGCAAATTTTCAACCTTTGAGACGCATGCGCTGACTACATAGTGCATAGTACATAAAAATGAAGTAATACAAAAATAACCGGCTTTACTTGGTCTACATAAAAGTCCGCGACAGCATATGTCTATCTCCTAAGGTTTTTGAACTATGACAGTTTTTATAACTATAATTAGAGAGCGAAATAGGAGGTATTTTTCAAATGTTTTTTTACAAATAGTGTATCAATCCTTATCCAAATAAACACTTTAGTTAGCATGGTCATTTCAAACAGATCAAAATTGTCATTCACATCAAATAATTTCAACGGATAGTTTCGAAGATATCGTAAGATTAAAATTACAACGCAATAAGAAATATTGCCGCGGTACATACTGTTACAGAATCTGTGGCATGACTTCTGTTTATAACGTAGGTACACTAGAATACAAAGCTTTACTTTATCTAAGATAGATAAGGTATTTAAGATTGAGATAAGAGCAAGTTTTGTCGTAGTTACAGTAAAATCTATATTTGAGATTGAACTATACCTACACCGCTCGTATCCTTGAAGTAGAAAGCGGAAGCACTATTTTGAACCTTATTGTAATAGAAATAAAATTGATAAAATTCATCATTCAGCCTATACTTAGGGAAGTTATGCAAAATCCGAACACCCGCCCGCCGACCTTATGCCTCCCTCGCGCACTCTATGCCCGTGTTCAATAGTACTCAATAATACGGTTTTTTTTAGGATGGAAACTGTTGTACTTTAATATGGCCGCCATACATTGATTCTTTTTCATCTTTAGATAATTGTTTTGAGGAAACCATTTGCAATGACAATACTGATGGCAGATTCGTATAAAGATGGAATAATGATTTTAGAAAAAAATGGTAAAACCTCCGAAGGTCAACTCCTGGTATTGGACCCCCAAGGGATCTCGAAAACGGTGGAGTTTAGGTATGTACTTTCTTCGCAAAATATTGAGTACTACCTTGGTACTTTTTGGAACAATTAAAAAAAACATGGCTCTCATACAAAAAAAGCATAGCCGCCATACATTGCATTTTTCACTCATCTAGATGGTTGTTTCAAGGAAACTATTAGGAATGACAAAAAACTGAACCCATTTTGACATTAAAGATGGCGGATGTCACTTTTGTTAAAAAGTCGTCATGGGTATCGATTTCGAGGTTTTCGGAGGTGTAGATTTGGAAAATGGCATCCATTTTGAAATTCAAGATGGCGGAAATCATTTTTTTGCAAAATGTCGTCATGGGTGTCGTTGTCGAGGTATTCGGGGGTGTAGATTTCAAAAATGGCATCAATTTTGAAATACAAGATGGCGGATGTCACTTTTTTCAAAAAGTCGTCATGGGTGTCATTGTCGAGGTTTTCGGGGGTGTAGATTTCCAAAATGGCATCCATTTTGACATTAAAGATGGCGGATGTCACTTTTTTCAAAAAGTCGTTATGGGTGTCGTCGTCGAAGTTTTTGGGGGTGTAGATTTCAAAAATGGCATCAATTTTGAAATTCAAGATGGTGGATGTCACATTTTTGAAAAAGTCGTCATAGGTATCGTTTTCAAGGTATTTGGGGGTGAAGATTTCAAAAATGGCATCCATTTTGAAATTCAAGATGGCGGATGTCACTTACTTTCAAAAAGTCGTCATGGGTGTCGTCGTCGAGGTTTTCGGGGGTGTAAATTTCAAAAATGGCATCCATTTTGAAATTCAAGATGGCGGAAATCATTTTTTTGCAAAAAGTCGTCATGGGTGTCGTTGTCGAGGTATTCGGGGGTGTAGATTTCAAAAATGGCATCAATTTTGAAATACAAGATGGCGGATGTCACTTTTTTCAAAAAGTCGTCATGGGTGTCATTGTCAAGGTTTTCGGGGGTGTAGATTTCCAAAATGGCATCCATTTTGACATTAAAGATGGCGGAAGTCACTTTTTTGCAAAAAGTCGTCATGGGTGTCGTCGTCGAGGTTTTTGGGGGTGTAGATTTCAAAAATGGCATCAATTTTGAAATTCAAGATGGCGGATGTCATTTTTTTGCAAAAAGTCGTCATGGGTATCGTTTTCGAGGTATTTGGGGGTGTAGACTTCAAAAATGGTATCCATTTTGAAATTTAAGATGGCGGATGTCATTTTTTTGCAAAAAGTCGTTATGGGTATCGTTTTCGAGGTTTTTAGGGATGTAGATTTCAAACTTGAAGGTCTTTGCACCTATAAACAAACTCTGCACCTATAAACAAACTCGCGGGCCGCATGCGGCCCGCGCACCGCCCAAAATACTAGTTCATACTATATACAGCTAAATTACCACTGACTGACTCACTGACTCACTGACTCATTTAGATAGTTGTTTAGAGGGTTGGAGCAGTGATGGGAAAAAAATAATTATAGATTTGTATATAGATGAAAAATTTATCGAGGGGAAAAATCCCAAAATCTTAAAAAGTCAACTCCTCGGCCTGGACCCCTAAGGGATCTCAGAAACGGTGAGGTTTAGGGGTATACTGTTTGAACTAAATAGAGAGTACTACCTTGGTACTTTTTGGAAATATCAAAAAAAACATGGCTCCCATACAAAAAAACATGGCCGCCATACAAATTTGACATGCTTATAACTTCGAAACGGTTATACTTAGGTATAGACTGATTGAACAAAAGTTGTAGCCAATCAATAGGGGCAACTGCCAAAGATGACAAAAATCCAAGATGGCGGATTCAAGATGGCGGCCATTTTTCAAAATGGTCCGAGGGGGCTGATTTTTTGCATCCGGGAGTTTTTGGGGTCCCTTATTTCATTGGCGAAAAAAAATTTTGAAAAAGTTTTTTTTTAAAGATGGCCGCCATACATTGAATCTTTTTCATCTTTAGAGAGTTGTTTTGAGGAAACTATTAGCAATAACGAAAAACTGATTGCATATTCGTATATAAATAAAACAGTGATTTAAGGAATAAATGATGAAACTTCGGAAGGTCAACTCCTCATATTGGACCCCCAACGGATCTCAAAAACGGTGAGGTTTAGATATGTACTTTGTTCACAAGATATTGTGTACTACCTTGGCACTTTTTGAAAACGTTAAAAAAATTCATAGCTCTCATACAAAAAAACATGGTCGCCATACAAATTAGTCGAAGTATTTAGGTATGAAATTTTTGAACAGCAGTTGTAGCCAATTTACTGAACCGATTTCGATTTTTTTTTCACTACTGGAATTGGTATTTAATACTCAATGATAATTGCAATGTATTCTATTCAATTATAGTACAAGTTCAACCTAATATTTCGAAAATTGTAAAAAAAGTCGGCAAAAAATGCAAATTTTCGACCTTTTAGACGCATGCGCTGACTACATAGTGCATAATACATAAAAATGATGTACTACAAAAATAACAGGCTTTACTTGGTCTACAAAAAAGTCCGCGACAGCATATGTCTATCTCCTAAGATTTTTGAACTATGACAGTTTTTATAACTATAATTAGAGAGCGAAATAGCAGGTATTTTTAAAATGTTTTTTTACAAATAGTGTATGAATCCTTATCCAAATAAACACTTTAGTTAGCTTGGTCATTTCATACAGATCAAAATTGTCACTTACATCAAATAATTTCAAGGAATAGTTTCGAAGATATCGTAAGATTAAAATTACAACGCAATAAAAAATATTGCCGCTGTAGTAACTGTGTACATATTCTGTGCCATGACTTCTATTTATAACGTAGGTACACTAGAATACAAAGCTTTACTTTATCTAAGAGAGATAAGGTATTTAAGATTGAGATAAGAGCAAGTTTTGTCTTAGTTACAGTAAAAGCTATATTTGAGATTGAACTATACCTACACCGCTCGAATACGACTTGTCATATCCTTCAAGTAGAAAGCGGAAGCACTATTTTGAACCTTATTGTCATAGAAATAAAATTGATAAAATTCATCATTCAGCCTATACTTACCAGTATAGGGAAGTTATGCAAAAGCCGAACACCCGCCCGCCGACCTCATGCCTCCCGCGCGCACTCTACTCCCGTGTTCAATTATAGTACTCAATACTACGGTTTTTTTTAGGATGGAAACTGTTGTACGATTAGTACTAAAGTCGCGTTTTGAACAAGCCGCCATACATTGGTTCTTTTTCATCTTTAGATGATTGTTTTGAGGAAACCATTTGCAATGACAATAAACTGATGGCAGATTCGTATAAAGATGGAATAATGATTTTAGAAAAAAATGGTGAAACCTCCGAAGGTCATGTCTTGGTATTGGACCCCCAAGGGATCTCGAAAACGGTGGGGTTTAGAGATATACTTTCTTCGCAAAATATTGAGTACTACCTTGGTACTTTTTGAAACAATTAAAAAAAACATGACTCCCATACAAAAAAACATGGTTGCCATACATTGCCTCTTTCAATCATTTAGATCGTTGTTCTGAGAAAACCATTAGCAATGACAAAAAACTGAGTGCATGCAGATTCGTATAAAGATAAAATAATGATTTAAGGATTAAATGGTAAAACCTCCGAAGGTCAACTCCTGGTATTGGACCCCGACGGATCTCGAAAACGGTGGGGTTTAGAGATATACTTTCTTCGCAAAATATTGAGTACTACCTTGGTACTTTTTGAAACAATTAAAAAAAACATGGCTCCCATACAAAAAAAAATGGCCGCCATACATTTTATTTTTCACTCAGTTTTGTTTTGTTTTTTGTTTAGTTGTTATAAAGAAACTATCAGAGATGGGAAATATAGAGGTGAGAATATGATCGTGAGAAGAAATAAAATCTCGGAAGGTCAATTCTTCAACCTGGACCCCTTAGGGATCTCAATAACGGTGAGGTTTAGAGATGTATTTCTTTCACAAAATAATGAGTACTACCTTGGTACTTTTTGGAACAATTAAAAAAAACTTGGCTCTCATACAAAAAAAAATATGGCCACCATACTTTGCATTTTTCACTCATTTAGATGGTTGTTTCAAGGAAACTATTAGGAATGACAAAAACTGAACCCATTTTGACATTAAAGATGGCGGATGTCAATTAAGTTAAAAAGTCGTCATGGGTATCGATTTCGAGGTTTTCGGGGGTGTAGATTTCATATATGGCATCCATTTCGACATTACAGATGGCGGATGTCACTTTTTTCAAAAAGTCGTCATGGGTATCGTTTTCGAGGTTTTCGGGGGTGTAAATTTGGAAAATGGCATCCATTTTGAAATTCAAGATGGCGGAAGTCATTTATTTGCAAAAAGTCGTCATGGGTGTCGTCGTCGAGGTTTTTGGGGGTGTAGATTTCAAAAATGGCATTCATTTTGAAATTCAAGATGGCGGAAGTCACTTTTTTGAAAAAGTCGTCATGGGTACCGTTTTCGAGGTATTCGGGGGTGGGAATTTCAAAAATGGAATCCATTTTGAAATTCAAGATGGCGGATGTCACTAATGTGCAAAAAGTCGTCATGGGTGTCGTTGTCGAGGTTTTTGGGGGTGTAGATTTCAAAAATGGCATCTATTTTGAAATTCAAGATGGCGGATGTCACTTATTCGCAAAAAGTCGTCATGGGTGTCGTTTTCGAGATTTTCGGGGGTGTAGATTTCAAAAATGGCATCCATTTTGACATTAAAGATGGCGGATGTCACGTTTTTGCAAAAAGTCGTCATGGGTATCGATTTCGAAGTATTCGGGGGTGTAGATTTCAAAAATGGCATCCATTTTGAAATTCAAGATGGCGGAAGTCACTTTTTGCAAAAAGTCGTCATGGGTATCGTTTTCGAGGTGTTCGGGGGTGTAGATTTCAAAAATGGCATCAATTTTGAAATTTAAGATGGCGGATGTCACTTTTTTGCAAAAAGTCGTCATGGGTGTTGTTGTCGAGGTTTTCGGGGGTGTAGATTTCAAAAATGGCATCCATTTTGAAACTCAAGATGGCGGAAGTCACTTTTTTGCAAAAAGTCATCATGGATGTCGTTTTCGAAGTTTTTGAGGTCGTAAAGTCATCGCAAAAATGAAACCCATCCAAAAAATACTCTCGCGGGCCGCATGCGGCCCGCGCACCGCCCAAAATACTAGTCATATTATATAAAGTTAAATTACCACTGACTGACTCACTGACTCACTGACTCATTTAGATAGTTGTTTAGAGGGATGGAGAAGTGATGGGAAAAAAATAATTATAGATTTGTATAGAGATAAGAAATTCATCGGGAGGAAAAATCCCAAAATTGACCTGAACGTAACCTGGACCTGGATCCTCAACGGATCTCAGAAACGGTAAGGTTTAGAGGTGTACTGTTCGAACAAAGTAGAGAGTACTACCTTGGTACTTTTTGGAAAAATCAAAAAAAACATGGCTCCCATACAAAAAAACATGGCCGCCATACAAATTTGACATGCTTATAACTTCGAAACGGTTATACTTAGGTATAAACTGATTGAACAAAAGTTGTAGCCAATCAATAAGGGCAACTGCCAATGTTGACAAAAAACCAATATGGCGGATTCAAGATGGCGGCCATTTTTCAAAATGGTCCGAGGAGGCTGATTTTTTGCATCCGGGGGTTTTTGGGGTCCCTTATTTCATTGGCAAAAAAAAATTTTGAAAAAGTTTTTTTTTAAAGATGGCCGCCATACATTGAATCTTTTTCATCTTTAGAGAGTTGTTTTGAAGAAACTATTAGCAATAATGAAAAACTGATTGCAGATTCGTATATAAATAAAAAAGTGGTGTAAGGAATAGTTGATGAAACTTCGGAAGGTCAACTCCTTATATTGGACCTCCAACGGATCTCAAAAACGGTGGAGTTTAGAGATGTACTATGTTCACAAGATATTGTGTACTACCTTGGCACTTTTTGAAAACGTTAAAAAAAATCATAGCTCCCATACAAAAAAACATGGTCGCCATACAAATTAGTCGAAGTACTTAGATATGAAATTTTTGAACAGCAGTTGTAGCCAATTTACTGAACCGATTTCGATTTTTTTTCCATTTCTGGAATCGATATTTAATACTCAATGATAATTGCTATGTATTCTACTCAATTATAGTACAAGTTCAACCTAATATTTTGTTAATTGTAAAAAAAGTCGGCAAAAAATGCAAATTTTCGACCTTTGAGACGCATGCGCTGACTACATAGTGCATAATACATAAAAATGATGTACCGCAAAAATAACCGGCTTTACCTGGTCTACATAAAAGTCCGCGACAGCATATGTCTATCTCCTAAGGTTTTTGAACTGTGACAGTTTTTATAACTATAATTAGAGAGCGAAATAGTAGGTATTTTTAAAATGTTTTTTTACAAATAGTGTATGAATCGTTATCCAAATAAACACTTTAGTTAGCTTAGTCATTTCATACAGATCAAAATTGTCATTCACATCAAATAATTTCAACGAATAGTTTCGAAGATATCGTAAGATTAAAATTACAACGCAATAAAAAATATTGCCGCTGTAGTAACTGTGTACATATTCTGTGCCATGACTTCTATTTATATCTAAAATACAAAGCTTTACTTTATCTAAGATAGATAAGGTATTTATGATTGAGATAAGAGCAAGTTTTGTCTTAGTTACAGTAAAAGCTATATTTGAGATTGAACTATACCTACCCCGCTTGAATACGACTTGCCATATCATTCAAGTAGAAAGCGAAAGCACTATTTTGAACCTTATTGTCATAGAAATAAAATTGATAAAATTCATCATTCAGCCTATACTTACCAGTATAGGGAAGTTATGTAAAAGCCGAGCACCCGCCCGCCGACCTCATGCCTCCCGCGCGCACCTTACGCCCGTGATTAATAGTACTCAATACTACGGTTTTTTTTAGGATGGAAACTGTTGTACGATTAGTGCTAAAGTCGCGTTTTTAATATAGCCGCCATACATTGGTTCTTTTTCATCTTTAGATGATTGTTTTGAGGAAACCATTTGCAATGATAATAAACTGATGGCAGATTCGTATAAAGATGGAATAATGATATTAGAAAAAAAATGGCGAAACCTCCGAAGGTCATGTCTTAGTATTGGACCCCAAGGGATCTCGAAAACGGTGAGGTTTAGAGATGTACTTTCTTCACAAAATTTTGAGTACTACCTTGGTACTTTTTGGAACAATTAAAAAAAACATAGCTCCCATACAAAAAAAAAATGGCCGTCATACAAATAGATACGCCATACATTGCATTTTTCATTTATTTAGATGGTTGTTTGGAGGAAACCATAATGAGATAAGGAAAAATTGAATATAAGGATGATCGATGGAACAATGGTGAAATCTCGGAAGGTTGACTCCTGGACTTGGCCCCTTAAGGGATCTCGAAAACGGTGGGGTTTAGAGATGTACTTTCTTTACGAAATATTGAGTACTACCTTGGTACTTTTCGGAAAAATTAAAAAAACCATGGCACCCATACAAAAAAACTGGCCGCCATACATTTTATTTTTCACTCAGTTTTGTTTTGTTTTTTGTTTAGTTGTTGTTTTGTTTAGAAACTATCAGAGATGGGAAATATAGAGGTGAGAATATGATCGTGAGAAAAAATGAAATCTTGGAAGGTCAATTCTTCAACCTGCGCCCCTACCGCCTAAAGCAATAGCAATCGTAATAGCAATAGTTTATGACTTCATTTTAGTCATTTGGCACCGCCTATGTGACGTTAGCCATCAAAGTTGTTCATTCAACGATTGCTTTCGCAATCCGCACAAAGCAATTGATGGCTAACGTCACATAGGCGGTGCCAAATGACTAAAATGAAGTCATAAACGATTGCTATTACGATTGCTATTGCTTAGGCGGTAGGGGGCTGGACCCCAAAGGGATCTCAATAACGGTGAGGTTTAGAGATGTACTTCTTTCACAAAATATTGAGTACTACCTTGGTACTTTTTGGAACACTTAAAAAAAACTTGGCTCTCATACAAAAAAAGCATGGCCGCCATACATTGCATTTTTCACTCATCTAGATGGTTGTTTCAAGGAAACTATTAGGAATGACAAAAAACTGAACCCATTTTGACATAAAAGATGGCGGATGTCACTTTTGTTAAAAAGTCGTCATGGGTATCGATTTCGAGGTTTTCGGGGGTGTAGATTTGGAAAATGGCATCCATGTTGACATTAAAGATGGCGGATGTCACTTTTTTCAAAAAGTCGTTATGGGTGTCGTCGTCGAGGTTTTTGGGGGTGTAGATTTCAAAAATGGCATCCATTTTGAAATTCAAGATGGCGGATGTCACTTAATTTCAAAAAGTCGTCATGGGTGTCGTTGTCGAGGTATTCGGGGGTGTAGATTTCAAAAATGGCATCAATTTTGAAATACAAGATGGCGGATGTCACTTTTTTCAAAAAGTCGTCATGGGTATCGTTTTCGAGGTTTTCGGGGGTGTAGATTTCCAAAATGGCATCCATTTTGACATTAAAGATGGCGGATGTCACTTTTTTCAAAACGTCGTTATGGGTGTCGTCGTCGAGGTTTTTGGGGGTGTAGATTTCAAAAATAGCATCCATTTTGAAATTCAAGATGGCGGATGTCACTTTTTTGCAAAAAGTCGTCATGGGTGTCGTTGTCGAGGTATTCGGGGGTGTAGATTTTAATAATGGCGTCCATTTTGAAATTCAAGATGGCGGAAGTCACTCTTTTGCAAAAAGTCGTCATGGGTGTCGTTGTCGAGGTTTTAAGGGGTGTAGATTTCAAAAATGACATCCATTTTGAAATTCAAGATGGCGGATGTCACTTTTTTTCAAAAAGTCGTCATGGGTGTCGTTGACGAGGTTTTCGGGGGTGTAGATTTCAAAAATGGCATCAATTTTGAAATTCAAAATGGCGGATGTCACTTTTTTGCAAAAAGTCGTCATGGGTGTCGTTGTCGAGGTATTCGGGGGTGTAGATTTTAATAATGGCGTCCATTTTGAAATTCAAGATGGCGGAAGTCACTTTTTTGCAAAAAGTCGACATGGGTGTCGTTGTCGAGGTTTTAAGGGGTGTAGATTTCAAAAATGACATCCATTTTGAAATTCAAGATGGAGGATGTCACTTTTTTTCAAAAAGTCATCATGGGTATCGTTTTCGAGGTTTTCGGGGGTGTAAATTTGGAAAATGGCATCCATTTTGAAATTCAAGATGGCGGAAGTCATTTTTTTGCAAAAAGTCGTCATGGGTGTCGTCGTCGAGGTTTTTGGGGGTGTAGATTTCAAAAATGGCATCCATTTTGAAATTCAAGATGGCGGACGTCAGTTTTTGTACTATTCATAGAAATATAAAAATATGAATTCTTTTTGAGAAAATTAAAATGTTTTTTTTGAAAATTGTAACTAAAAAAAAATTTTTTTTGAAAAACTTTTTTACACAAACAACAATCGCGGGCCGCATGCGGCCCGCGCACCGCCCAAAATACTAGTTATTCATATTATATAAAGTTAAATTACCACTGACTGACTGACTGACTGACTGACTGACTGACTCACTCACTTAGATAGTTGTTTAGGGGGATGGAGAAGTGGTGGGTAAAAAATAATTATAGATTTGTATAGAGATGAAAAATTTATCGAGAGAAAAAATCCCAAAATCTTGAAAAGTCTACTCCTCAACCTGGACCCCTAATGGATCTCAAAAACGGTGAGGTTTAGGGGTATACTGTTTGAACTAAATAGAGAGTACTACCTTGGTACTTTTTGGAAAAATCAAAAAAAACATGGCTCCCATACAAAAAAACATGGCCGCCATACAAACTTGACATGCTTATAACTTCCAAACGGTTACACTTAGGTATGAACTGTTTGAACAAATGTTGTAGGCAATCGATAGGGGCAACTGCCAGTGATGACAAAAATCCAAGATGGCGGATTCAAGATGGCGGCCATTTTTCAAAATGGTCCGAGGGGGCTGATTTTTTGCATCCGGGGGTTTTTGGGGTCCCTCATTTCATTGGCGAAAAAAAATTTTGAAAAAGTTTTTTTTTAAAGATGGCCGCCATACATTGAATCTTTTTCATCTTTAGAGAGTTGTTTTGAGGAAACTATTAGCAATAACGCAAAACTTATTGCAGATTCGTATATAAATAAAACAGTGGTTTAAGGAATAAATGATAAAACTTCGGAAGGTCAACTCCTCATATTGGACCCCCAACGGATCTCAAAAACGGTGGGGTTTAGAGATGTACTTTGTTCACAAGATATTGAGTACTACCTTGACACTTTTTGAAAACGTTAAAAAAAATCATGACTCCCATACAAAAAAACATGGTCGCCATACAAATTAGTCAAAGTACTTAGGTATGAAATTTTTGAACAGCAGTTGTAGCCAATTTACTGAACCGATTTCGAATTTTTTTTCATTACTGGAATCGGTATTTAATACTCAATGATAATTGCTATGTATTCTACTCACATATAGTACAAGTTCAACCTAATATTTCGAAAATTGTAAAAAAAGTCGGCAAAAAATGCAAATTTTCGACCTTTGAGACGCATGCGCTGACTACATAGTGCATAATACATAAAAATGATGTAGTACAAAAATAACCGGCTTTACTTGGTCTACATAAAAGTCCGCGACAGCATATGTCTATCTCCTAAGGTTTTTGAACTATGACAGTTTTTATAACTATAATTAGAGAGCGAAATAGTAGGTATTTTTCAAATGTTTTTTTACAAATAGTGTATCAATCCTTATCCAAATAAACACTTTAGTTAGCTTGGTCATTTCATACAGATCAAAATTGTCATTCACATCAAATAATTTCAACGGATAGTTTCGAAGATATCGTAAGATTAAAATTACAACGCAATAAAAAAATATTGCCGCTGTAGTAACTGTGTACATATTCTGTGCCATGACTTCTATTTATAACGTAGGTACACTAGAATACAAAGCTTTACTTTATCTAAGATAGATAAGGTATTTAAGATTGAGATAAGAGCAAGTTTTGTCGTAGTTACAGTAAAAGCTATATTTGAGATTGAACTATACCTACACCGCTCGTATCCTTGAAGTAGAAAGCGGAAGCACTATTTTGAACCTTATTGTCATAGAAATAAAATTGATAAAATTCATCATTCAGCCTATACTTAGGGAAGTTATGCAAAATCCGAACACCCGCCCGCCGACCTCATGCCTCCCTCGCGCACTCTATGCCCGTGTTCAATAGTACTCAATAATACGGTTTTTTTAGGATGGAAACTGTTGTACTTTAATATGGCCGCCATACATTGATTCTTTTTCATCTTTAGATAATTGTTTTGAGGAAACCATTTGCAATGACAATAAACTGATGGCAGATTCGTATAAAGATGGAATAATGATTTTAGAAAAAAATGGTAAAACCTCCGAAGGTCAACTCCTGGTATTGGACCCCCAAGGGATCTCGAAAACGGTGGAGTTTAGGTATGTACTTTCTTCGCAAAATATTGAGTACTACCTTGGTACTTTTTGGAACAATTAAAAAAAACATGGCTCCCATACAAAATAAATGGCCGCCATACATTTTATTTTTCACTCAGTTTTGTTTTGTTTTTTGTTTAGTTGTTATAAGGAAACTATCAGAGATGGGAAATAAAGAGGTGAGAATATGATCGTGAGAAGAAATGAAATCTCGGAAGGTCAATTCTTCCACCTGGACCCCTAAGGGATCTCAATAACGGTGAGGTTTAGAGATGTACTTCTTTCACAAAATATTGAGTACTACCTTGGTACTTTTTGGAACAATTAAAAAAAACTTGGCTCTCATACAAAAAAAACATGGTCGCCATACATTGCATTTTTCACTCATTTAGATGTTTGTTTCAAGGAAACTATTAGGAATGACAAAAAACTGAACCCATTTTGACAATAAAGATGGCGGATGTCACTTTTGTTAAAAAGTCGTCATGGGTATCGTTTTCAAGGTTTTCGGGGGTGTAAATTTGGAAAATGGCATCCATTTTGAAATTCAAAATGGCGGAAGTCATTTTTTTTGCAAAAAGTCGTCATGGGTGTCGTCGTCGAGGTTTTTGGGGGTGTAGATTTCAAAAATGGCATCCATTTTGAAATTCAAGATGGCGGATGTCACTTACTTTCAAAAAGTCGTCATGGGTGTCGTTGTCGAGGTTTTTAGGGGTGTAGATTTCAAAAATGGCATCCATTTTGAAATTCAAGATGGCGGATGTCACTTACTTTCAAAAAGTCGTCATGGGTGTCGTTGTCGAGGTTTTTGGGGGTGTAGATTTCAAAAATGACATCCATTTTGACATTAAAGATGGCGGATGTCACTTTTTTGCCAAAAGTCGTCATGGGTATCGTTGTCGAGGTTTTTGGGGGTGAAGATTTCAAAAATGGCATCCATTTTGAAATTCAAGTTGGCGGATGTCACTTACTTTCAAAAAGTCGTCATGGGTGTCGTTGTCGAGGTTTTTGGGGGTGCAGATTTCAAAAATGGCATCCATTTTAAAATTCAAGATGGCGGATGTCACTTTTTTGCAAAAAGTCGTCATGGGTATCGTTTTCGAGGTGTTCGGGGTTGTAGATTTCAAAAATGGCATCCATTTTGGAATTATTCAAACTATTTTTTATTTTTGAAGTAATTTTTTTGAGGAAATTTATTTTTTTATAACTTGTATGTTTAAAAAACAAATCGCGGGCCGCATGCGGCCCGCGCACCGCCCAAAATACTAGTTCATAATATATACAGCTAAATTACCATTCACTGACTCACTCACTCATTTAGATAGTTGTTTAGAGGGATGGAGAAGTGATGGGGAAAAAATAATTATAGATTTGTATAGAGATGAGAAATTTATCGCGAGGAAAAATCCCAAAATTGACCTGAACGTAACCTGGACCTGGATCCTCAACGGATCTCAGAAACGGTGAGGTTTAGGGGTATACTGTTTGAACAAAGTAGAGAGTACTACCTTGGTACTTTTTGGAAAAATCAAAAAAAACATGGCTCCCATACAAAAAAACATGGCCGCCATACAAATTTGACATGCTTATAACTTCGAAACGGTTATACTTAGGTATGAACTGTTTGAACAAATGTTATAGCCAATCGATAGGGGCAACTGCCTATGATGACAAAAATCCAAGATGGCGGATCCAAGATGGCCGCCATTTTTCAAAATGGTCCGAGGGGGCTGATTTTTTGCATCCGGGGGTTTTTGGGGTCCCTTATTTCATTGGCGAAAAAAAATTTTGAAAAAGTTTTTTTTTAAAGATGGCCGCCATACATTGAATCTTTTTCATCTTTAGAGAGTTGTTTTGAAGAAACTATTAGCAATAACGAAAAATTGATTGCGGATTTGTATATAACTAAATAAGTGGTTTAAAGAATAAATGACGAAACTTCGGAAGGTCAACTCCTCATATTGGACCCCCAACGGATCTCAAAAACAGTGGGGTTTAGAGATGTACTTTGTTCACAAGATATTGAGTACTACCTTGGCACTTTCTGAAAACGTTAAAAAAAATCATGACTCCCATACAAAAAAACATGGTCGCCATACAAATTAGTCGAAAAACTTATGTATGAAATTTTTGAACAGCTGTTGTAGCCAATTTTCTGAACCGATTTCGAATTTTTTTTCATTGCTGGAATTGTTATTTAATATTCAATGATAATTGTTATGTAATGTAATCAGTTATAGTACATTTTTAGCCTAAAATTTTGAAAAATATAAAAAAAGTCGTCAAAAAATTAAAATTTTCGACCTTTGAAGCACATGCGCTGACTACATAGTGCATAATACATAAAAATGATGTACCACAAAAACAACCGGCTTTACTTGGTCTACATAAAAGTCCGCGACAGCATATGTCTATGTCCTAAGGTTTTCGAACTATGACAGGTTTTACAACTATAAATCGAGAGCGAAATAGTAGGTATTTTTCAAATGTTTTTTTACAAATAGTGTATCAATCCTTATCCAAATAAACACTTTAGTTAGCTTGGTCATTTCATACAGATCAAAATTGTCATTCACATCAAATAATTCCAACGGATAGTTTCGAAGATATCGTAAGATTAAAATTACAACGCAATAAGAAATATTGCCGCTGTAGTAACTGTGTACATAACGCCATACATTGAATCTTTTTCATCTTTAGAGAGTTGTTTTGAAGAAACTATTAGCAATAATGAAAAACTGATTGCAGATTTGTATATAAATATAAAAGTGGTTAAAGGAAAAAATGATGAAACTTCGGAAGGTCAACTCCTCATATTGAAGCCCCAACGGATCTCAAAAACGGTGGGGTTTAGAGATGTACTTTGTTCACAAGATATTGAGTACTACCTTGGCACTTTTTGAAAACGTTAAAAAAAATCATAGCTCTCATACAAAAAAACATGGTCGCCATACAAATTAGTCGAAGTACTTAGATATGAAATTTTTGAACAGCAGTTGTAGCCAATTTACTGAACCGATTTCGAATTTTTTTTCATTACTTGAATCGTTATTTAATACTTAATGATAATTGTTATGTATTATACTCAGTGATACTACTATTTCAACCTAATATTTTGAAAATTGTAAAAAAAGTCGGCAAAAAATGCAAATTTTCGACCTTTGAGACGCATGTGCTGACTACATAGTGCATAATACATAAAAATGATGTACTACAAAAATAACTGGCTTTACTTGGTCTACATAAAAGTCCGCGACAGCATATGTCCATGTCCTAAGGTAATTGAACTATGACAGTTTTTATAACTATAAATCGAGAGCTAAATAGTAGGTAATTTTCAAAACTATTTTGACGAAAATCGTATGAATTCTTATCCAAATGAATACTTTAATTAGCTTGGTCATTTTATACAGATCAAAATTGTCGTTCACACCAAATAATTTCAACGGATAGTTTCGAAGATATCGTAGGTTTAAAATTACAACGCAATAAAAAAATATTGCCGCGGTACTAACTGATACATAATCTATGCCACGACTTCTATAAAGTTTTAGGTACATTTTGAGGAAAGAACAATTTTGATACAATCAGATCCATCCTTCCAGCAGCCATAAGACGTCCACGGCTGGACATAGGCTTCCATATAGGTTAATATAAACTTGCATCCAGCGCGTTCTTGCGGTTTTGAGGAAGTATTAGCTAATCTGCTAAACCGATTTCGAAAATTCTTTCATGACTGGAATCGTTATTTACTATTTTATGATAATTGCTATGTTTTATACTCAGTTATAGTACTATTTCAACCTAATATTTTGAAAATTGTAAAAAAAGTCGGCAAAAAATGCAATTTTTCGACCATTAAAACGCATGCGCTGACTACATAGTGCAAAATACATAAAAATGATGTACTACAAAAATAACCGGCTTTACCTGGTCTACATAAAAGCCCGCAACAGCATATTTCCATGTACTAAGGTTATTGAACTATGACAGTTTTTATAACTATAAATCGAGAGCGAAATAGTAGGTAATTTTCAAAACTATTTTGAAAAAAATCGTATGAATCCTTATCCAAATGAATACTTTAAATAGCTTGGTCATTTTATACAGATCAAAATTGTCGTTCACACCAAATAATTTCAACCGATAGTTTCGAAGATATCGTAGGTTTAAAATTACAACGCAATAAAAAATATTGCCGCGGTATATACTGTTACATAATCTGTGCCACGACTTCTATTTATAACGTACACTAAAATACAAAGCTTTACTTTATCTAAGAGAGATAAGGTATTTAAGATTGAGATAAGAGCAAGTTTTGTCGTAGTTACAGTAAAAGCTATGTTTGAGATTGAACTATACCTACACCGCTCGAATACGACTTGCCATATCCTTCAAGTAGAAAGCGGAAGCACTATTTTGAACCTTATGGTTATAGAAATAAAATTGATCCGGGGATCCGGATATAGGCTAAATGATGAAACTTGATGGCGTTTGTGAACACGAAGCGAGCCGTTGCGTAGTATCAAATTCATAAATATCAGAACCGGTGCGATGTGGGGTTAAGCGTCACACAAGTCGGCGGACGGGAAGTAATGCAAAAACCGAACACCCGCCCGCCGACTTCATGCCTCCCGCCCGCACTCTACGCTCGGGCTCAATACTACGGTTTTTTTAGGATGGAATCTGTTGTACGATTAGTACTTGCCGCGTATCGACTTCTATCGTACTATTTCAACCTAATATTTTGAAAATTGTAAAAAAAGTCGGCAAAAATGCAATTATTAGACCTTTTAAGCGCATGCGCTGACTACATAGTGCATAATACTTAACAACTTTACCTGGTCTACATAAAAGTCCGGGTAGTGGATACGACGTCGGCCTCGGTCGGTACCGATATCAAATCTCTACCGATGTAAAATATTTATTTATACCGCTCATACGATTTCCGCGCCATATTCTTAGAAGAGTAGAAAGCGTAAGTTTTATTTTGAACCTTATGGCCATAGAAATAAAATTGATCTGGGTATAGTCTGTAAGATGAAGAACAGACTTGCTATTAGAGTCGACAAATTTCGCCAGCTATAGAAACGTTACCATTTGATGCTGGGTTCGAATTCGGCCAAGTTCATATTTTTTGTTCATTTTTTTTTTGCATTATAATATCGTTTGGAAGCTCTTGAACAACATAATTTCGTTTATATGCCTGTAGATACAATCAGATCCATCCACTCATCCAGCAGCCATAAGACGTCCATGGCTGGACATAGGCCTCCCATTTAGATCTGCAAAAAGACCGGTTAATAGAAACTTGCATCCAGCGCGTTCGTGCGGTCTGGAGTGTTTAAATAAAATAATATAAAAAATAAATTGAAAAAATAAAACGTGCGTATTAAAGGGGAAAATCCAAGATGGCGGCCGCCATTAGTTTCCATTTTGAAATTAAAGTTGGCGGATGTCCCTTATTTGAAAAAGTCGTCATGGGTATCGTTTTCGAGGTTTTCGAGGGTGTAGATTTCAAAAATGGCGTCCATTTTGAAATTCAAGATGGCGGAAGTCACTTTTTTGCAAAAAGTCGTCATGGGTGTCGTCGTCGAGGTTTTTGGGGGTGTAGATTTTAAAAATGGCGTCCATTTTGAAATTCAAGATGGCGGAAGTCACTTTTTTGCAAAAAGTCGTCATGGGTGTCGTCGTCGAGGTTTTTGGGGGTGTAGATTTCAAAAATGGCATCCATTTTGAAATTCAAGATTGCGGATGTCACTTTTTTGAAAAAGTCGTCATGGGTATCGTTGTCGAGGTTTTTGGGGGTGCAGATTTCAAAAATGGCGTCCATTTTGAAATTCAAGATGGCAGAAGTCACTTTTTTGCATAAAGTCGTCATGGTTGTCGTCGTCGAGGTTTTTGGGGGTGTAGATTTCAAAAATGACATCCATTTTGACATTAAAGATGGCGGATGTCACTTTTTTCAAAAAGTCGTCATGGGTATCGTTTTCGAGGTTTTCGGGGGTGTAGATTTCAAAAATGACATCCATTTTGACATTAAAGATGGCGGATGTCACTTTTTTGCAAAAAGTCGTTATGGGTGTCGTTGTCGAGGTTTTTGGGGGTGTAGATTTCAATAATGGCATCAATTTTGAAATTCAAGATGGCGGATGTCACTTTTTTGCAAAAAGTCGTCATGGGTGTGTATTTTCCGGGGTTTATTTTTTTTTAAGTATATTTTTCAAAGAAAACTTCTACGTTTATTACTTGTCTGTTAGAAAAACAAATCGCGGGCCGCATGCGGCCCGCGCACCGCCCAAAATACTAGTTCATAATATATACAGCTAAATTACCATTCACTGACTCACTCACTCATTTCGATAGTTGTTTAGAGGGATGGAGAAGTGATGGGGAAAAAATAATTATAGATTTGTATAGAGATGAGAAATTTATCGGGAGGAAAAATCCCAAAATTGACCTGAACGTAACCTGGACCTGGATCCTCAACGGATCTCAGAAACGGTGAGGTTTAGGGGTATACTGTTTGAACAAAGTAGAGAGTACTACCTTGGTACTTTTTGGAAAAATCAAAAAAAACATGGCTCCCATACAAAAAAACATGGCCGCCATACAAATTTGACATGCTTATAACTTCGAAACGGTTATACTTAGGTATGAACTGTTTGAACAAATGTTATAGCCAATCGATAGGGGCAACTGCCTATGATGACAAAAATCCAAGATGGCGGATCCAAGATGGCCGCCATTTTTCAAAATGGTCCGAGGGGGCTGATTTTTTGCATCCGGGGGTTTTTGGGGTCCCTTATTTCATTGGCGAAAAAAAATTTTGAAAAAGTTTTTTTTTAAAGATGGCCGCCATACATTGAATCTTTTTCATCTTTAGAGAGTTGTTTTGAGGAAACTATTAGCAATAACGAAAAATTGATTGCGGATTTGTATATAACTAAATAAGTGGTTTAAAGAATAAATGACGAAACTTCGGAAGGTCAACTCCTCATATTGGACCCCCAACGGATCTCAAAAACAGTGGGGTTTAGAGATGTACTTTGTTCACAAGATATTGAGTACTACCTTGGCACTTTCTGAAAACGTTAAAAAAAATCATGACTCCCATACAAAAAAACATGGTCGCCATACAAATTAGTCGAAAAACTTATGTATGAAATTTTTGAACAGCTGTTGTAGCCAATTTTCTGAACCGATTTCGAATTTTTTTTCATTGCTGGAATTGTTATTTAATATTCAATGATAATTGTTATGTAATGTAATCAGTTATAGTACATTTTTAGCCTAAAATTTTGAAAAATATAAAAAAAGTCGTCAAAAAATTAAAATTTTCGACCTTTGAAGCACATGCGCTGACTACATAGTGCATAATACATAAAAATGATGTACTACAAAAACAACCGGCTTTACTTGGTCTACATAAAAGTCCGCGACAGCATATGTCTATGTCCTAAGGTTTTCGAACTATGACAGGTTTTACAACTATAAATCGAGAGCGAAATAGTAGGTATTTTTCAAATGTTTTTTTACAAATAGTGTATCAATCCTTATCCAAATAAACACTTTAGTTAGCTTGGTCATTTCATACAGATCAAAATTGTCATTCACATCAAATAATTCCAACGGATAGTTTCGAAGATATCGTAAGATTAAAATTACAACGCAATAAGAAATATTGCCGCTGTAGTAACTGTGTACATAACGCCATACATTGAATCTTTTTCATCTTTAGAGAGTTGTTTTGAAGAAACTATTAGCAATAATGAAAAACTGATTGCAGATTTGTATATAAATATAAAAGTGGTTAAAGGAAAAAATGATGAAACTTCGGAAGGTCAACTCCTCATATTGAAGCCCCAACGGATCTCAAAAACGGTGGGGTTTAGAGATGTACTTTGTTCACAAGATATTGAGTACTACGTTGGCACTTTTTGAAAACGTTAAAAAAAATCATAGCTCTCATACAAAAAAACATGGTCGCCATACAAATTAGTCGAAGTACTTAGATATGAAATTTTTGAACAGCAGTTGTAGCCAATTTACTGAACCGATTTCGAATTTTTTTTCATTACTTGAATCGTTATTTAATACTTAATGATAATTGTTATGTATTATACTCAGTGATACTACTATTTCAACCTAATATTTTGAAAATTGTAAAAAAAGTCGGCAAAAAATGCAAATTTTCGACCTTTGAGACGCATGTGCTGACTACATAGTGCATAATACATAAAAATGATGTACTACAAAAATAACTGGCTTTACTTGGTCTACATAAAAGTCCGCGACAGCATATGTCCATGTCCTAAGGTAATTGAACTATGACAGTTTTTATAACTATAAATCGAGAGCTAAATAGTAGGTAATTTTCAAAACTATTTTGACGAAAATCGTATGAATTCTTATCCAAATGAATACTTTAATTAGCTTGGTCATTTTATACAGATCAAAATTGTCGTTCACACCAAATAATTTCAACGGATAGTTTCGAAGATATCGTAGGTTTAAAATTACAACGCAATAAAAAAATATTGCCGCGGTACTAACTGATACATAATCTATGCCACGACTTCTATAAAGTTTTAGGTACATTTTGAGGAAAGAACAATTTTGATACAATCAGATCCATCCTTCCAGCAGCCATAAGACGTCCACGGCTGGACATAGGCTTCCATATAGGTTAATATAAACTTGCATCCAGCGCGTTCTTGCGGTTTTGAGGAAGTATTAGCTAATCTGCTAAACCGATTTCGAAAATTCTTTCATGACTGGAATCGTTATTTACTATTTTATGATAATTGCTATGTTTTATACTCAGTTATAGTACTATTTCAACCTAATATTTTGAAAATTGTAAAAAAAGTCGGCAAAAAATGCAATTTTTCGACCATTAAAACGCATGCGCTGACTACATAGTGCAAAATACATAAAAATGATGTACTACAAAAATAACCGGCTTTACCTGGTCTACATAAAAGCCCGCAACAGCATATTTCCATGTACTAAGTTTATTGAACTATGACAGTTTTTATAACTATAAATCGAGAGCGAAATAGTAGGTAATTTTCAAAACTATTTTGAAAAAAATCGTATGAATCCTTATCCAAATGAATACTTTAAATAGCTTGGTCATTTTATACAGATCAAAATTGTCGTTCACACCAAATAATTTCAACCGATAGTTTCGAAGATATCGTAGGTTTAAAATTACAACGCAATAAAAAATATTGCCGCGGTATATACTGTTACATAATCTGTGCCACGACTTCTATTTATAACGTACACTAAAATACAAAGCTTTACTTTATCTAAGAGAGATAAGGTATTTAAGATTGAGATAAGAGCAAGTTTTGTCGTAGTTACAGTAAAAGCTATGTTTGAGATTGAACTATACCTACACCGCTCGAATACGACTTGCCATATCCTTCAAGTAGAAAGCGGAAGCACTATTTTGAACCTTATGGTTATAGAAATAAAATTGATCCGGGGATCCGGATATAGGCTAAATGATGAAACTTGATGGCGTTTGTGAACACGAAGCGAGCCGTTGCGTAGTATCAAATTCATAAATATCAGAACCGGTGCGATGTGGGGTTAAGCGTCACACAAGTCGGCGGACGGGAAGTAATGCAAAAACCGAACACCCGCCCGCCGACTTCATGCCTCCCGCCCGCACTAACTACGGTTTTTTTAGGATGGAATCTGTTGTACGATTAGTACTTGCCGCGTATCGACTTCTATCGTACTATTTCAACCTAATATTTTGAAAATTGTAAAAAAAGTCGGCAAAAATGCAATTATTAGACCTTTTAAGCGCATGCGCTGACTACATAGTGCATAATACTTAACAACTTTACCTGGTCTACATAAAAGTCCGGGTAGTGGATACGACGTCGGCCTCGGTCGGTACCGATATCAAATCTCTACCGATGTAAAATATTTATTTATACCGCTCATACGATTTCCGCGCCATATTCTTAGAAGAGTAGAAAGCGTAAGTTTTATTTTGAACCTTATGGCCATAGAAATAAAATTGATCTGGGTATAGTCTGTAAGATGAAGAACAGACTTGCTATTAGAGTCGACAAATTTCGCCAGCTATAGAAACGTTACCATTTGATGCTGGGTTCGAATTCGGCCAAGTTCATATTTTTTGTTCATTTTTTTTTTGCATTATAATATCGTTTGGAAGCTCTTGAACAACATAATTTCGTTTATATGCCTGTAGATACAATCAGATCCATCCACTCATCCAGCAGCCATAAGACGTCCATGGCTGGACATAGGCCTCCCATTTAGATCTGCAAAAAGACCGGTTAATAGAAACTTGCATCCAGCGCGTTCGTGCGGTCTGGAGTGTTTAAATAAAATAATATAAAAAATAAATTGAAAAAATAAAACGTGCGTATTAAAGGGGAAAATCCAAGATGGCGGCCGCCATTAGTTTCCATTTTGAAATTAAAGTTGGCGGATGTCCCTTATTTGAAAAAGTCGTCATGGGTATCGTTTTCGAGGTTTTCGAGGGTGTAGATTTCAAAAATGGCGTCCATTTTGAAATTCAAGATGGCGGAAGTCACTTTTTTGCAAAAAGTCGTCATGGGTGTCGTCGTCGAGGTTTTTGGGGGTGTAGATTTTAAAAATGGCGTCCATTTTGAAATTCAAGATGGCGGAAGTCACTTTTTTGCAAAAAGTCGTCATGGGTGTCGTCGTCGAGGTTTTTGGGGGTGTAGATTTCAAAAATGGCATCCATTTTGAAATTCAAGATTGCGGATGTCACTTTTTTGAAAAAGTCGTCATGGGTATCGTTGTCGAGGTTTTTGGGGGTGCAGATTTCAAAAATGGCGTCCATTTTGAAATTCAAGATGGCAGAAGTCACTTTTTTGCATAAAGTCGTCATGGTTGTCGTCGTCGAGGTTTTTGGGGGTGTAGATTTCAAAAATGACATCCATTTTGACATTAAAGATGGCGGATGTCACTTTTTTCAAAAAGTCGTCATGGGTATCGTTTTCGAGGTTTTCGGGGGTGTAGATTTCAAAAATGACATCCATTTTGACATTAAAGATGGCGGATGTCACTTTTTTGCAAAAAGTCGTTATGGGTGTCGTTGTCGAGGTTTTTGGGGGTGTAGATTTCAATAATGGCATCAATTTTGAAATTCAAGATGGCGGATGTCACTTTTTTGCAAAAAGTCGTCATGGGTGTGTATTTTCCGGGGTTTATTTTTTTTTAAGTATATTTTTCAAAGAAAACTTCTACGTTTATTACTTGTCTGTTAGAAAAACAAATCGCGGGCCGCATGCGGCCCGCGCACCGCCCAAAATACTAGTCATTCATATTATATAAAGTTAAATTACCACTGACTGACTGACTGACTGACTGACTGACTGACTCACTCACTTAGATAGTTGTTTAGGGGGATGGAGAAGTGGTGGGTAAAAAATAATTATAGATTTGTATAGAGATGAAAAATTTATCGAGAGGAAAAATCCCAAAATCTTGAAAAGTCTACTCCTCAACCTGGACCCCTAATGGATCTCAAAAACGGTGAGGTTTAGGGGTATACTGTTTGAACTAAATAGAGAGTACTACCTTGGTACTTTTTGGAAAAATCAAAAAAAACATGGCTCCCATACAAAAAAACATGGCCGCCATACAAACTTGACATGCTTATAACTTCCAAACGGTTACACTTAGGTATGAACTGTTTGAACAAATGTTGTAGGCAATCGATAGGGGCAACTGCCAGTGATGACAAAAATCCAAGATGGCGGATTCAAGATGGCGGCCATTTTTCAAAATGGTCCGAGGGGGCTGATTTTTTGCATCCGGGGGTTTTTGGGGTCCCTCATTTCATTGGCGAAAAAAAATTTTGAAAAAGTTTTTTTTTAAAGATGGCCGCCATACATTGAATCTTTTTCATCTTTAGAGAGTTGTTTTGAGGAAACTATTAGCAATAACGCAAAACTTATTGCAGATTCGTATATAAATAAAACAGTGGTTTAAGGAATAAATGATAAAACTTCGGAAGGTCAACTCCTCATATTGGACCCCCAACGGATCTCAAAAACGGTGGGGTTTAGAGATGTACTTTGTTCACAAGATATTGAGTACTACCTTGGCACTTTTTGAAAACGTTAAAAAAAATCATGACTCCCATACAAAAAAACATGGTCGCCATACAAATTAGTCAAAGTACTTAGGTATGAAATTTTTGAACAGCAGTTGTAGCCAATTTACTGAACCGATTTCGAATTTTTTTTCATTACTGGAATCGGTATTTAATACTCAATGATAATTGCTATGTATTCTACTCACATATAGTACAAGTTCAACCTAATATTTCGAAAATTGTAAAAAAAGTCGGCAAAAAATGCAAATTTTCGACCTTTGAGACGCATGCGCTGACTACATAGTGCATAATACATAAAAATGATGTAGTACAAAAATAACCGGCTTTACTTGGTCTACATAAAAGTCCGCGACAGCATATGTCTATCTCCTAAGGTTTTTGAACTATGACAGTTTTTATAACTATAATTAGAGAGCGAAATAGTAGGTATTTTTCAAATGTTTTTTTACAAATAGTGTATCAATCCTTATCCAAATAAACACTTTAGTTAGCTTGGTCATTTCATACAGATCAAAATTGTCATTCACATCAAATAATTTCAACGGATAGTTTCGAAGATATCGTAAGATTAAAATTACAACGCAATAAGAAATATTGCCGTTGTAGTAACTGTGTACATATTCTGTGCCATGACTTCTATTTATAACGTAGGTACACTAGAATACAAAGCTTTACTTTATCTAAGATAGATAAGGTATTTAAGATTGAGATAAGAGCAAGTTTTGTCGTAGTTACAGTAAAAGCTATATTTGAGATTGAACTATACCTACACCGCTCGTATCCTTGAAGTAGAAAGCGGAAGCACTATTTTGAACCTTATTGTCATAGAAATAAAATTGATAAAATTCATCATTCAGCCTATACTTAGGGAAGTTATGCAAAATCCGAACACCCGCCCGCCGACCTCATGCCTCCCTCGCGCACTCTATGCCCGTGTTCAATAGTACTCAATAATACGGTTTTTTTAGGATGGAAACTGTTGTACTTTAATATGGCCGCCATACATTGATTCTTTTTCATCTTTAGATAATTGTTTTGAGGAAACCATTTGCAATGACAATAAACTGATGGCAGATTCGTATAAAGATGGAATAATGATTTTAGAAAAAAATGGTAAAACCTCCGAAGGTCAACTCCTGGTATTGGACCCCCAAGGGATCTCGAAAACGGTGGAGTTTAGGTATGTACTTTCTTCGCAAAATATTGAGTACTACCTTGGTACTTTTTGGAACAATTAAAAAAAACATGGCTCCCATACAAAATAAATGGCCGCCATACATTTTATTTTTCACTCAGTTTTGTTTTGTTTTTTGTTTAGTTGTTATAAGGAAACTATCAGAGATGGGAAATAAAGAGGTGAGAATATGATCGTGAGAAGAAATGAAATCTCGGAAGGTCAATTCTTCCACCTGGACCCCTAAGGGATCTCAATAACGGTGAGGTTTAGAGATGTACTTCTTTCACAAAATATTGAGTACTACCTTGGTACTTTTTGGAACAATTAAAAAAAACTTGGCTCTCATACAAAAAAAACATGGTCGCCATACATTGCATTTTTCACTCATTTAGATGTTTGTTTCAAGGAAACTATTAGGAATGACAAAAAACTGAACCCATTTTGACAATAAAGATGGCGGATGTCACTTTTGTTAAAAAGTCGTCATGGGTATCGTTTTCAAGGTTTTCGGGGGTGTAAATTTGGAAAATGGCATCCATTTTGAAATTCAAAATGGCGGAAGTCATTTTTTTTGCAAAAAGTCGTCATGGGTGTCGTCGTCGAGGTTTTTGGGGGTGTAGATTTCAAAAATGGCATCCATTTTGAAATTCAAGATGGCGGATGTCACTTACTTTCAAAAAGTCGTCATGGGTGTCGTTGTCGAGGTTTTTAGGGGTGTAGATTTCAAAAATGGCATCCATTTTGAAATTCAAGATGGCGGATGTCACTTACTTTCAAAAAGTCGTCATGGGTGTCGTTGTCGAGGTTTTTGGGGGTGTAGATTTCAAAAATGACATCCATTTTGACATTAAAGATGGCGGATGTCACTTTTTTGCCAAAAGTCGTCATGGGTATCGTTGTCGAGGTTTTTGGGGGTGAAGATTTCAAAAATGGCATCCATTTTGAAATTCAAGTTGGCGGATGTCACTTACTTTCAAAAAGTCGTCATGGGTGTCGTTGTCGAGGTTTTTGGGGGTGCAGATTTCAAAAATGGCATCCATTTTAAAATTCAAGATGGCGGATGTCACTTTTTTGCAAAAAGTCGTCATGGGTATCGTTTTCGAGGTGTTCGGGGTTGTAGATTTCAAAAATGGCATCCATTTTGGAATTATTCAAACTATTTTTTATTTTTGAAGTAATTTTTTTGAGGAAATTTATTTTTTTATTACTTGTATGTTTAAAAAACAAATCGCGGGCCGCATGCGGCCCGCGCACCGCCCAAAATACTAGTCATATTATATAAAGTTAAATTACCACTGACTGACTGACTGACTGACTGACTCACTCACTTAGATAGTTGTTTAGAGGGAAGGAGAAGTGATGGGAAAAAAATAATTATAGATTTGTATAGAGATGAGAAATTCATCGGGAGGAAAAATCCCAAAATTGACCTGAACGTATTCTGGACCTGGATCCTCAACGGATCTCAGAAACGGTAGGGTTTAGAGGTGTACTGTTCGAACAAAGTAGAGAGTACTACCTTGGTACTTTTTGGAAAAATCAAAAAAAACATGGCTCCCATACAAAAAAACATGGCCGCCATACAAATTTGACATGCTTATAACTTCGAAACGGTTATACTTAGGTATGAACTGTTTGAACAAATGTTATAGCCAATCGATAGGAGCAACTGCCTATGATGACAAAAATCCAAGATGGCGGATCCAAGATGGCCGCCATTTTTCAAAATGATCCGAGGGGGCTGATTTTTTGCATCCGGGGGTTTTTGGGGTCCTTCATTTTATTGGCGAAAAAAAATTTTGAAAAAGTTTTTTTTTAAAGATGGCCGCCATACATTGAATCTTTTTCATCTTTAGAGAGTTGTTTTGAGGAAACTATTAGCAATAACGAAAAACTGATTGCAGATTCGTATATAAATACAATAGTGGTTTAAAGAATAAATGACGAAACTTCGGAAGGTCAACTCCTCATATTGGACCCCCAACAGATCTCAAAAACGGTGGGGTTTAGAGATGTGCTTTCTTCACAAGATATTGAGTACTACCTTGGCACTTTTTGAAAACGTTAAAAAAATCATGACTCTCATACAAAAAAACATGGTCGCCATACAAATTAGTCGTTGTACTTAGGTATGAAATTTTTGAACAGCAGTTGTAGCCAATTTACTGAACCGATTTCGAATTTTTTTTCATTACTGGAATTGGTATTTAATACTCAATGATAATTGCTATGTATTCTACTCAATTATAGTACAAGTTCAACCTAATATTTCGAAAATTGTAAAAAAGTCGGCAAAAAATGCAAATGTTCGACCTTTGAGACGCATGCGCTGACTACATAGTGCATAATACATAAAAATTAAGTACTACAAAAATAACCGGCTTTACTTGGTCTACATAAAAGTCCGCGACAGCATATGTCTATCTCCTAAGGTTTTTGAACTATGACAGTTTTTATAACTATAATTAGAGAGCGAAATAGTAGGTATTTTTCAAATGTTTTTTTACAAATAGTGTATCAATCCTTATCCAAATAAACACTTTAATTAGCTTGGTCATTTCATACAGATCAAAATTGTCATTCACATCAAATAATTTCAACGGATAGTTTCGAAGATATCGTAAGATTAAAATTACAACGCAATAAAAAAATATTGCCGCTGTAGTAACTGTGTACATATTCTGTGCCATGACTTCTATTTATAACGTAGGTACATGGTATCTAAGATAGATAAGGTATTTAAGATTGAGATAAGAGCAAGTTTTGTCGTAGTTACAGTAAAAGCTATATTTGAGATTGAACTATACCTACACCGCTCGTATACGACTTGCCATATTCTTGAAGTAGAAAGCGGAAGCACTATTTTGAACCTTATAGTCATGGAAATAAAATTGATAAAATTCATCATTCAGCCTATACTAAGGGAAGTTATGCAAAATCCGAACACCCGCCTGCCGACCTCATGCCTCCCGCGCGCACCCTACGTCCGTGTTCAATAGTACTCAATAATACGGTTTTTTTTTAGGATGGAAACTGTTGTACTTTAATATGGCCGCCATACATTGATTCTTTTTCATCTTTAGATAATTGTTTTGAGGAAACCATTTGCAATGACAATAAACTGATGGCAGATTCGTATAAACATGAAATAATGATTTTAGAAAAAATTGGTAAAACCTCCGAAGGTCAACTCCTGGTATTGGACCCCCAAGGGATCTCGAAAACGGTGGAGTTTAGGTATGTACTTTCTTCGCAAAATATTGAGTACTACCTTGGTACTTTTTGGAACAATTAAAAAAAACATGGCTCCCATACAAAATAAATGGCCGCCATACATTTTATTTTTCACTCAGTTTTGTTTTGTTTTTTGTTTAGTTGTTATAAGGAAACTATCAGAGATGGGAAATATAGAGGTGAGAATATGATCGTGAGAAGAAATGAAATCTCGGAAGGTCAATTCTTCCACCTGGACCCCTAAGGGATCTCAATAACGGTGAGGTTTACAGATGTACTTCTTTCACAAAATATTGAGTACTACCTTGGTACTTTTTGGAACAATTAAAAAAAACTTGGCTCTCATACAAAAAAAACATGGTCGCCATACATTGCATTTTTCACTCATTTAGATGGTTGTTTCAAGGAAACTATTAGGAATGACAAAAAACTGAACCCATTTTGACATTAAAGATGGCGGATGTCACTTTTGTTAAAGTCGTTATAGGTATCGAAATCGAGGTTTTCGGAGGTGTAGATTTCATAAATGGCATCCATTTCGACATTACAGATGGCGGATGTCACTTTTTTCAAAAAGTCGTCATGGGTATCGTTTTCAAGGTTTTCGGGGGTGTAAATTTGGAAAATGGCATCCATTTTAAAATTCAAGATGGCGGATGTCACTTCTTTCCAAAAAGTCGTCATGGGTATCGTTTTCGAAGTATTCGGGGGTGTAGATTTCAAAAATGGCGTCCATTTTGAAATTCAAGATGGCCGATGTCACTTATTTGCAAAAAGTCGTCATGGGTGTCGTTGTCGAGGTATTCGGGGGTGTAGATTTCAATAATGGCGTCCATTTTGAAATTCAAGATGGCGGAAGTCACTTTTTTGGAAAAAGTCGTCATGGGTATCGTTTTCGAGGTTTTCGGGGGTGTAGATTTCCAAAATGGCATCCATTTTGACATTAAAGATGGCGGATGTCACTTTTTTCAAAACGTCGTTATGGGTGTCGTCGTCGAGGTTTTTGGGGGTGTAGATTTCAAAAATAGCATCCATTTTGAAATTCAAGATGGCGGATGTCACTTTTTTGCAAAAAGTCGTCATGGGTGTCGTTGTCGAGGTTTTAAGGGGTGTAGATTTCAAAAATGACATCCATTTTGAAATTCAAGATGGCGGATGTCACTTTTTTTCAAAAAGTCGTCATGGGTGTCGTTGACGAGGTTTTTGGGGGTGTAGATTTCAAAAATGGCATCAATTTTGAAATTCAAAATGGCGGATGTCACTTTTTTGCAAAAAGTCGTCATGGGTGTCGTTGTCGAGGTTTTAAGGGGTGTAGATTTCAAAAATGACATCCATTTTGAAATTCAAGATGGCGGAAGTCATATTTTTTGCAAAAAGTCGTCGTGGGTATCGTTGTCAAGGTTTTTGGGGGTGTAGATTCCAATAATGGCATCAATTTTGAAATTCAAGATGGCGGATGTCACCTTTTTGCAAAAAGTCGTCATGGGTATCGTTTTCGAGGTTTTCGGGGGTGTAAATTTGGAAAATGGCATCCATTTTGAAATTCAAGATGGCGGAAGTCATTTTTTTGCTAAAAGTCGTCATGGGTGTCGTCGTCGAGGTTTTTGGGGGTGTAGATTTCAAAAATGGCATCCATTTTGAAATTCAAGATGGCGGACGTCAGTTTTTGTACTATTCATAGAAATATAAAAAAATGAATTCTTTTTGAGAAAATTAAAATGTTTTTTTTGAAAATTGGCACTAAAAAAAAATTTTTTTTGAAAAACTTTTTTACACAAACAACAATCGCGGGCCGCATGCGGCCCGCGCACCGCCCAAAATACTAGTTCATATTATATAAAGCTAAATTACCACTGACTGACTCACTGACTCACTCACTTAGATAGTTGTTTAGGGGGAAGGAGAAGTGATGAGAAAAAAATAATTATAGATATGTATAGAGATAAAAAATTGATCGAGAGGAAAAATCCCAAAATCTTGAAAAATCTACTCCTCAACCTGGACCCCTAATGGATCTCAAAAACGGTGAGGTTTAGGGGTATACTGTTTGAACTAAATAGAAAGTACTACCTTGGTACTTTTTGGAAAAATCAAAAAAAACATGGCTCCCATACAAAAAAACATGGCCGCCATACAAACTTGACATGCTTATAACTTCCAAACGGTTACACTTAGGTATGAACTGTTTGAACAAATGTTGTAGGCAATCGATAGAGGCAACTGCCAGTGATGACAAAAATCCAAGATGGCGGATTCAAGATGGCGGCCATTTTTCAAAATGGTCCTAGGGGGCTGATTTTTTGCATCCGGGGGTTTTTGGGGTCTCTCATTTCATTGGCGAAAAAAAATTTTGAAAAAGTTTTTTTTTAAAGATGGCCGCCATACATTGAATCTTTTTCATCTTTAGAGAGTTGTTTTGAGGAAACTATTAGCAATAATGAAAAACTGATTACAGATTCGTATAAAAATAGAATAGTGGTTTAAGGAATAAATGATGAAACTTCGGAAGGTCAACTCCTCATATTGGACCCCCAACGGATCTCAAAAACGGTAGGGTTTAGAGATGTACTTTGTTCACAAGATATTGTGTACTACCTTGGCACTTTTTGAAAACGTTAAAAAAAATCATACCTCCCATACAAAAAAACATGGTCGCCATACAAATTAGTCGAAAAACTTATGTATGAAATTTTTGAACAACAGTTGTAGCCGATTTACTGAACCGATTTCGAATTTTTTTTCACTACTGGAATAGGTATTTAATATTCAATGATAATTGCTATGTATTCTACTCAATTATAGTACAAGTTCAACCTAATATTTTGAAAATTGTAAAAAAAGTCGGCAAAAAATGCAAATTTTCGACCTTTGAGACGCATGCGCTGACTACATAGTGCATAATACATTAAAATGATGTACTACAAATATAACCGGCTTTACTTGGTTTACATAAAAGTCCGCGACAGCATATGTCTATGTCCTAAGGTTTTTGAACTATGACTGTTTTTACAACTATAAATCAAGAGCGAAATAGTAGGTATTTTTCAAATGTTTTTTTACAAATAGTGTATCAATCCTTATCCAAATAAACACTTTAGTTAGTTTGGTCATTTCAAACAGATCAAAATTGTCATTCACATCAAATAATTTCAACGGATAGTTTCAAAGATATCGTAAGATTAAAATTACAACGCAATAAAAACTAATGCCGCGGTACATACTGTTACAGAATCTGTGGCGCGACTTCTACAAAGCTTTAAATTATTCGGATAGATCATGAGGTTAAAACGAAAAACGGATCGCAGATTTGTATATAAATAGAAAAGTGATGGAAAATATAATGAAACCTCGGAAGGTCAACTCCTCGTATTAGACCCCCCACGGATCTCGAAAATGGTGGGATTTAGAGATGTACTTTATTCACAAGATATTGAGTACTATCTTGGCACTTTTTGAAAACCTAAAAAAATATCATGACTCCCATACAAAAAAACATGGTTGCCATACATTGAATCTTTTTCATCTTTAGAGAGTTGTTTTGAAGAAACTATTAGCAATAACGAAACACTGATTGCAGCTTCGTATATAATTAAAAATTTGGTTTAAGGAATAAATGATGAAACTTCGGAAGGTCAACTCCTCATATTGGACCCCCAACGGATCTCAAAAACGGTGGGGTTTAGAGATGTACTATGTTCACAAGATATTAAGTACTACCTTGGCACTTTTTGGAAACGTTAAAAAAAATCATAGCTCCCATACAAAAAAAAACATGGTCGCCATACAAATTAGTCGAAGTACTTAGGTATGAAATTTTTGAACAGCAGTTGTAGCCAATTTACTGAACCGATTTCGAATTTTTTTACATTACTGGAATTGTTATTTAATACTTAATGATAATTGTTACGTATTATACTCAGTGATAGTACTATTTCAACCTAATATTTTGAAAATTGTAAAAAAAGTCGACAAAAAATGCAAATTTTTGACCTTTAAAGCGCATGCGCTGACTACATAGTGCATAATACTTAAAAATGATGTACTACAAAAATTACCGGCTTTACCTGGTCTATATAAAAGTCCGCGACAGCATATGTCTATGTCCTAAGGTTTTTGAACTATGACCGTTTTTATAACTATAATTAGAGAGCGAAATAGTAGGTATTTTTCAAAACTATTTTGACAAATAATGTATCAATCCTTATCCAAATAAACACTTTAATTAGCTTGGTCATTTCATACAGATCAAAATTGTCATTCACATCAAATAATTTCAACTGATAGTTTCGAAGATATCGTAAGTTTAAAAATACAACGCAGTAAAAAAATATTGCCGCGGTACATACTGTTACATAATCTGTGCCACGACTTCTATTTATAACGTACACTAAATTACAAAGCTTTACTTTATCTAAGAGAGATAAGGTATTTAAGATTGAGATAAGATCAAATTTTTGTCGTAGTTACAGTAAAAGCTATGTTTGAGATTGAACTATACCTACACCGCTCGAATACGACTTGCCATATCCTTCAAGTAGAAAGCGGAAGCACTATTTTGAACCTTATGGTTATAGAAATAAAATTGATCCGGGTAAGTATAGGCTGAATGATGAAACTTGATGGCGTTTGTGAACACGAAGCGAGCCGTTGTAAAAAGCGAAAGTTTTATTTTGAACCTTATGATCATAGAAATAGAAGTGATCTGGGTATAGGCTGTAAGATGAAGGTCAGACTTGCTGTTCAGACTTGTTGTACAATCTGATCCATCCATCCAGCAGCCATAATATGACGTCCGCGGCTGGACATAGGCCTCCCATATAGATCTGCAATAAGACGGGTTATAGAAACTTGCATCCAGCGCGTTCTTGCGGTCTTGAGTGTAGTTTTATTAATAAATAAAAAAATAAATATAAATAGGTAAAGTAATGTAATAGGTAATGTAGTATGGCATTCATTTTGAACTTAAAAATGGCGGCTATCACTATTATTTTTTTGGATGTTTTCGGGGGTGTAGATTTCAAAAATGGCGGCCATTTTTAAATTCAAGATGGTGAAAGTCGTCATGGTGTCGTCATCGACGTTTTAGGGGGTGTAGATTTCAAAAATGGCATCTATTTTGAAATTCAAGATGGCGGATGTCACTTATGTGCAAAAAGTCGTCATGGGTGTCGTTGTCGAGGTTTTTGGGGGTGTTGATTTCAAAAATGACATCCATTTTGAAATTCAAGATGGCGGATGTCACTTTTTTGAAAAAGTCGTCATGGGTATCGTTTTCGAGGTTTTCGGGGGTGAAAATTTGGAAAATGGCATCCATTTTGAAATTCAAGATGGCGGAAGTCACTTTTTTGCAAAAAGTCGTCATGGGTGTCGTTGTCGAGGTTTTTGGGGGTGTAGATTTCAAAAATGGCATCCATTTTGAAATTCAAGATGGCGGATGTCACTTTTTTGAAAAAGTCGTCATGGGTATCGTTTTCGAGGTATTCGGGGGTGTGAATTTCAAAAATGGCGGCCATTTTGAAATTCAAGATGGCGGAAGTCACTTTTTTGCAAAAAGTCGTCATGGGTGTCGTTGTCGAGGTTTTTGGGGGTGCAGATTTCAAAAATAGCATCCATTTTGAAATTCAAGATGGCGAATGTCACTTTTTTTCAAAAAGTCGTCATGGGTATCGTTTTCGAGGTATTCAAGGGTTGTTTTGTATTGAAAAAAATTGTTTTTTATTACTTGTCTGTTAAAAAAACAAATCGCGGGCCGCATGCGGCCCGCGCACCGCCCAAAATACTAGTTCATATTATATAAAGCTAAATTACCACTGACTGACTCACTGACTCACTCACTTAGATAGTTGTTTAGGGGGAAGGAGAAGTGATGAGAAAAAAATAATTATAGATATGTATAGAGATAAAAAATTGATCGAGAGGAAAAATCCCAAAATCTTGAAAAATCTACTCCTCAACCTGGACCCCTAATGGATCTCAAAAACGGTGAGGTTTAGGGGTATACTGTTTGAACTAAATAGAAAGTACTACCTTGGTACTTTTTGGAAAAATCAAAAAAAACATGGCTCCCATACAAAAAAACATGGCCGCCATACAAACTTGACATGCTTATAACTTCCAAACGGTTACACTTAGGTATGAACTGTTTGAACAAATGTTGTAGGCAATCGATAGAGGCAACTGCCAGTGATGACAAAAATCCAAGATGGCGGATTCAAGATGGCGGCCATTTTTCAAAATGGTCCTAGGGGGCTGATTTTTTGCATCCGGGGGTTTTTGGGGTCTCTCATTTCATTGGCGAAAAAAAATTTTGAAAAAGTTTTTTTTTAAAGATGGCCGCCATACATTGAATCTTTTTCATCTTTAGAGAGTTGTTTTGAGGAAACTATTAGCAATAATGAAAAACTGATTACAGATTCGTATAAAAATAGAATAGTGGTTTAAGGAATAAATGATGAAACTTCGGAAGGTCAACTCCTCATATTGGACCCCCAACGGATCTCAAAAACGGTAGGGTTTAGAGATGTACTTTGTTCACAAGATATTGTGTACTACCTTGGCACTTTTTGAAAACGTTAAAAAAAATCATACCTCCCATACAAAAAAACATGGTCGCCATACAAATTAGTCGAAAAACTTATGTATGAAATTTTTGAACAACAGTTGTAGCCGATTTACTGAACCGATTTCGAATTTTTTTTCACTACTGGAATAGGTATTTAATACTCAATGATAATTGCTATGTATTCTACTC
The DNA here is from genome assembly GCA_949316475.1 of Hypomecis punctinalis. Taxonomy (NCBI): domain Eukaryota; kingdom Metazoa; phylum Arthropoda; class Insecta; order Lepidoptera; family Geometridae; genus Hypomecis; species Hypomecis punctinalis. Next base: position 15,727,584 of record OX438814.1, on the reverse strand, counting down.
AATTATAGTACAAGTTCAACCTAATATTTTGAAAATTGTAAAAAAAGTCGGCAAAAAATGCAAATTTTCGACCTTTGAGACGCATGCGCTGACTACATAGTGCATAATACATTAAAATGATGTACTACAAATATAACCGGCTTTACTTGGTTTACATAAAAGTCCGCGACAGCATATGTCTATGTCCTAAGGTTTTTGAACTATGACTGTTTTTACAACTATAAATCAAGAGCGAAATAGTAGGTATTTTTCAAATGTTTTTTTACAAATAGTGTATCAATCCTTATCCAAATAAACACTTTAGTTAGTTTGGTCATTTCAAACAGATCAAAATTGTCATTCACATCAAATAATTTTAACGGATAGTTTCAAAGATATCGTAAGATTAAAATTACAACGCAATAAAAACTAATGCCGCGGTACATACTGTTACAGAATCTGTGGCGCGACTTCTACAAAGCTTTAAATTATTCGGATAGATCATGAGGTTAAAACGAAAAACGGATCGCAGATTTGTATATAAATAGAAAAGTGATGGAAAATATAATGAAACCTCGGAAGGTCAACTCCTCGTATTAGACCCCCCACGGATCTCGAAAATGGTGGGATTTAGAGATGTACTTTATTCACAAGATATTGAGTACTATCTTGGCACTTTTTGAAAACCTAAAAAAATATCATGACTCCCATACAAAAAAACATGGTTGCCATACATTGAATCTTTTTCATCTTTAGAGAGTTGTTTTGAAGAAACTATTAGCAATAACGAAACACTGATTGCAGCTTCGTATATAATTAAAAATTTGGTTTAAGGAATAAATGATGAAACTTCGGAAGGTCAACTCCTCATATTGGACCCCCAACGGATCTCAAAAACGGTGGGGTTTAGAGATGTACTATGTTCACAAGATATTAAGTACTACCTTGGCACTTTTTGGAAACGTTAAAAAAAATCATAGCTCCCATACAAAAAAAAACATGGTCGCCATACAAATTAGTCGAAGTACTTAGGTATGAAATTTTTGAACAGCAGTTGTAGCCAATTTACTGAACCGATTTCGAATTTTTTTACATTACTGGAATTGTTATTTAATACTTAATGATAATTACTACGTATTATACTCAGTGATAGTACTATTTCAACCTAATATTTTGAAAATTGTAAAAAAAGTCGACAAAAAATGCAAATTTTTGACCTTTAAAGCGCATGCGCTGACTACATAGTGCATAATACTTAAAAATGATGTACTACAAAAATTACCGGCTTTACCTGGTCTATATAAAAGTCCGCGACAGCATATGTCTATGTCCTAAGGTTTTTGAACTATGACCGTTTTTATAACTATAATTAGAGAGCGAAATAGTAGGTATTTTTCAAAACTATTTTGACAAATAATGTATCAATCCTTATCCAAATAAACACTTTAATTAGCTTGGTCATTTCATACAGATCAAAATTGTCATTCACATCAAATAATTTCAACTGATAGTTTCGAAGATATCGTAAGTTTAAAAATACAACGCAGTAAAAAAATATTGCCGCGGTACATACTGTTACATAATCTGTGCCACGACTTCTATTTATAACGTACACTAAATTACAAAGCTTTACTTTATCTAAGAGAGATAAGGTATTTAAGATTGAGATAAGATCAAATTTTTGTCGTAGTTACAGTAAAAGCTATGTTTGAGATTGAACTATACCTACACCGCTCGAATACGACTTGCCATATCCTTCAAGTAGAAAGCGGAAGCACTATTTTGAACCTTATGGTTATAGAAATAAAATTGATCCGGGTAAGTATAGGCTGAATGATGAAACTTGATGGCGTTTGTGAACACGAAGCGAGCCGTTGTAAAAAGCGAAAGTTTTATTTTGAACCTTATGATCATAGAAATAGAAGTGATCTGGGTATAGGCTGTAAGATGAAGGTCAGACTTGCTGTTCAGACTTGTTGTACAATCTGATCCATCCATCCAGCAGCCATAATATGACGTCCGCGGCTGGACATAGGCCTCCCATATAGATCTGCAATAAGACGGGTTATAGAAACTTGCATCCAGCGCGTTCTTGCGGTCTTGAGTGTAGTTTTATTAATAAATAAAAAAATAAATATAAATAGGTAAAGTAATGTAATAGGTAATGTAGTATGGCATTCATTTTGAACTTAAAAATGGCGGCTATCACTATTATTTTTTTGGATGTTTTCGGGGGTGTAGATTTCAAAAATGGCGGCCATTTTTAAATTCAAGATGGTGAAAGTCGTCATGGTGTCGTCATCGACGTTTTAGGGGGTGTAGATTTCAAAAATGGCATCTATTTTGAAATTCAAGAAGATGGCGGATGTCACTTTTTTGAAAAAGTCGTCATGGGTATCGTTTTCGAGGTTTTCGGGGGTGAAAATTTGGAAAATGGCATCCATTTTGAAATTCAAGATGGCGGAAGTCACTTTTTTGCAAAAAGTCGTCATGGGTGTCGTTGTCGAGGTTTTTGGGGGTGTAGATTTCAAAAATGGCATCCATTTTGAAATTCAAGATGGCGGATGTCACTTTTTTGAAAAAGTCGTCATGGGTATCGTTTTCGAGGTATTCGGGGGTGTGAATTTCAAAAATGGCGGCCATTTTGAAATTCAAGATGGCGGAAGTCACTTTTTTGCAAAAAGTCGTCATGGGTGTCGTTGTCGAGGTTTTTGGGGGTGCAGATTTCAAAAATAGCATCCATTTTGAAATTCAAGATGGCGAATGTCACTTTTTTTCAAAAAGTCGTCATGGGTATCGTTTTCGAGGTATTCAAGGGTTGTTTTGTATTGAAAAAAATTGTTTTTTATTACTTGTCTGTTAAAAAAACAAATCGCGGGCCGCATGCGGCCCGCGCACCGCCCAAAATACTAGTCATTATATAAAGCTTATTCATATTATATAAAGTTAAATTACCACTGACTGACTGACTGACTGACTGACTCACTCACTTAGATAGTTGTTTAGAGGGAAGGAGAAGTGATGGGAAAAAAATAGTTATAGATTTGTATAGAGATGAGAAATTCATCGGGAGGAAAAATCCCAAAATTGACCTGAACGTAACCTGGACCTGGATCCTCAACGGATCTCAGAAACGGTAGGGTTTAGAGGTGTACTGTTCGAACAAAGTAGAGAGTACTACCTTGGTACTTTTTGGAAAAATCAAAAAAAACATGGCTCCCATACAAAAAAACATGGCCGCCATACAAATTTGACATGCTTATAACTTCGAAACGGTTATACTTAGGTATGAACTGTTTGAACAAATGTTATAGCCAATCGATAGGAGCAACTGCCTATGATGACAAAAATCCAAGATGGCGGATCCAAGATGGCTGCCATTTTTCAAAATGATCCGAGGGGGCTGATTTTTTGCATCCGGGGGTTTTTGGGGTCCTTCATTTTATTGGCGAAAAAAAATTTTGAAAAAGTTTTTTTTTAAAGATGGCCGCCATACATTGAATCTTTTTCATCTTTAGAGAGTTGTTTTGAGGAAACTATTAGCAATAACGAAAAACTGATTGCAGATTCGTATATAAATACAATAGTGGTTTAAAGAATAAATGACGAAACTTCGGAAGGTCAACTCCTCATATTGGACCCCCAACAGATCTCAAAAACGGTGGGGTTTAGAGATGTGCTTTCTTCACAAGATATTGAGTACTACCTTGGCACTTTTTGAAAACGTTAAAAAAATCATGACTCTCATACAAAAAAACATGGTCGCCATACAAATTAGTCGTTGTACTTAGGTATGAAATTTTTGAACAGCAGTTGTAGCCAATTTACTGAACCGATTTCGAATTTTTTTTCATTACTGGAATTGGTATTTAATACTCAATGATAATTGCTATGTATTCTACTCAATTATAGTACAAGTTCAACCTAATATTTCGAAAATTGTAAAAAAAGTCGGCAAAAAATGCAAATGTTCGACCTTTGAGACGCATGCGCTGACTACATAGTGCATAATACATAAAAATTAAGTACTACAAAAATAACCGGCTTTACTTGGTCTACATAAAAGTCCGCGACAGCATATGTCTATCTCCTAAGGTTTTTGAACTATGACAGTTTTTATAACTATAATTAGAGAGCGAAATAGTAGGTATTTTTCAAATGTTTTTTTACAAATAGTGTATCAATCCTTATCCAAATAAACACTTTAATTAGCTTGGTCATTTCATACAGATCAAAATTGTCATTCACATCAAATAATTTCAACGGATAGTTTCGAAGATATCGTAAGATTAAAATTACAACGCAATAAAAAAATATTGCCGCTGTAGTAACTGTGTACATATTCTGTGCCATGACTTCAATTTATAACGTAGGTACATGGTATCTAAGATAGATAAGGTATTTAAGATTGAGATAAGAGCAAGTTTTGTCGTAGTTACAGTAAAAGCTATATTTGAGATTGAACTATACCTACACCGCTCGTATACGACTTGCCATATTCTTGAAGTAGAAAGCGGAAGCACTATTTTGAACCTTATAGTCATGGAAATAAAATTGATAAAATTCATCATTCAGCCTATACTAAGGGAAGTTATGCAAAATCCGAACACCCGCCTGCCGACCTCATGCCTCCCGCGCGCACCCTACGTCCGTGTTCAATAGTACTCAATAATACGGTTTTTTTTTAGGATGGAAACTGTTGTACTTTAATATGGCCGCCATACATTGATTCTTTTTCATCTTTAGATAATTGTTTTGAGGAAACCATTTGCAATGACAATAAACTGATGGCAGATTCGTATAAACATGAAATAATGATTTTAGAAAAAATTGGTAAAACCTCCGAAGGTCAACTCCTGGTATTGGACCCCCAAGGGATCTCGAAAACGGTGGAGTTTAGGTATGTACTTTCTTCGCAAAATATTGAGTACTACCTTGGTACTTTTTGGAACAATTAAAAAAAACATGGCTCCCATACAAAATAAATGGCCGCCATACATTTTATTTTTCACTCAGTTTTGTTTTGTTTTTTGTTTAGTTGTTATAAGGAAACTATCAGAGATGGGAAATATAGAGGTGAGAATATGATCGTGAGAAGAAATGAAATCTCGGAAGGTCAATTCTTCCACCTGGACCCCTAAGGGATCTCAATAACGGTGAGGTTTACAGATGTACTTCTTTCACAAAATATTGAGTACTACCTTGGTACTTTTTGGAACAATTAAAAAAAACTTGGCTCTCATACAAAAAAAACATGGTCGCCATACATTGCATTTTTCACTCATTTAGATGGTTGTTTCAAGGAAACTATTAGGAATGACAAAAAACTGAACCCATTTTGACATTAAAGATGGCGGATGTCACTTTTGTTAAAGTCGTTATAGGTATCGAAATCGAGGTTTTCGGAGGTGTAGATTTCATAAATGGCATCCATTTCGACATTACAGATGGCGGATGTCACTTTTTTCAAAAAGTCGTCATGGGTATCGTTTTCAAGGTTTTCGGGGGTGTAAATTTGGAAAATGGCATCCATTTTAAAATTCAAGATGGCGGATGTCACTTCTTTCCAAAAAGTCGTCATGGGTATCGTTTTCGAAGTATTCGGGGGTGTAGATTTCAAAAATGGCGTCCATTTTGAAATTCAAGATGGCCGATGTCACTTATTTGCAAAAAGTCGTCATGGGTGTCGTTGTCGAGGTATTCGGGGGTGTAGATTTCAATAATGGCGTCCATTTTGAAATTCAAGATGGCGGAAGTCACTTTTTTGGAAAAAGTCGTCATGGGTATCGTTTTCGAGGTTTTCGGGGGTGTAGATTTCCAAAATGGCATCCATTTTGACATTAAAGATGGCGGATGTCACTTTTTTCAAAACGTCGTTATGGGTGTCGTCGTCGAGGTTTTTGGGGGTGTAGATTTCAAAAATAGCATCCATTTTGAAATTCAAGATGGCGGATGTCACTTTTTTGCAAAAAGTCGTCATGGGTGTCGTTGTCGAGGTTTTAAGGGGTGTAGATTTCAAAAATGACATCCATTTTGAAATTCAAGATGGCGGATGTCACTTTTTTTCAAAAAGTCGTCATGGGTGTCGTTGACGAGGTTTTTGGGGGTGTAGATTTCAAAAATGGCATCAATTTTGAAATTCAAAATGGCGGATGTCACTTTTTTGCAAAAAGTCGTCATGGGTGTCGTTGTCGAGGTTTTAAGGGGTGTAGATTTCAAAAATGACATCCATTTTGAAATTCAAGATGGCGGAAGTCATATTTTTTGCAAAAAGTCGTCGTGGGTATCGTTGTCAAGGTTTTTGGGGGTGTAGATTCCAATAATGGCATCAATTTTGAAATTCAAGATGGCGGATGTCACCTTTTTGCAAAAAGTCGTCATGGGTATCGTTTTCGAGGTTTTCGGGGGTGTAAATTTGGAAAATGGCATCCATTTTGAAATTCAAGATGGCGGAAGTCATTTTTTTGCTAAAAGTCGTCATGGGTGTCGTCGTCGAGGTTTTTGGGGGTGTAGATTTCAAAAATGGCATCCATTTTGAAATTCAAGATGGCGGACGTCAGTTTTTGTACTATTCATAGAAATATAAAAAAATGAATTCTTTTTGAGAAAATTAAAATGTTTTTTTTGAAAATTGGCACTAAAAAAAAATTTTTTTTGAAAAACTTTTTTACACAAACAACAATCGCGGGCCGCATGCGGCCCGCGCACCGCCCAAAATACTAGTATTATATAATTCATATTATATAAAGTTAAATTACCACTGACTGACTGACTGACTGACTGACTCACTCACTTAGATAGTTGTTTAGGGGGATGGAGAAGTGGTGGGTAAAAAATAATTATAGATTTGTATAGAGATAAAAAATTGATCGAGAGGAAAAATCCCAAAATCTTCAAAAGTCTTCTCTTCAACCTGGACTCCTAAGGGATCTCAAAAACGGTGAGGTTTAGGGGTATACTGTTTGAACTAAATAGAGAGTACTACCTTGGTACTTTTTGGAAAAATAAAAAAAAACATGGCTCCCATACAAAAAAACATGGCCGCCATACAAATTTGACATGCTTATAACTTCGAAACGGTTATACTTAGGTATAGACTGTTTGAACAAATGTTATAGCCAATCGATAGGGGCAACTGCCCATGATGACAAAAATCCAAAATGGCGGATTCAAGATGGCGGCCATTTTTCAAAATGGTCCGAGGGGGCTGATTTTTTGCATCCGGGGGTTTTTGGGGTCCCTTATTTCAATGGCGAAAAAAAATTTTGAAAAAGTTTTTTTTTAAAGATGGCCGCCATACATTGAATCTTTTACATCTTTAGAGAGTTGTTTTGAAGAAACTATTAGCAATAACGAAAAACTGATTGCATATTCGTATATAAATAAAACAGTGGTTTAAGGAATAAATGATGAAACTTCGGAAGGTCAACTCCTCATATTGGACCCCCAACGGATCTCAAAAACGGTGAGGTTTAGATATGTACTTTGTTCACAAGATATTGTGTACTACCTTGGCACTTTTTGAAAACGTTAAAAAAATTCATAGCTCTCATACAAAAAAACATGGTCGCCATACAAATTAGTCGAAGTATTTAGGTATGAAATTTTTGAACAGCAGTTGTAGCCAATTTACTGAACCGATTTCGATTTTTTTTTCACTACTGGAATTGGTATTTAATACTCAATGATAATTGCAATGTATTCTATTCAATTATAGTACAAGTTCAACCTAATATTTCGAAAATTGTAAAAAAAGTCGGCAAAAAATGCAAATTTTCGACCTTTGAGACGCATGCGCTGACTACATAGTGCATAATACATAAAAATGATGTACTACAAAAATAACAGGCTTTACTTGGTCTACAAAAAAGTCCGCGACAGCATATGTCTATCTCCTAAGATTTTTGAACTATGACAGTTTTTATAACTATAATTAGAGAGCGAAATAGCAGGTATTTTTAAAATGTTTTTTTACAAATAGTGTATGAATCCTTATCCAAATAAACACTTTAGTTAGCTTGGTCATTTCATACAGATCAAAATTGTCACTTACATCAAATAATTTCAAGGAATAGTTTCGAAGATATCGTAAGATTAAAATTACAACGCAATAAAAAATATTGCCGCTGTAGTAACTGTGTACATATTCTGTGCCATGACTTCTATTTATAACGTAGGTACACTAGAATACAAAGCTTTACTTTATCTAAGAGAGATAAGGTATTTAAGATTGAGATAAGAGCAAGTTTTGTCTTAGTTACAGTAAAAGCTATATTTGAGATTGAACTATACCTACACCGCTCGAATACGACTTGTCATATCTTTCAAGTAGAAAGCGGAAGCACTATTTTGAACCTTATTGTCATAGAAATAAAATTGATAAAATTCATCATTCAGCCTATACTTACCAGTATAGGGAAGTTATGCAAAAGCCGAACACCCGCCCGCCGACCTCATGCCTCCCGCGCGCACTCTACTCCCGTGTTCAATAGTACTCAATACTACGGTTTTTTTTAGGATGGAAACTGTTGTACGATTAGTACTAAAGTCGCGTTTTGAACAAGCCGCCATACATTGGTTCTTTTTCACCTTTAGATGATTGTTTTGAGGAAACCATTTGCAATGACAATAAACTGATGGCAGATTCGTATAAAGATGGAATAATGATTTTAGAAAAAAATGGTGAAACCTCCGAAGGTCATGTCTTGGTATTGGACCCCCAAGGGATCTCGAAAACGGTGGGGTTTAGAGATATACTTTCTTCGCAAAATATTGAGTACTACCTTGGTACTTTTTGAAACAATTAAAAAAAACATGACTCCCATACAAAAAAACATGGTTGCCATACATTGCCTCTTTCAATCATTTAGATCGTTGTTCTGAGAAAACCATTAGCAATGACAAAAAACTGAGTGCATGCAGATTCGTATAAAGATAAAATAATGATTTAAGGATTAAATGGTAAAACCTCCGAAGGTCAACTCCTGGTATTGGACCCCGACGGATCTCGAAAACGGTGGGGTTTAGAGATATACTTTCTTCGCAAAATATTGAGTACTACCTTGGTACTTTTTGAAACATTTAAAAAAAACATGGCTCCCATACAAAAAAAAATGGCCGCCATACATTTTATTTTTCACTCAGTTTTGTTTTGTTTTTTGTTTAGTTGTTATAAAGAAACTATCAGAGATGGGAAATATAGAGGTGAGAATATGATCGTGAGAAGAAATAAAATCTCGGAAGGTCAATTCTTCAACCTGGACCCCTTAGGGATCTCAATAACGGTGAGGTTTAGAGATGTACTTCTTTCACAAAATAATGAGTACTACCTTGGTACTTTTTGGAACAATTAAAAAAAACTTGGCTCTCATACAAAAAAAAACATGGCCACCATACTTTGCATTTTTCACTCATTTAGATGGTTGTTTCAAGGAAACTATTAGGAATGACAAAAACTGAACCCATTTTGACATTAAAGATGGCGGATGTCAATTAAGTTAAAAAGTCGTCATGGGTATCGATTTCGAGGTTTTCGGGGGTGTAGATTTCATATATGGCATCCATTTCGACATTACAGATGGCGGATGTCACTTTTTTCAAAAAGTCGTCATGGGTATCGTTTTCGAGGTTTTCGGGGGTGTAAATTTGGAAAATGGCATCCATTTTGAAATTCAAGATGGCGGAAGTCATTTATTTGCAAAAAGTCGTCATGGGTGTCGTCGTCGAGGTTTTTGGGGGTGTAGATTTCAAAAATGGCATTCATTTTGAAATTCAAGATGGCGGAAGTCACTTTTTTGAAAAAGTCGTCATGGGTACCGTTTTCGAGGTATTCGGGGGTGGGAATTTCAAAAATGGAATCCATTTTGAAATTCAAGATGGCGGATGTCACTTATGTGCAAAAAGTCGTCATGGGTGTCGTTGTCGAGGTTTTTGGGGGTGTAGATTTCAAAAATGGCATCTATTTTGAAATTCAAGATGGCGGATGTCACTTATTCGCAAAAAGTCGTCATGGGTGTCGTTTTCGAGATTTTCGGGGGTGTAGATTTCAAAAATGGCATCCATTTTGACATTAAAGATGGCGGATGTCACGTTTTTGCAAAAAGTCGTCATGGGTATCGATTTCGAAGTATTCGGGGGTGTAGATTTCAAAAATGGCATCCATTTTGAAATTCAAGATGGCGGAAGTCACTTTTTGCAAAAAGTCGTCATGGGTATCGTTTTCGAGGTGTTCGGGGGTGTAGATTTCAAAAATGGCATCAATTTTGAAATTTAAGATGGCGGATGTCACTTTTTTGCAAAAAGTCGTCATGGGTGTTGTTGTCGAGGTTTTCGGGGGTGTAGATTTCAAAAATGGCATCCATTTTGAAACTCAAGATGGCGGAAGTCACTTTTTTGCAAAAAGTCATCATGGATGTCGTTTTCGAAGTTTTTGAGGTCGTAAAGTCATCGCAAAAATGAAACCCATCCAAAAAATACTCTCGCGGGCCGCATGCGGCCCGCGCACCGCCCAAAATACTAGTTCATATTATATAAAGCTAAATTACCACTCACTGACTCATTTAGATAGTTGTTTAGGGGGATGGAGAAGTGGTGGGTAAAAAAAAATTATAGATTTGTATAGAGATGAAAAATTTATCGAGAGGAAAAATCCAAAAATCTTGAAAAGTCACTTCGTCAACCTGGACCCCTAAGGGATCTCAGAAACGGTGAGGTTTAGGGGTATACTGTTTGAACTAAATAGAGAGTACTACCTTGGTTCTTTTTGGAAAAATCAAAAAAAACATGGCTCCCATACAAAAAAACATGGCCGCCATACAAATTTGACATGCTTATAACTTCCAAACGGTTATACTTAGGTATAGACTGTTTGAACAAATGTTATAGCCAATCGATAGGGGCAACTGCCAGTGATGACAAAAATCCAAGATGGCGGATTCAAGATGGCGGCCATTTTTCAAAATGGTCCGAGGAGGCTGATTTTTTGCATCCGGGGGTTTTTGGGGTCCCTCATTTCATCGGCGAAAAAAAATTTTGAAAAAGTTTTTTTTTAAAGATGGCCGCCATACATTGAATCTTTTTCATCTTTAGAGAGTTGTTTTGAGGAAACTTTTAGCAATAACGAAAAACTGATTGCGGATTTGTATATAACTAAATAAGTGGTTTAAAGAATAAATGACGAAACTTCGGAAGGTCAACTCCTCATATTGGACCCCCAACGGATCTCAAAAACGGTGAGGTTTAGAGATGTACTTTGTTCACAAGATATTGAGTACTACCTTGGCAATTTCTGAAAACGTTAAAAAAAATCATGACTCCCATACAAAAAAACATGGTCGCCATACAAATTAGTCGAAAAACTTATGTATGGAATTTTTGAACAGCTGTTGTAGCCAATTTACTGAACCGATTTCGAATTTTTTTTCATTGCTGGAATTGTTATTTAATATTCAATGATAATTGTTATGTAATGTAATCAGTTATAGTACATTTTTAGTCTAAAATTTTGAAAAATATAAAAAAAGTCGTCAAAAAATTAAAATTTTCGACCTTTGAAGCACATGCGCTGACTACATAGTGCATAATACATAAAAATGATGTACTACAAAAATAACCGGCTTTACTTGGTCTACATAAAAGTCCGCGACAGCATATGTCTATGTCCTAAGGTTTTTGAACTATGACAGGTTTTACAACTATAAATCGAGAGCGAAATAGTAGGTATTTTTCAAATGTTTTTTTACAAATAGTGTATCAATCCTTATCCAAATAAACACTTTAGTTAGCTTGGTCATTTCATACAGATCAAAATTGTCATTCACATCAAATAATTTCAACGGATAGTTTCGAAGATATCGTAAGATTAAAATTACAACGCAATAAAAAAATATTGCCGCTGTAGTAACTGTGTACATATTCTGTGCCATGACTTCTATTTATAACGTTGGTACACTAGAATACAAAGCTTTACTTTATCTAAGAGAGATAAGGTATTTAAGATTGAGATAAGAGCAAGTTTTGTCTTAGTTACAGTAAAAGCTATATTTGAGATTGAACTATACCTACACCGCTCGAATACGACTTGTCATATCCTTCAAGTAGAAAGCGGAAGCACTATTTTGAACCTTATTATCATAGAAATAAAATTGATAAAATTCATCATTCAGCCTATACTTACCAGTATAGGGAAGTTATGCAAAAGCCGAACACCCGCCCGCCGACCTCATGCCTCCCGCGCGCACTCTACTCCCGTGTTCAATAGTACTCAATACTACGGTTTTTTTTAGGATGGAAACTGTTGTACGATTAGTACTAAAGTCGCGTTTTGAACAAGCCGCCATACATTGGTTCTTTTTCATCTTTAGATGATTGTTTTGAGGAAACCATTTGCAATGACAATAAACTGATGGCAGATTCGTATAAAGATGGAATAATGATTTTAGAAAAAAATGGTGAAACCTCCGAAGGTCATGTCTTGGTATTGGACCCCCAAGGGATCTCGAAAAGGGTGGGGTTTAGAGATGTCCTTTTTTCACAAGATATTGAGTACTACCTTGGCACTTTTTGAAAACGTAAAAAATATCGTGACTCCCATACAAAAAAACATGGTTGCCATACATTGCCTCTTTCAATCATTTAGATCGTTGTTCTGAGGAAACCATTAGCAATGACAAAAAACTGAGTGCATGCAGATTCGTATAAAGATAAAATAATGATTTAAGGATTAAATGGTAAAACCTCCGAAGGTCAACTCCTGGTATTGGACCCCGACGGATCTCGAAAACGGTGGGGTTTAGAGATATACTTTCTTCGCAAAATATTGAGTACTACCTTGGTACTTTTTGGAACAATTAAAAAAAACATGGCTCCCATACAAAAAAAAATGGCCGCCATACATTCTATTTTTCACTTAGTTTTGTTTTGTTTTTTGTTTAGTTGTTATAAGGAAACTATCAGAGATGGGAAATATAGAGGTGAGAATATGATCGTGAGAAGAAATGATATCTCGGAAGGTCAATTCTTCAACCTGGACCCCTTAGGGATCTCAATAACGGTGAGGTTTAGAGATGTACTTCTTTCACAAAATAATGAGTACTACCTTGGTACTTTTTGGAACAATTAAAAAAAACTTGGCTCTCATATAAAAAAAAACATGGCCGCCATACTTTGCATTTTTCACTCATTTAGATGGTTGTTTCAAGGAAACTATTAGGAATGACAAAAAACTGAACCCATTTTGACATTAAAGATGGCGGATGTCATTTAAGTTAAAAAGTCGTCATGGGTATCGATTTCGAGGTTTTCGGGGGTGTAGATTTCATATATGGCATCCATTTCGACATTACAGATGGCGGATGTCACTTTTTTCAAAAAGTCGTCATGGGTATCGTTTTCGAGGTTTTCGGGGGTGTAGATTTCAAAATTGACATCTATTTTGACATTAAAGATGGCGGATGTCACTTTTTTCAAAATGTCGTCATGGGTATCGTTTTCGAGGTTTTCGAGGGTGTAGATTTCAAAAATGACATCCATTTTGACATTAAAGATGGCGGATGTCACTTTTTTGCCAAAAGTCGTCATGGGTATCATTTTCGAGGTTTTCGGGGGTGTAGATTTCAAAAATGACTTCCATTTTGACATTAAAGATGGCGGATGTCACTTTTTTGCCAAAAGTCGTCATGGGTATCGTTTTCGGGGTTTTCGGGGGTGTAGATTTCAAAAATGACATCCATTTTGACATTAAAGATGGCGGATGTCACTTTTTTGCCAAAAGTCATCATGGGTATCGTTTTCGAGGTTTTCGGGGGTGTAGATTTCAAAAATGAGATCCATTTTGACATTAAAGATGGCGGATGTCACTTTTTTGACAAAAGTCGTCATGGGTATCGTTTTCGGGGTTTTCGGGGTCGGAGATTTCAAAAATGACATCCATTTTGAAATTCAAGATGGCGGAAGTCACTATTTTGCAAAAAGTCGTCATGGATGTCGTTTTCGAAGTTTTTGGGGTCGTAAAGTCGTCACCAAAGTAAATTCTAAATAAAAAACACCCTCGCGGGCCGCATGCGGCCCGCGCACCGCCCAAAATACTAGTTCATATTATATAAAGTTAAATTACCACTGACTGACTCACTGACTCACTCACTTAGATAGTTGTTTAGGGGGATGGAGAAGTGGTGGGTAAAAAATAATTATAGATTTGTATAGAGATGAGAAATTTATCGAGAGGAAAAATCCCAAAATCTTGAAAAGTCTTCTCTTCAACCTGGACCCCTAAAGGATCTCAGAAACGGTGAGGTTTAGGGTTATACTGTTTTAACTAAATAGAGAGTACTACCTTGGTACTTTTTGGAAAAATCAAAAAAAACATGGCTCCCATACAAAAAAACATGGCCGCCATACAAACTTGACATGCTCATAACTTCCAAACGGTTATACTTAGGTATAGACTGTTTGAACAAATGTTATAGCCAATCGATAGGAGCAACTGCCAATGATGACAAAAATCCAAGATGGCGGATCCAAGATGGCGGCCATTTTTCAAAATGGTCCGAGGGGGCTGATTTTTTGCATCCGGGGGTTTTTGGGGTCCCTTATTTTATTGGCGAAAAAAAATTTTGAAAAAGTTTTTTTTTAAAGATGGCCGCCATACATTGAATCTTTTTCATCTTTAGAGAGTTGTTTTGAGGAAACTATTAGCAATAATGAAAAACTGATTGCAGATTCGTATATAAATAAAAAAGTGGTTTGAGGAATAAATGATGAAACTTCGGAAGGTCAACTCCTCATATTGGACCCCCAACGGATCTCTAAAACGGTGGGGTTTAGAGATGTACTTTGTTCACAAAATATTGTGTACTATCTTGGCACTTTTTGAAAACGTTAAAAAAAATCATAGCTCCCATACAAAAAAACATGGTCGCCATACAAATTAGTCGTTGTACTTAGGTATGAAATTTTTGAACTGAAGTTGTAGCCAATTTACTGAACCGATTTCGAATTTTTTTTCACTACTGGAATCGTTATTTAATACTTAATGATAATTGTCATGTATTATACTCAGTGATAGTACTATTTCAACCTAATATTTTGAAAATTGTAAAAAAAGTCGGCAAAAAATGCAAATTTTCAACCTTTGAGACGCATGCGCTGACTACATAGTGCATAGTACATAAAAATGAAGTAATACAAAAATAACCGGCTTTACTTGGTCTACATAAAAGTCCGCGACAGCATATGTCTATCTCCTAAGGTTTTTGAACTATGACAGTTTTTATAACTATAATTAGAGAGCGAAATAGGAGGTATTTTTCAAATGTTTTTTTACAAATAGTGTATCAATCCTTATCCAAATAAACACTTTAGTTAGCATGGTCATTTCAAACAGATCAAAATTGTCATTCACATCAAATAATTTCAACGGATAGTTTCGAAGATATCGTAAGATTAAAATTACAACGCAATAAGAAATATTGCCGCGGTACATACTGTTACAGAATCTGTGGCATGACTTCTGTTTATAACGTAGGTACACTAGAATACAAAGCTTTACTTTATCTAAGATAGATAAGGTATTTAAGATTGAGATAAGAGCAAGTTTTGTCGTAGTTACAGTAAAATCTATATTTGAGATTGAACTATACCTACACCGCTCGTATCCTTGAAGTAGAAAGCGGAAGCACTATTTTGAACCTTATTGTAATAGAAATAAAATTGATAAAATTCATCATTCAGCCTATACTTAGGGAAGTTATGCAAAATCCGAACACCCGCCCGCCGACCTTATGCCTCCCTCGCGCACTCTATGCCCGTGTTCAATAGTACTCAATAATACGGTTTTTTTTAGGATGGAAACTGTTGTACTTTAATATGGCCGCCATACATTGATTCTTTTTCATCTTTAGATAATTGTTTTGAGGAAACCATTTGCAATGACAATACTGATGGCAGATTCGTATAAAGATGGAATAATGATTTTAGAAAAAAATGGTAAAACCTCCGAAGGTCAACTCCTGGTATTGGACCCCCAAGGGATCTCGAAAACGGTGGAGTTTAGGTATGTACTTTCTTCGCAAAATATTGAGTACTACCTTGGTACTTTTTGGAACAATTAAAAAAAACATGGCTCTCATACAAAAAAAGCATAGCCGCCATACATTGCATTTTTCACTCATCTAGATGGTTGTTTCAAGGAAACTATTAGGAATGACAAAAAACTGAACCCATTTTGACATTAAAGATGGCGGATGTCACTTTTGTTAAAAAGTCGTCATGGGTATCGATTTCGAGGTTTTCGGAGGTGTAGATTTGGAAAATGGCATCCATTTTGAAATTCAAGATGGCGGAAATCATTTTTTTGCAAAATGTCGTCATGGGTGTCGTTGTCGAGGTATTCGGGGGTGTAGATTTCAAAAATGGCATCAATTTTGAAATACAAGATGGCGGATGTCACTTTTTTCAAAAAGTCGTCATGGGTGTCATTGTCGAGGTTTTCGGGGGTGTAGATTTCCAAAATGGCATCCATTTTGACATTAAAGATGGCGGATGTCACTTTTTTCAAAAAGTCGTTATGGGTGTCGTCGTCGAAGTTTTTGGGGGTGTAGATTTCAAAAATGGCATCAATTTTGAAATTCAAGATGGTGGATGTCACATTTTTGAAAAAGTCGTCATAGGTATCGTTTTCAAGGTATTTGGGGGTGAAGATTTCAAAAATGGCATCCATTTTGAAATTCAAGATGGCGGATGTCACTTACTTTCAAAAAGTCGTCATGGGTGTCGTCGTCGAGGTTTTCGGGGGTGTAAATTTCAAAAATGGCATCCATTTTGAAATTCAAGATGGCGGAAATCATTTTTTTGCAAAAAGTCGTCATGGGTGTCGTTGTCGAGGTATTCGGGGGTGTAGATTTCAAAAATGGCATCAATTTTGAAATACAAGATGGCGGATGTCACTTTTTTCAAAAAGTCGTCATGGGTGTCATTGTCAAGGTTTTCGGGGGTGTAGATTTCCAAAATGGCATCCATTTTGACATTAAAGATGGCGGAAGTCACTTTTTTGCAAAAAGTCGTCATGGGTGTCGTCGTCGAGGTTTTTGGGGGTGTAGATTTCAAAAATGGCATCAATTTTGAAATTCAAGATGGCGGATGTCATTTTTTTGCAAAAAGTCGTCATGGGTATCGTTTTCGAGGTATTTGGGGGTGTAGACTTCAAAAATGGTATCCATTTTGAAATTTAAGATGGCGGATGTCATTTTTTTGCAAAAAGTCGTCATGGGTATCGTTTTCGAGGTTTTTAGGGATGTAGATTTCAAACTTGAAGGTCTTTGCACCTATAAACAAACTCTGCACCTATAAACAAACTCGCGGGCCGCATGCGGCCCGCGCACCGCCCAAAATACTAGTCATATTATATAAAGTTAAATTACCACTGACTGACTGACTGACTGACTGACTCACTCACTTAGATAGTTGTTTAGAGGGAAGGAGAAGTGATGGGAAAAAAATAATTATAGATTTGTGTAGAGATGAGAAATTCATCGGGAGGAAAAATCCTAAAATTGACCTGAACGTAACCTGGACCTGGATCCTCAACGGATCTCAGAAACGGTAGGGTTTAGAGGTGTACTGTTCGAACAAAGTAGAGAGTACTACCTTGGTCCTTTTTGGAAAAATCAAAAAAAACATGGCTCCCATACAAAAAAACATGGCCGCCATACAAATTTGACATGCTTATAACTTCGAAACGGTTATACTTAGGTATGAACTGTTTGAACAAATGTTATAGCCAATCGATAGGAGCAACTGCCTATGATGACAAAAATCCAAGATGGCGGATCCAAGATGGCCGCCATTTTTCAAAATGATCCGAGGGGGCTGATTTTTTGCATCCGGGGGTTTTTGGGGTCCTTCATTTTATTGGCGAAAAAAAATTTTGAAAAAGTTTTTTTTTAAAGATGGCCGCCATACATTGAATCTTTTTCATCTTTAGAGAGTTGTTTTGAGGAAACTATTAGCAATAACGAAAAACTGATTGCAGATTCGTATATAAATACAATAGTGGTTTAAAGAATAAATGACGAAACTTCGGAAGGTCAACTCCTCATATTGGACCCCCAACAGATCTCAAAAACGGTGGGGTTTAGAGATGTGCTTTCTTCACAAGATATTGAGTACTACCTTGGCACTTTTTGAAAACGTTAAAAAAATCATGACTCTCATACAAAAAAACATGGTCGCCATACAAATTAGTCGTTGTACTTAGGTATGAAATTTTTGAACAGCAGTTGTAGCCAATTTACTGAACCGATTTCGAATTTTTTTTCATTACTGGAATTGGTATTTAATACTCAATGATAATTGCTATGTATTCTACTCAATTATAGTACAAGTTCAACCTAATATTTCGAAAATTGTAAAAAAAGTCGGCAAAAAATGCAAATGTTCGACCTTTGAGACGCATGCGCTGACTACATAGTGCATAATACATAAAAATTAAGTACTACAAAAATAACCGGCTTTACTTGGTCTACATAAAAGTCCGCGACAGCATATGTCTATCTCCTAAGGTTTTTGAACTATGACAGTTTTTATAACTATAATTAGAGAGCGAAATAGTAGGTATTTTTCAAATGTTTTTTTACAAATAGTGTATCAATCCTTATCCAAATAAACACTTTAATTAGCTTGGTCATTTCATACAGATCAAAATTGTCATTCACATCAAATAATTTCAACGGATAGTTTCGAAGATATCGTAAGATTAAAATTACAACGCAATAAAAAAATATTGCCGCTGTAGTAACTGTGTACATATTCTGTGCCATGACTTCTATTTATAACGTAGGTACATGGTATCTAAGATAGATAAGGTATTTAAGATTGAGATAAGAGCAAGTTTTGTCGTAGTTACAGTAAAAGCTATATTTGAGATTGAACTATACCTACACCGCTCGTATACGACTTGCCATATTCTTGAAGTAGAAAGCGGAAGCACTATTTTGAACCTTATAGTCATGGAAATAAAATTGATAAAATTCATCATTCAGCCTATACTAAGGGAAGTTATGCAAAATCCGAACACCCGCCTGCCGACCTCATGCCTCCCGCGCGCACCCTACGTCCGTGTTCAATAGTACTCAATAATACGGTTTTTTTTTAGGATGGAAACTGTTGTACTTTAATATGGCCGCCATACATTGATTCTTTTTCATCTTTAGATAATTGTTTTGAGGAAACCATTTGCAATGACAATAAACTGATGGCAGATTCGTATAAACATGAAATAATGATTTTAGAAAAAATTGGTAAAACCTCCGAAGGTCAACTCCTGGTATTGGACCCCCAAGGGATCTCGAAAACGGTGGAGTTTAGGTATGTACTTTCTTCGCAAAATATTGAGTACTACCTTGGTACTTTTTGGAACAATTAAAAAAAACATGGCTCCCATACAAAATAAATGGCCGCCATACATTTTATTTTTCACTCAGTTTTGTTTTGTTTTTTGTTTAGTTGTTATAAGGAAACTATCAGAGATGGGAAATATAGAGGTGAGAATATGATCGTGAGAAGAAATGAAATCTCGGAAGGTCAATTCTTCCACCTGGACCCCTAAGGGATCTCAATAACGGTGAGGTTTACAGATGTACTTCTTTCACAAAATATTGAGTACTACCTTGGTACTTTTTGGAACAATTAAAAAAAACTTGGCTCTCATACAAAAAAAACATGGTCGCCATACATTGCATTTTTCACTCATTTAGATGGTTGTTTCAAGGAAACTATTAGGAATGACAAAAAACTGAACCCATTTTGACATTAAAGATGGCGGATGTCACTTTTGTTAAAGTCGTTATAGGTATCGAAATCGAGGTTTTCGGAGGTGTAGATTTCATAAATGGCATCCATTTCGACATTACAGATGGCGGATGTCACTTTTTTCAAAAAGTCGTCATGGGTATCGTTTTCAAGGTTTTCGGGGGTGTAAATTTGGAAAATGGCATCCATTTTAAAATTCAAGATGGCGGATGTCACTTCTTTCCAAAAAGTCGTCATGGGTATCGTTTTCGAAGTATTCGGGGGTGTAGATTTCAAAAATGGCGTCCATTTTGAAATTCAAGATGGCCGATGTCACTTATTTGCAAAAAGTCGTCATGGGTGTCGTTGTCGAGGTATTCGGGGGTGTAGATTTCAATAATGGCGTCCATTTTGAAATTCAAGATGGCGGAAGTCACTTTTTTGGAAAAAGTCGTCATGGGTATCGTTTTCGAGGTTTTCGGGGGTGTAGATTTCCAAAATGGCATCCATTTTGACATTAAAGATGGCGGATGTCACTTTTTTCAAAACGTCGTTATGGGTGTCGTCGTCGAGGTTTTTGGGGGTGTAGATTTCAAAAATAGCATCCATTTTGAAATTCAAGATGGCGGATGTCACTTTTTTGCAAAAAGTCGTCATGGGTGTCGTTGTCGAGGTTTTAAGGGGTGTAGATTTCAAAAATGACATCCATTTTGAAATTCAAGATGGCGGATGTCACTTTTTTTCAAAAAGTCGTCATGGGTGTCGTTGACGAGGTTTTTGGGGGTGTAGATTTCAAAAATGGCATCAATTTTGAAATTCAAAATGGCGGATGTCACTTTTTTGCAAAAAGTCGTCATGGGTGTCGTTGTCGAGGTTTTAAGGGGTGTAGATTTCAAAAATGGCGTCCATTTTGAAATTCAAGATGGCGGAAGTCACTTTTTTGGAAAAAGTCGTCATGGGTATCGTTTTCGAGGTTTTCGGGGGTGTAGATTTCCAAAATGGCATCCATTTTGACATTAAAGATGGCGGATGTCACTTTTTTCAAAACGTCGTTATGGGTGTCGTCGTCGAGGTTTTTGGGGGTGTAGATTTCAAAATTAGCATCCATTTTGAAATTCAAGATGGCGGATGTCACTTTTTTGCAAAAAGTCGTCATGGGTGTCGTTGTCGAGGTTTTAAGGGGTGTAGATTTCAAAAATGACATCCATTTTGAAATTCAAGATGGCGGATGTCACTTTTTTTCAAAAAGTCGTCATGGGTGTCGTTGACGAGGTTTTTGGGGGTGTAGATTTCAAAAATGGCATCAATTTTGAAATTCAAAATGGCGGATGTCACTTTTTTGCGAAAAGTCGTCATGGGTGTCGTTGTCGAGGTTTTAAGGGGTGTAGATTTCAAAAATGACATCCATTTTGAAATTCAAGATGGCGGAAGTCATATTTTTTGCAAAAAGTCGTCGTGGGTATCGTTGTCAAGGTTTTTGGGGGTGTAGATTCCAATAATGGCATCAATTTTGAAATTCAAGATGGCGGATGTCACCTTTTTGCAAAAAGTCGTCATGGGTATCGTTTTCGAGGTTTTCGGGGGTGTAAATTTGGAAAATGGCATCCATTTTGAAATTCAAGATGGCGGAAGTCATTTTTTTGCTAAAAGTCGTCATGGGTGTCGTCGTCGAGGTTTTTGGGGGTGTAGATTTCAAAAATGGCATCCATTTTGAAATTCAAGATGGCGGACGTCAGTTTTTGTACTATTCATAGAAATATAAAAAAATGAATTCTTTTTGAGAAAATTAAAATGTTTTTTTTTGAAAATTGGCACTAAAAAAAAATTTTTTTTGAAAAACTTTTTTACACAAACAACAATCGCGGGCCGCATGCGGCCCGCGCACCGCCCAAAATACTAGTTCATAATATATACAGCTAAATTACCATTCACTCACTCACTCACTTAGATAGTTGTTTAGAGGGAAGGAGAAGTGATGGGAAAAAAATAATTACAGATTTGTATAGAGATGAAAAATTCATCGAGAGGAAAAATCCCAAAATCGACCTGAACGTAACCTGGACTTGGATTCCGAATGGATCTCAGAAACGGTAGGGTTTAGAGGTATACTGTTTGAACAAAGTAGAGAGTACTACCTTGGTACTTTTTGGAAAAATCAAAAAAAACATGGCTCCCATACAAAAAAACATGGCCGCCATACAAATTTGACATGCTTATAACTTCCAAACGGTTATACTTAGGTATAGACTGATTGAACAAATGTTATAGCCAATCGATAGGGGCAACTGCCTATGATGACAAAAATCCAAGATGGCGGATCCAAGATGGCCGCCATTTTTCAAAATGGTCCGAGGGGGCTGATTTTTTGCATCCGGGGGTTTTTGGGGTCCCTGAATTCATTGGCGAAAAAAAATTTTGAAAAAGTTTTTTTTTAAAGATGGCCGCCATACATTGAATCTTTTTCATCTTTAGAGAGTTGTTTTGAGGAAACTATTAGCAATAACGAAAAACTGATTGCAGATTCGTATATAAATATAATAGGAGTTTAAGGAATAAATGATGAAACTTCGGAAAGTCAACTCCTCATATTGGACCCCCAACGGATCTCAAAAACGGTGGGGTTCAGAGATGTACTTTGTTTACAAGATATTGTGTACTACCTTGGCACTTTTTGAAAACGTTAAAAAAAATCATAGCTTCCATACAAAAAAACATGGTCGCCATACAAATTAGTCGAAGTACTTAGGTATGAAATTTTTGAACAGCAGTTGTAGCCAATTTACTGGACCGATTTCGAATTTTTTTTCATTACTGGAATTGTTATTTAATACTCAATGATAAATTCTATGTAATGTACTCAGTTATCATACGTTTTTAGCCTAAAATTTTGAAATATATAAAAAAAGTCGACAAAAAATGCAAATTTTCGACCTTTGAAGCGCATGCGCTGACTACATAGTGCATTATACTTAAAAATGAAGTACTACAAAAACAACCGGCTTTACCTGGTCTACATAAAAGTCCGCGACAGCATATGTCTATGTCCTAAGGTTTTTGAACTATGACTGTTTTTACAACTATAAATCAAGAGCGAAATAGTAGGTATTTTTCAAAACTATTTTGACAAATAATGTATTAATCCTTATCCAAATAAACACTTTAGTTAGCTTGGTCATTTCATACAGATCAAAATTGTCATTCACTTCAAATAATTTCAACGGATAGTTTCGAAGATATCGTAAGATTAAAATTACAACGCAATTAGAAATATTGCCGCTGTAGTAACTGTGTACATAACGCTATACATTGAATCTTTTTCATCTTTAGAGAGTTGTTTTGAAGAAACTATTAGCTATAATGAAAAACTGATTGCAGATTCGTATATAAATAGAATAGTGGTTTAAGGAATAATTGATGAATCTTCGGAAGGTCAACTCTTCGTATTGGACCCCCAACGGATCTCAAAAACGGTGGGGTTTAGAGATGTGTTTTGTTCACAAGATATTGAGTTCTACCTTGGCACTTTTTGAAAACATTAAAAAAAATCATAGCTCCCATACAAAAAAACATGGTCGCCATACAAATTAGTCGAAGTACTTAAGTATGAAATTTTTGAACAGCAGTTGTAGCCAATTTACTGAACCGATTTCGAATTTTGTTTCATTACTGGAATCGGTATTTAATACTCAATGATAATTGCTATATATTCTACTCAATTATAGTACAAGTTCAACCTAATACTTTGAAAATTGTAAAAAAAGTCGGCAAAAAATGCAAATTTTCGACCTTTGAGACGCATGCGCTGACTACATAGTGCATAATACATAAAAATGATGTACTACAAAAATAACCGGCTTTACTTGGTCTACATAAAAGTCCGCGACAGCATATGTCTATCTCCTAAGGTTTTTGAACTATGACAGTTTTTATAACTATAAATCGAGAGCGAAATAGTAGGTAATTTTCAAAACTATTTTGACAAAAATCGTATGAATCCTTATCCAAATAAATACCTTAATTAGCTTGGTCATTTCATACAGATCAAAATTGTCATTCACATCAAATAATTTCAACCGATAGTTTCGAAGATATCGTAAGATTAAAATTACAACGCAATAAAAAATATTGCCGCTGTAGTAACTGTGTACATATTCTGTGCCATGACTTGTATTTATATCTAGAATACAAAGCTTTACTTTATCTAGGATAGATAAGGTATTTAAGATTGAGATAAGAGCAAGTTTTGTCTTAGTTACAGTAAAAGCTTTATTTGAGATTGAACTATACCTACACCGCTCGAATACGACTTGCCATATCCTTCAAGTAGAAAGCGGAAACACTATTTTAAACCTTATTAAAATAGAAATAAAATTGATAAAATTCATCATTCAGCCTATACTTACCAATATAGGGAAGTTATGTAAAAGCCAAACACCTGCCCGCCGACCTCATGCCTCCCGCGCGCACCTTACGCCCGTGTTTAATAGTACTCAATACTACGGTTTTTTTTTTAGGATGGAAACTGTTGTACGATTAGTGCTAAAGTCGCGTTTTTAATATAGCCGCCATACATTGGTTCTTTTTCATCTTTAGATGATTGTTTTGAGGAAACCATTTGCAATGACAATAAACTGATGGCAGATTCGTATAACGATGGAATAATGATTTTAGACAAAAATGGTGAAACCTCCGAAGGTCATGTCTTGGTATTGGACCCCCAAGGGATCTCGAAAACGGTGGGGTTTAGAGATGTCCTTTTTTCACAAGATATTGAGTACTACCTTGGCACTTTTTGAAAACGTAAAAAAATATCGTGACTCCCATACAAAAAAACATGGTTGCCATACATTGCCTCTTTCAATCATTTAGATCGTTGATTTGAGGAAACCATTAGCAATGACAAAAACTGAGTGCATGCAGATTCGTATAAAGATAAAATAATGATTTAAGGATTAAATGGTAAAACCTCCGAAGGTCAACTCCTGGTATCTGGATGATGGACCCCCGACGGATCACGAAATCGGTGGGGTTTAGAGATTTACTTTCTTCGGATGTCACTTTTTTCAAAAAGTCGTCATGGGTATCGTTTTCGAGGTTTTCGGGGGTGTAGATTTCAAAAATTGCATCCATTTTGACATTAAAGATGGCGGATGTCACTATTTTCAAAAAGTCGTCATGGGTATCGTTTTCGAGGTTTTCGGGGGTGTAGATTTCAAAAATTGCATCCATTTTGACATTAAAGATGGCGGATGTCACTTTTTTGCCAAAAGTCGTCATGGGTATCGTTTTCGAGGTTTTCGAGGGTGTAGATTTCAAAATTGACATCCATTTTGACATTAAAGATGGCGGATGTCACTTTTTTGCCATAAGTCGTCATGGGTATCGTTTTCGAGGTTTTCGGGGGTGTAGATTTCAAAAATGACATCCATTTTGACATTAAAGATGGCGGATGTCACTTTTTTTGCCAAAAGTCGTCATGGGTATCGTTTTCGAGGTTTTCGGGGGTGTAGATTTCAAAAATGACATCCATTTTGACATTAAAGATGGCGGATGTCACTTTTTTGCCAAAAGTCGTCATGGGTATCGTTTTCGAGGTATTCAAGGGTATTATTTAAACAATTTTTTTTTGTATTGAAAAAAAAATGTTTTTTATTACTTGTACCACCTATAAACAAACTCGCGGGCCGCATGCGGCCCGCGCACCGCCCAAAATACTAGTTCATATTATATAAAGCTAAATTACCACTGACTGACTCACTGACTCACTCACTTAGATAGTTGTTTAGGGGGAAGGAGAAGTGATGAGAAAAAAATAATTATAGATATGTATAGAGATAAAAAATTGATCGAGAGGAAAAATCCCAAAATCTTGAAAAATCTACTCCTCAACCTGGACCCCTAATGGATCTCAAAAACGGTGAGGTTTAGGGGTATACTGTTTGAACTAAATAGAAAGTACTACCTTGGTACTTTTTGGAAAAATCAAAAAAAACATGGCTCCCATACAAAAAAACATGGCCGCCATACAAACTTGACATGCTTATAACTTCCAAACGGTTACACTTAGGTATGAACTGTTTGAACAAATGTTGTAGGCAATCGATAGAGGCAACTGCCAGTGATGACAAAAATCCAAGATGGCGGATTCAAGATGGCGGCCATTTTTCAAAATGGTCCTAGGGGGCTGATTTTTTGCATCCGGGGGTTTTTGGGGTCTCTCATTTCATTGGCGAAAAAAAATTTTGAAAAAGTTTTTTTTTAAAGATGGCCGCCATACATTGAATCTTTTTCATCTTTAGAGAGTTGTTTTGAGGAAACTATTAGCAATAATGAAAAACTGATTACAGATTCGTATAAAAATAGAATAGTGGTTTAAGGAATAAATGATGAAACTTCGGAAGGTCAACTCCTCATATTGGACCCCCAACGGATCTCAAAAACGGTAGGGTTTAGAGATGTACTTTGTTCACAAGATATTGTGTACTACCTTGGCACTTTTTGAAAACGTTAAAAAAAATCATACCTCCCATACAAAAAAACATGGTCGCCATACAAATTAGTCGAAAAACTTATGTATGAAATTTTTGAACAACAGTTGTAGCCGATTTACTGAACCGATTTCGAATTTTTTTTCACTACTGGAATAGGTATTTAATATTCAATGATAATTGCTATGTATTCTACTCAATTATAGTACAAGTTCAACCTAATATTTTGAAAATTGTAAAAAAAGTCGGCAAAAAATGCAAATTTTCGACCTTTGAGACGCATGCGCTGACTACATAGTGCATAATACATTAAAATGATGTACTACAAATATAACCGGCTTTACTTGGTTTACATAAAAGTCCGCGACAGCATATGTCTATGTCCTAAGGTTTTTGAACTATGACTGTTTTTACAACTATAAATCAAGAGCGAAATAGTAGGTATTTTTCAAATGTTTTTTTACAAATAGTGTATCAATCCTTATCCAAATAAACACTTTAGTTAGTTTGGTCATTTCAAACAGATCAAAATTGTCATTCACATCAAATAATTTCAACGGATAGTTTCAAAGATATCGTAAGATTAAAATTACAACGCAATAAAAACTAATGCCGCGGTACATACTGTTACAGAATCTGTGGCGCGACTTCTACAAAGCTTTAAATTATTCGGATAGATCATGAGGTTAAAACGAAAAACGGATCGCAGATTTGTATATAAATAGAAAAGTGATGGAAAATATAATGAAACCTCGGAAGGTCAACTCCTCGTATTAGACCCCCCACGGATCTCGAAAATGGTGGGATTTAGAGATGTACTTTATTCACAAGATATTGAGTACTATCTTGGCACTTTTTGAAAACCTAAAAAAATATCATGACTCCCATACAAAAAAACATGGTTGCCATACATTGAATCTTTTTCATCTTTAGAGAGTTGTTTTGAAGAAACTATTAGCAATAACGAAACACTGATTGCAGCTTCGTATATAATTAAAAATTTGGTTTAAGGAATAAATGATGAAACTTCGGAAGGTCAACTCCTCATATTGGACCCCCAACGGATCTCAAAAACGGTGGGGTTTAGAGATGTACTATGTTCACAAGATATTAAGTACTACCTTGGCACTTTTTGGAAACGTTAAAAAAAATCATAGCTCCCATACAAAAAAAAACATGGTCGCCATACAAATTAGTCGAAGTACTTAGGTATGAAATTTTTGAACAGCAGTTGTAGCCAATTTACTGAACCGATTTCGAATTTTTTTACATTACTGGAATTGTTATTTAATACTTAATGATAATTGTTACGTATTATACTCAGTGATAGTACTATTTCAACCTAATATTTTGAAAATTGTAAAAAAAGTCGACAAAAAATGCAAATTTTTGACCTTTAAAGCGCATGCGCTGACTACATAGTGCATAATACTTAAAAATGATGTACTACAAAAATTACCGGCTTTACCTGGTCTATATAAAAGTCCGCGACAGCATATGTCTATGTCCTAAGGTTTTTGAACTATGACCGTTTTTATAACTATAATTAGAGAGCGAAATAGTAGGTATTTTTCAAAACTATTTTGACAAATAATGTATCAATCCTTATCCAAATAAACACTTTAATTAGCTTGGTCATTTCATACAGATCAAAATTGTCATTCACATCAAATAATTTCAACTGATAGTTTCGAAGATATCGTAAGTTTAAAAATACAACGCAGTAAAAAAATATTGCCGCGGTACATACTGTTACATAATCTGTGCCACGACTTCTATTTATAACGTACACTAAATTACAAAGCTTTACTTTATCTAAGAGAGATAAGGTATTTAAGATTGAGATAAGATCAAATTTTTGTCGTAGTTACAGTAAAAGCTATGTTTGAGATTGAACTATACCTACACCGCTCGAATACGACTTGCCATATCCTTCAAGTAGAAAGCGGAAGCACTATTTTGAACCTTATGGTTATAGAAATAAAATTGATCCGGGTAAGTATAGGCTGAATGATGAAACTTGATGGCGTTTGTGAACACGAAGCGAGCCGTTGTAAAAAGCGAAAGTTTTATTTTGAACCTTATGATCATAGAAATAGAAGTGATCTGGGTATAGGCTGTAAGATGAAGGTCAGACTTGCTGTTCAGACTTGTTGTACAATCTGATCCATCCATCCAGCAGCCATAATATGACGTCCGCGGCTGGACATAGGCCTCCCATATAGATCTGCAATAAGACGGGTTATAGAAACTTGCATCCAGCGCGTTCTTGCGGTCTTGAGTGTAGTTTTATTAATAAATAAAAAAATAAATATAAATAGGTAAAGTAATGTAATAGGTAATGTAGTATGGCATTCATTTTGAACTTAAAAATGGCGGCTATCACTATTATTTTTTTGGATGTTTTCGGGGGTGTAGATTTCAAAAATGGCGGCCATTTTTAAATTCAAGATGGTGAAAGTCGTCATGGTGTCGTCATCGACGTTTTAGGGGGTGTAGATTTCAAAAATGGCATCTATTTTGAAATTCAAGATGGCGGATGTCACTTATGTGCAAAAAGTCGTCATGGGTGTCGTTGTCGAGGTTTTTGGGGGTGTTGATTTCAAAAATGACATCCATTTTGAAATTCAAGATGGCGGATGTCACTTTTTTGAAAAAGTCGTCATGGGTATCGTTTTCGAGGTTTTCGGGGGTGAAAATTTGGAAAATGGCATCCATTTTGAAATTCAAGATGGCGGAAGTCACTTTTTTGCAAAAAGTCGTCATGGGTGTCGTTGTCGAGGTTTTTGGGGGTGTAGATTTCAAAAATGGCATCCATTTTGAAATTCAAGATGGCGGATGTCACTTTTTTGAAAAAGTCGTCATGGGTATCGTTTTCGAGGTATTCGGGGGTGTGAATTTCAAAAATGGCGGCCATTTTGAAATTCAAGATGGCGGAAGTCACTTTTTTGCAAAAAGTCGTCATGGGTGTCGTTGTCGAGGTTTTTGGGGGTGCAGATTTCAAAAATAGCATCCATTTTGAAATTCAAGATGGCGAATGTCACTTTTTTTCAAAAAGTCGTCATGGGTATCGTTTTCGAGGTATTCAAGGGTTGTTTTGTATTGAAAAAAATTGTTTTTTATTACTTGTCTGTTAAAAAAACAAATCGCGGGCCGCATGCGGCCCGCGCACCGCCCAAAATACTAGTACTAGTTCATATTATATAAAGTTAAATTACCACTGACTGACTGACTGACTGACTGACTCACTCACTTAGATAGTTGTTTAGGGGGATGGAGAAGTGGTGGGTAAAAAATAATTATAGATTTGTATAGAGATAAAAAATTGATCGAGAGGAAAAATCCCAAAATCTTCAAAAGTCTTCTCTTCAACCTGGACTCCTAAGGGATCTCA
Organism: Hypomecis punctinalis; assembly: GCA_949316475.1. Lineage (NCBI taxonomy): Eukaryota > Metazoa > Arthropoda > Insecta > Lepidoptera > Geometridae > Hypomecis > Hypomecis punctinalis. The sequence continues at coordinate 15,697,938 of OX438814.1, read as the reverse complement.
AAAACGGTGAGGTTTAGGGGTATACTGTTTGAACTAAATAGAGAGTACTACCTTGGTACTTTTTGGAAAAATAAAAAAAAACATGGCTCCCATACAAAAAAACATGGCCGCCATACAAATTTGACATGCTTATAACTTCGAAACGGTTATACTTAGGTATAGACTGTTTGAACAAATGTTATAGCCAATCGATAGGGGCAACTGCCCATGATGACAAAAATCCAAGATGGCGGATTCAAGATGGCGGCCATTTTTCAAAATGGTCCGAGGGGGCTGATTTTTTGCATCCGGGGGTTTTTGGGGTCCCTTATTTCAATGGCGAAAAAAAATTTTGAAAAAGTTTTTTTTTAAAGATGGCCGCCATACATTGAATCTTTTACATCTTTAGAGAGTTGTTTTGAAGAAACTATTAGCAATAACGAAAAACTGATTGCATATTCGTATATAAATAAAACAGTGGTTTAAGGAATAAATGATGAAACTTCGGAAGGTCAACTCCTCATATTGGACCCCCAACGGATCTCAAAAACGGTGAGGTTTAGATATGTACTTTGTTCACAAGATATTGTGTACTACCTTGGCACTTTTTGAAAACGTTAAAAAAATTCATAGCTCTCATACAAAAAAACATGGTCGCCATACAAATTAGTCGAAGTATTTAGGTATGAAATTTTTGAACAGCAGTTGTAGCCAATTTACTGAACCGATTTCGATTTTTTTTTCACTACTGGAATTGGTATTTAATACTCAATGATAATTGCAATGTATTCTATTCAATTATAGTACAAGTTCAACCTAATA